>CM068369.1:2387500-2765000 GCA_034769895.1 Magicicada septendecula | reverse complement strand
GGAAATGGCGTTCCTAAGAGGAGTTAAAAGGTGTTCTAAGCCTGACTGTATAAAGAATGGGGCCGTAAGAGAAGAGTTACAAGTTTTTAACTTGAATGTGAAATTAAAAGATTACTAACAATCGTGGAAATAACACTTAGAAATAAAGTCAGATTCCAGACCTGTAGAACACAGGTGTGTGGGCAGACCCACAACTGTTTAAGGTGGAACAGGCAGCATTTGCCTATGCCGTGTTTGTGAAGGTGATGATGATGATTTCCCTTTCCTTGTAGTTTAGGCTACAGTTAACGTGTTATTCGGTAAAACTATAAAATGCTTTTTATTACAAAGGTATTTGAATCGTTCGTATTAGGCATACAACTAACAAAAGTCACTGTAATGCCCAATCTGCAAACAAAGAGTTTCATATAAGTGAGGCGAAAACCGCACATCGAGGGCTTAGTGGTAAAACTATCCAAGCCTCAGTCTTAACGATGCTTTAACATGTTTCAAAAACGACGTTTTTTATGCATTTTTCTTTTGTTTCAATTTTGAACAGCTATGTAATCAATAAAAAACTCTGTTAATAATCAAAATTAACCTTGAAAATCAGTTTCATGACTTGTCATTGCACTTGAATACCTTTAGTTTCAGTTTTCCGTAAATTCACATCCAAATGTAATTGACTTGGGTTGGATAGCTTTACCAGTAACCCCACGATGTACGCAATGTAATTCCCTATCTTACACATAGTGTCATGTGACTTCTGAATGAAGTATAGAGCACCCACACAGATGTGAACTTATCAACAGCGCATGTGGATAATGCTTACACAAGTCTACAGGCCACATGAATACCACTTTTACTGTCCACAGCGCACACTTTGTGAGACACGAGAAATATTAGTATTCAAGTTTTGTGCCTTGATAAAGTGTTTCGTCCATAGTCCACAATTCTCTACCTTTGTCCCATACAATAATCATAAAATAACCAGTAAGAGAACTATACACATGCCCTGCGTAGGCATTAAGGCTATATAAAGAAATAAAAATATGATGCTTTTGTAGATAATCAAACCTCAGTGCAGTTGCTCTTGTACAATGTTACTCCCTCGGGATTCAGTAAATATAATTAGGAAGCGGAGGTGTCCTGTATCCAATTACATTTTCTCCGTCCCCCTCGCCGGACACTCGCACTCTACTTTCATAATAAAACCCTCACTGGTTTATAATAGCTTGGAACACAATTGGAACACAAAAGCTTAGAAACTGACAGGTTTGGACTAAAGGCAGCTCCTACTAAAAGCCTTCTTCTTCTTCTTCTTCTTCTTCTTCTTCTTCTTCTTCTTCTTCTTCTTCTTCTTCTTCTTCTTCTTCTTCTTCTTCTTCTTCTTCTTCTTCTTCTTCTTCTTCTTCTTCCCTTTAAGGATTAAGTTGTATAAATCTGTTTCGGCATCCATCTCATCCTCGGACGACTCACGTCTCTTCTGCCAGTTGGTTTACAGTTCAGTGCCGCTTTCGGTAATCGATCCTCCGTCATCCTTTGCAGATGATCCCACCATGGTCTTCTGTAAACTGACAAAATTTCATTTATGTATTTTACTTTGAGTTCTGCTCTGAGAGAGCAATGTATAATTTAAATTATTTCGAAGAAACTGCATTTCATTACCCCTGAATCTTGCTGCATTCCTTTTTTGTCATGACCAACGCCTCACTCGCATATGTCAATATGAGGATTAAAATTGTCTTATAAAATTCAATCCTTGTGCTGTGGTTTGTTTTATTTCTAAGATTTCTATGAATCGTACCACAAATATTCCTAAATTAATTTATCTTCGTGCAAAGTACAAAATAAAATCGATTCTTGTTGCTTATGCTCATCTAATTATCTCCATTTTTTGGAAAATAATATCAATGGTATGAAGTATGTTGGTCAAGTTTTAGTTCCAAAAAGTCCGTCTTAAATAAAGTATAGCATCTGCGAATGTATAACTTCAATTTTGAGAGTAGAAATAATACTTTACATTACCGTAGTAGATCATTATATTTTACAATTCGATTTATTCTATTACAAATTTTTAAATTAGATACTTATTTTATTAAAGTTTAATATATTCCTTTTTGTTTGAACACATGTCACATGTGCTAAAACTAGAAGGTAACCTGCACATAGGTTTTCTAAGAAGGAACCAGTGGCGTATCTAGAATTTGCCCTTGGGGGAGTGCGGTCTAGTCGGCTTCATACAAAAGAAAAAACAAGTTAAGACTAATCAACATTACTATTTTTAAGGTGATAACAATTCAGAAAAACCTGTGATAACACCCCTAAATCAATCACATTAAAGTAAACGGTAATAACAAAAGAAAAATATTATTAGAATATTGTTAGACGATACTTTTTGACTGAATTAATTTTCCTATATTTCATATTTCAACACGTATACGGAAATGATGTGTAATAAATATGTTTATATATTTAAAAAGAATTATTACTGTATTAGAGTACACAGCTAAATAATTTATGAAAGAGCCTACAAATGAGATTAAAAAATTCGTGAACTTCTTTCGACCCTCTCGTGGAGGGGGGGGTCCCACCCGTAATGACGCCGTGGAAGGAACCTGTCTGTAGAACATGTATCGTATTTGAATGTACAAAAGTCTAAAATAAAATAAGAAATACCCGAACACTGAACACACAAATATGCCAGCAAACACTTTGGAGGTTATACACTTATACACGCTTCGGTCAGCTTAACGTTACTATAGTTATATAATGACTACATTAAACACACTTTATTTTCGGAATACAATTACTTCACTATTTTATTTGATTTTAAGACTTCACTGCACACATTTTTATTGCATTTTATTGACACAAAGCTGAAGGTAAATCATGTGGAACAAACAAATCATAATAGAGAAACGGACAAATAATGTGGTAAAAATCATAGTAATGGCGAAGGCGAATGGCGATATTATTAAAATGTTAAAACTCGGGATTAGCGACTGTTGAATGTAATTTTGCGTATACTGATCTCCCCCTCCAAAGCTGTCTGCACAGTCCAGGAGGTGCTGAGAGCTGTTTTGCACCTCCAAGCAATAGTAGCGAGCAATTCGCCTAATACCCGAATCCATTATTGTTCAGTCAACAAGATTAATATCGCAAATCTTGTTATTTAAATACGAAACCATTCTCCCAACAAATCCTTAAACATATTTAAATTATTTATGGTACACTGAACCATTGAACCTTATGGACGAGCCGCCGCTGGGGTACACAGCTGAAAAGTAATAAAAGCGCTTACAAATTAAGACTAAAAAATTCGTGAACTTTTTGGAGTCTCTGGGGGGGGGGGGGTTCGCCCGTAAATACGAACTGGAAGGAACCTATCTGTAGAACATGTATCGTATTTGAATGTACAAAAAGTCTATAGTACCGTATTGTTTATACTGTGTTTAATCGTTGGATATTATTGTCAATTTTTGTTGTATTGTTGTATGTACTACAGAAAAAAAGATTTCTAATAATAATGTGATGTATTTATAACATACATACACTTGCTTATTAATGGTACGTATAATCTCTATCTCTATTGTGGTGTATTCATTGTTCATAACCTAAGGATACTATACATACGATTTATAACAAAGTTTTAATTACTCACATGTAATTAAAACGTACGATCATTAGTCAGTGTTTATGAACTCGTTTTTTATAAATAGTAACTGTTTTACAATATTGTGACCGGCAGTGCACAGTATAGGCCTATACGTCCTGACGATGGTCTATGTCCGAAATCGAATTTAAGAATGTTAGTAATTAAAACTTTATTATAAATCATACGTATAGTATCTTTAGGTTATGAACAATGAATACACCACAATAGAAGATAAATATTTCTATTCTATTCTATTCTATTCTATTCTATTCTATCGACTGAATCTAGATGTTCTGTTAAATGTTACTAAATTTTTTCCAATTATATTGTTTAACGTCATAATTAACATTAATATAATCGTGCAAGCATACGTATGTACACGTTGAATATATTTTGTTTGAAACGTAAACGTTTAAATTCCGTTTCCACAAAGAACGGTTCTGTTCCTGTAAAGATACGGCAGGGAAATGCGCGCTTGTGCCTTCCGGGACCAGCTGACAGCTTCCTTCACGACGAAACTGTGTTTAATCGGAGCCGTGATGGGCGTGTCTGTAAAGGCTTCCCCTAACCCAAATCTATCACATCTGCCCCTGACAGAAATGCTGCTCCTTCCCTGCTATTGTAAACGCGTGCTCATTTCTTCCTTGTCACACACACAGATACCTTATTTACGTAAAAAATCGCGCTTAATATGTGTCACATTTTTTACGTCTGGCCGTATGATTATTACATATTGTTACGACAGTCTAACTGATCGTCGTATGGTACAGTGGAAAACAAAATACAAGACACCAATTAAGTCACTAAAAGCCGACTTTAATTAACACAGTTAATAGTTTGTAATCAACACGCTATTCAACAAGATTATACTCGTACAATAATTCAAGTTAATTTCTCCACACCAATAATAATGTCAACTAATAGAGTCGCGCACAAAAATCACTTTTTACTAATAACCACTTGAACGCACAGAGTAATCGCCCGACGTAAGCTCGAAAGAAAATTGAATAAATCCACTTAAACTGAAACTAAGCGTCGCTGAGTGCTTGTATTTATACCCCGCTGAGATTCCAGAATAATCCATACTACGCGTCAACGCTGCTAGAAAACACTAGAGCGTAATTGCTTGCCGCCTTGAACACAGTGCGCGCATACAGGTGAAGTTTGGCACAGTCTCGGCTACGGACGCGTGACAAACATCACGTAGGCCTACTTGTTCTTCATTTCAAAGTAGCAGCAATATGTACCCACACACACATTATAGCGAGGCTCCGCTGGAATAGCCAAGAAACACGTACAATGTTGTTTAATGACGTAACAACATTTTCATGTAGCGCATATAGACACATTACTGTCAGGGGTGTATTTACGGGAAGGGACGAACTGGACCAGACCCTCTACCCAGAGGGTTGAAAAAATTGAAGAATTTTGTTAAACTGTTAATTTTTAGTCTGTTTTATTATTTTTTCAGCTGTGCAGTCTTCAGCTTTCAAATGTTCTCGTGGTTTCTTCTCCTCTTATTCCTCCTGTCTCTCCTCATCCTCCTCCTGCTCTTCCTTCTCTTTCTTCTTCTTCTGTCTGGCCACCTTTTCCTATGTACTCCGATACTGCGGTTTCCCCTGAGAAGATAAAAAAAAAACACCAGTCCTTCCTCATTCATTCTGCACACATGACCGGTACAACCCTGCCACTCATGGAACTTTTTGATCTTTTACTGGGATTACTATCTTGACTTCGCCACAAATATTGAAAGTTGTATAACACTGTATTAACTTCATAATTTTCAACATTAAAAAACATTATGTTCCAGGAAAATGATCACACACTTTACAGTGGAAAACGGCGATGTTTAGAAAGACTAAAGACTAGTTGTTTGTGAGCGGAATATATGGCGGGAAGCACGGTGTATGCGGTTACACGATTTCCAATCACAATCATCATCTTTCGTTAGTTCATACAAAACTAAAATAAACTGATACAAAAATATTGTTGAAAAATCAGTTACTACGGGATATTAAATTTTCAATCTGTTATTGAAATGATCAGCTGTCACACAGCTGATTGCGTCCAACTGATACCTACTATGTTTATTTTACCGTGTGTGCAACAACCAACACTTGGCTGTATGCTACACTGTACAAACAAACAAACACATAAACATAAAACAAACGCGGATCCGATTCCCAGCATACGTATGCACCGTCCGTTAAATCAACTGATATATTCAGCGCTTGTCCCGGGGTATTAAAATATTATTTCAATTACTTTCTGCTACAGTCCGTTTCTTGATGTACATAATACATTTAATATTTATAAATAAATTTACTTCAAGATATACCTTTTTTTTCTTTGTTAGGAACACGTTTCGGGTACCGTCTTGTACCCATCCTCAGTCTTCCGGTTTTTGTGTCTGGTGAAGTACATATGTGTTGGTTGACTATTATTATTGTGGCTTCCTGTTGGCTTCTGGTACTTCAAATTGGTTTTATTGTGTGTGACTGTGGTGTATGTGTTAGTTTTTTGTGTATTTTCGATGTTGAGTGTTTTGAATATTGTGTCATGTTTTGTATGGATTTGTATTTGCAAATTTTCCCAAATGTTCATTATGGTGCCTTTGTGTGGTATATGTTTTATTAGTGTCACATTGGTTATGTCTGGGAATGCATGTCCTGTGTTTATTGCATGTGTGGCTAAATTGGATTTATATATTTCTGGTTTTTTGTATGCGTTTAGGTGTTCGTATGTTTTTTGTTAAATTCTGTATTGCTAAGGTTAATGGTTCGAGGGTAAAATGTGTGTTTATTTTTGTTTTTTTTTTGTTCTTGATTTTTGTTTTGTTGTTTTAATAAGTTGAATTTTTGTTGATTGTAATGGTCTTTTTGTTTTTTTTTTTCAAATCTTATTTTATTTTCTATGTTATTGTATTTATTATTCCAAGTGATTGGATGTAATAACCTTGTTAGCTCTAAGTGTAGTTTGTATATGTCTAGTGTTATGCTATTTTTCTTACTGTATAATTGATTAATTTCGTTTTGTATCCACAATCTTTGTGCTTGTATTATTGTTTATTGTGCAGTCATATTTTTGTTGTTTGTGTTTATGTTAATGTATTTAGGTGTTAATTTATGTTTTTGGCATTGTCTATTGAAGTATATATTCACGTTTGTGTTCATTAGTTGTTCTTTTCGTGTTTGAAATTTATTTAATAATTTGGTAATGTGGTTATATGGAGTTGTGGTTATGTAGTTTGTGTACATGTTAATGTATATTTATGTGAGAGATAATTTGTTATATGTATATTTATTTTCCGTTATTTGGTTGTTGATTTCACTTAATATTGATGTTCACTTCACTGTTTTTTCACAATACACTTTTGTTTTTGAATTCGTTTGATAACCTCACTTTTCGTTTTCTTCCCTTCACTGTAGGCTTATTTACCTTGTATGGTTTTATTAATTCAATCACTTTCTGCTACAGTCCGTTTCTTGATGTATATAATACATTTAATATTTATAAATAAATTTACTTCAAGATATACATTTTTTTCCTTATTATTTTGAACACCTATAAACGCATACAAAAAACCAGAAATATATAAATCCAATTTAGCCACACATGCAATAAACACAGGACATGAATTCCCAGACATAACCAATGTGACACTAATAAAACATATACCACACAAAGGCACCATAATGAACATTTGAGAAAATTTACAAATATACAAACATAAAACACAAAACAAACTAATACCTGAACAAATACAAATCAATACAAAACATGACACAATATTCAAAGCACTCAACATCGAAAATACACAAAAAACTAACACATACACCACAATCACACACAATAAAACCAATTTGAAGTACCAGAAGCCAACAATAAGCCACAATAATAATAGTCAACCAACACATATGTACTTCACCAGACACAAAAACCGGAAGGCTGAGGATGGTTACAAGATGGTACCCGAAACATGTTCCTAATAAGGAAAAAAGGTATATCTTGAAGTAAATTTATTTATAAATATTAAATGTAAAATATTATTGTAACAGTTTTACGTTTTCACGGATATCAGCGTAAATATCCTTCACTATTTGAAGGCATAAAAATTTTAAACTCTATCAGTTTGATTGTAGCGTTATCGTTACTTCTATTATACTATATTATTTTGTGATTGTAAACATTTTTAATTTCATCTCCTGTAGTTCGAATTCAGTTATTCATTCACCGGTAATTTACAGCAGTTATTAATTGTAATATTCGTAAACACTGCTTACTCACCTTCTTGTGACTTCTTTAAAAAGTTTCAATAACTACGCCTTTCAAGGATAAATCCTCACGTGATCGACTCTGTAGTGGTGCGCACCAGGTTGGGACGCGGCATGAAGTGCTACAATAATGTGTTCTTAAATGACATACATACTGTGATGTTTGGTAAAATTTTTATTTTTTGACGTCTTGTCCAGAAGGATTGGTTTTTTTTTATATAAACTGATGAGGATTTATCCTTGAAACGCATAGTTATTGAAAGTTTTAAATAAGTCACAAGACGGTGAGTAACCAAGTGTTTACAAATATTACAATTAAATACTTATACACTAGACTTGGAGACTATAATATAATGAAAAATTACAGCAGTTGTCCACAACCGATGTTTGTCGAAAAGCTCAAAGCTCGACTTCACCGGTTCCTCTACCACTGTTAGTGAATACTGACATACGTTGGACGAATGGGGAGAAGACTCTATAACTGGAGATATGAACTTTCCACATTTTCACATTGTAATCAGACCTCCGTAACTTGAGAATTGCCTCAAAGTGTGTATCTCTTCGTCGGTAATTTAACTAGTACAAAATTTAATTAAATAATATAGAAATGAAATCTGGCATGGCAGCGTTGAATTTTGAAAAAAAAATGGACGAATTAGTGCTTGTATAAAGTGCAATTAAATAAGTTACGATTTAATTAAAATTTAAATCCGTGTAAATCAAATGATCACCTGACTGATAAATACTTAGATTAACTCCGGCTAATAAATGTTTATTTTACGGTACTTTTGCAAATGCAACATTAAACTGCTCTACCTATTAATATGCAAACATATAAATATGAAACAAACGCATCTGTACAATGTGTATGCATTAAATAAACACAAATGTACACCGTTTGTCAGCGCATGCGCATTAAACGCACCAGTTTCACGTTTTGTTTTTAAATTGAATCAGTTTTCTTGAAGCTTCATCTGACTGTCTGTCACCGTCCCCATCTCTCTCATTTCAGTCTCATAATTTTATCTGATAACTCGTAATTAGAAATTTTTTTAAACTTTATTTTAATAATATTCCTTTATCATCATCATAATCTTCACAACACGGCTTAAAGGAAGGTGCTGCCTGCTCACCCTTCAAAAATCCTCCAGCCATCCCTTCCTGTGTCCTACCCACACACCTGTGTCCTATAGATTTGTATTTCCAGACTTGTTCGGCCACTCTGGAATCTGACAGTCCTTCTAAGTGTTCTTTTCACCGTTGTTTGTAATCTTTTAATTTTTCGTTCAAGATTTAATTCTACTCCTGAGGTCTCATTCTTTATACGGTCAAGCTTAAAACACCTTTTAACTTCTCTTAAGAACGCCATTTCCAAGGCATGTATATTACTGTCTTGTTTTTTGATTGTTGTCCATAACTCACATTCATACAGCAGTACAGAAGTGCTATAATTTTTCAGGTCTTTAATTTTGTATCTCGATGGACGTTGTTTCTAAAAATACCGTTGATCGTCCCACAGAGCGTCTGGAACTTACCTAACTCAACATCAATATCATCATTTCTATCACAGCCAATATCAATTCCCAAATAAAATAAAATGGCTCACCTGCTCTAAAATTCAACCAGTAATCGTTATTTTTGTTCTTATTGGTTACATGCATCGCCATTACAGTTGTTTTTATAGTGGAGATTTTTTATATTGTATTGCTTGCAAATCTGACGAAGCTGACAAGATATAAGTATTGTTACGATGGTCTCACTGATTGTCGTATGGTACAGTGGAAAACAAAATACTGACACCAATGAAATCACTAATAACCAGGTTTAATTATCACAATATTATTAATTTGTAATCAACAGGATAGTATCTTACAACAATTCAAGGAGAAATTGTCCACACGCAATAATAATGTCAACTATAAAGAATTCCACATAATTAATTTTAACACACAACCACTTGATATTACTTGACAAATCGCCCAACATAAACTGAAAACTACGCGCCAGGTGTGGGCTGTTTAAAGACTCCAGGCTTCCATAATACGTGTCCTTAACAAGCGCTAGAAAATTCTATAGCATACTTCAGTTCGGCGTTGGCAGAAACACACACCGTCAGGGCTGGTCGAGAAGCTTGTGGAACGACACCATCGAACGCCCTGTTCTTACACGTTCAATTGCGCCCCGCACTTTCACTTACTGACCGAATCTGCCACTTAGAAACGTTGCTAATCTGAACTTCGATGAGATTTCAATTCTGCATCTTTTCATTTGTGCGATTAACATCTTACTTCCAATATTTTTGTTGCGGTAGGTTAGGTTAGGTTGCGTTAGAATAGGTCAGGTTAGGTTACTTTAGGTTACGTTAGGTTAGGTTAGGCTAGTTAGGCTAGGTTATATTAGAAATTAATAGAATTATAAAGGTAATATTGTAATTTTATTATAACCTGAATAGATCGCAACTGACCGGGTTCAAATTTCCACCTCGGTCGCAACTGACTGGGTCACAACTGACCACAGTTCCACTATTTCCGGATCATCCGGTCATTTCCGGATGGCAGGGACATACTTTCTAGTGAGTTCCCGATCGGCTGTAACCACTCAACTGCCCTCAACACGTAACTACTGCTACTCAACTGTAACTACTGTAATTGTTCTCAACACGTCATCCGGAATGTGAGAGATGTTTCTCGAAACTCAGCTGGACGGTTATACATAAGCATCCACCAGCTGCCGGCGCGGTTCAGTTTTGTGATCTGCGATATTACAGATTCTGTATCTTGTGTACACGAACAATACCGGAGTCACGTTGTCCATGTTCACTAACAACACTTACCAGTCATAGCCAAACTTTGAATTTATGGGGGCGCATATATATATTCAAACACTTTCTGCAAAAGTTCGTTTCTTGATGTATATAATATATATTATATAATGACTTTACCTCAAGATGTTTTCTCCCTATTTGGAACATGTTTCGGGAAGCCTTGTGTTCCCATCTTCAGCCTTCCGAATTTTGAGCCTTGTGAGGTATTTATGTGTTAGCTGGTTGTTGCTTTGGTTTCCTGTTGGTCTTTGGTGCTTTAAATTGGTATTATTGTGTGTGATTGTAGTGTATATATTAGTATATGGTATATACAAAATTGAATCCCAAGATTGCAATAAATATTACATAGTACAAACAAAAAAACAGCTGAAAAAACATTATTTTGAACACCTAAATCCAAACATAAAACCAGAAATATATAAATATAATTTAGCCACACATGCAATATACACTGGACATGAATTCCCAGACATAACCAATATGACACTAATAAAATAGATATCACTCAAAGGGACTATAATGAACATTTGGAAAAATTTACAAATATACAAACATAAAACACAAAACAAACTAACAAATACAAATCAATACAAAACATGACACAATTTTCAAAGCACTCAACATAGAAAATACACAAAATACTAATATATACACCACAATCACACACAATAATACCAATCTAAAGCACCAGAGACCAACAGGAAACCAAAGCAACAACCAGCCAACACATAAATACCTCATAAGGCTCAAAATTCGGAAGGCTGAAGATGGGAACACAAGGCTTCCCAAAACATGTTCCAAATAGGGAGAAAACATCTCGAGGTAAAGTCATTATAATATATATATATAAAACTGACGACCAGTTCGATGTGTGCACCCCTCCCCTCTCCATCAATAGAAAATAGAAAGATGAGGGGTTAATAGCCGGACGTTACAAACATTAACTGTCACTTTATAATACTCTTGCGAATATATTTAGCGACGTGGAACATCGAATCAAAAAAAGCTTTAAAGTATTTTTCATATACATTTGTGAACATTTATTCACAATAGGAGTAGATCATCAACAATTTGTCACCATGCACATGCACGTTAACACTAACAAAACTTTAAACGAAAAAATGGTTAAACAGGAAAACATGTTAATAAAAATAAATTTAAAACCTACCACAATAATACTATTATTATTTTCATAAAGTGCACAGAAATGTAGAACTTGAAAAAAAAAAATCAAGTTTCTCGTTTGGGAGAAAGGTGTTTACAGGAACTGGGCGACAAGCTAGACAGTCGTATTAGAGGAAGACGTTCGGTAAATGGCTGGTACTATTTTATAATATAATACTTCGAAGCAGGTACAATCCGGGTGCGTTCCTTCGTTCAAAAGAAAAGAAAATTACAAATTGGTGCGTTTAAACCTTATCTACGGGCGCAGGGTTACCGACTGCTGCTATATACTAATCCAGCTTCCTGTCCCCGCTATTTGCGAGTACAAAGCTGTTTCACTTGCTTTCGGACTGGCTGAGGAAATGTCGTGTAACGATCAACACGGAGAAATGCCCATCGCTTCCAAAGAGTCAATGAAATATTTAGCGTACGGCTCGACTGGCCACTGTAACTAAAACTCTGGAAAAGGCTCTCGACGTCCGAGCCAATCTGTTTACAGAAACCACTTATTCCACCAGTAGCGTGGCGTCCATGTAACCGCTGTTGCCGGCGGCAACAGTACTGGAAATAAGAGAAAATAATATTAATTAGGCCTATATCACAGAAGAAATACTTTGGTTATTGAATAATTTGAAATCCGAACAACATTAGTAGGAAAACATGCTTGAAGGAAAGCGTATCATTGCTTTCGAACTGTTGGGCGCTTGCACCGTCTTGTGTTGCCGGCTCAGACATCGGCAGTGTTTTACTGCGTATGGTCATTGACCTCGTAGTAGTTGTCACTGTACAAACTTTGGAGGGGGGGGTACATTCGTCCATCTAATGTGTTTTCTCTGTAAAAATTCTGTTTTCGAGACTGCCGTGCAGCAGACACTACGCACTTATGTGTGTTTCGTTCGTTTAGTCATGTGTTTCTCTGTTTGTCTTTATTATTTTTAAATCGATTATTTGTGTTCTGATTTACTCTTTGTAAGTAAAATGAGAGTCAGAAAATGATCGAATGATAGAAAATGCTCTAAAAGAACGCTTGGTACATGAAAAAATTCGTATTAATTTTTAGGTAAAGTGTTAGACCTATCAGAACCGGCAACAGGTGATATGTACCCACGCCACGCCACTGTAACATTTCCACTGTAAATTTACAAATTATTTTGTACTCTGCCATTTCGTCATATGTTTGTAAGGACACTGTAAATGCCGCTTTGAAATAACGAAACGTTGGCGTTCTGTTACACCTTAAACACGGGCGTTTGTATATCCTCCTAATACGTCATAATGTTGTTGCTAATGATGTGTGGGCGGGCGCCTATGTGTAGTATTATGCTTTGACCTTAAATACTCGACTGTTTACAAAACACGGTGTAAATGTTTACTCAGCGGAAGACGTAAATAATTACGGAATATTATTTCACTCGTATTGTAAGGAAAAGTGGCGTCTTAACCCAAACTGTCTGCCTACGTAAATCCGAGATCGTTTCTTTGCAAAGTAAAATGAACTGTGTGTGCATGCCTACGCCGTGAAACTGGAAACCACTTACGCGTGCCCTCCCACGTCATATAAATAAAATAATATTTGGATTTACGCTTAGATAGCGAATTGAATGGGCAGGATACGTCATCACTAAATGAAATATCGGTATGGAGAAACATACATGATACCATGTTATAAGATTTATATTTAAAATGTTATTATTAGCGGGGATCCTACAGTCTATGCCGCATCCTGCATTTCGATCGCCATTTCTCCCTATTCTTCCAGTCATCATCTTCAATAGCTCGATCTCTCATCCTTTACCTAATTCCTGTTCTCCATTGTTTTGTCAGTCTTCCTTTTCTTCTCCTGTTTTGTGGTGTGTAAGTCAATGCTTTCTTTGGCCATCGCTTCTCCTTCATCCTAATTACGTGACCATACCATAGCAACTGTCTGGATTCTATTCTTTCTGCTATTGTATATACGCGTCCTGTTTTCCTTCTTATATCTTCGTTTCAAACATGTTGCATTCTAGAAATATTACACGCTCTTCTTAAGAAGTCCATTTCCACAGTTTCTATCATGTTTTCTCTTTATCTGAAAGTTGCCACCATTCGCAGTCATAGGTTTTAATGGGCTACACAATAGTTTTTATAGATTCTCAGTTTAGTTTGAAGTTTCATTTTGTTGGACCAAAGTAACGAGTTTAGCAAACGAATAGCATTTTTCCCCTGTTGTATACTATTTTGACGTGATAACGTCTTATAAATTGATGAACACCGGCTGCACGCACGAAAAAGTGTCACGTTCCGTCTGAGCCTGAGCGTGCAATGTTTTTAACCAGTTTTAAAAATATTTATGTCAAATTATATCAATTATATCAAATTATTATTATTGATAATATTAATAATTATTAATAATTAATATTAATTATAAATAAATAAATTAAGACTAATTATAAACGATAAATTAATAAAATAATTAATAATAAAATAATAAAATAATTATAAAAAAATAAATAAAATCAATAAAAAATTAATAAAATAATTAATATAATTATAAATAAATAAATTAATAATAATTATAAACGATAAATTAATAAAATAATTAATAATAAAATAATTATATCAATTATCAAATTATTATTTTGGTGTCATTTTTTGTTGTTCCATCTTGTAAAATAATGCTTCCCAAATCGTTTTAATGATATCATTTTAATGATATTTAAAATCCTTTACGAAATAAAATATTTCCATAGAAACTATTTCTTTCTTCAGCCTTAACCACAGTACTGTGGTTACTAACGTATACTCCCTCACGTTAGCGCACTCGATTTTCACTGATGATGGCAGTCGATGGCTTTGCCTAAACGTCTGGTTTTGTAGAAAACACTGGACCACGGCCAAACAGTTAGGGAAGGAATTTTAACAACAAACTACCTTCTTTGTTGCAGATAACGTAGTACACATATAAAAAATTCCCCTCCCCCTTCAACTACTTTTTTCATTTATAGTTATTTCATCTATCTTTCTACAGTAGATTATTATGACCTTCTTTTCAAGATAATTTATTTATCAAAACTAAGTACTTTACTCTTGTTAAAACATAAAACGTTGTAGGTAAACTACCCCTTCCCCTTAACCGATCTTTACCAAAGTCAATATGCCTTCAGTCCTCTACAACTAAGGTACACATACAAAAAATTATTTCATTACGTTTCGTTTGCAGTTGAATTTGCTACAGTTATCGTTCGCCATAGTAAAAATTACACACACACACACACACACACACACACACACACACACACACACACACACACACACACACACACACACACACACACACACACACACACACACACACACAGATACTTTTCCGAAAATGACTTTTCTTCATGTTTTGAGGGTAGTACAATCAGAATCAGCCCTTACCTTGAACGCGATTATATTACTTCGAATATGGAAGTAAAAATAATGGAAAAACATTGCCAGATCTCACAGGTACACAAATGGACAGTTTCTTTACCACAGTACTGCGGTTTGACTGACAAAAAACATCCCAGTTGGTGAATCGTAGTTTCGATTTTGTACACAGAAGATGGCCTCCCGAGATGAGACCGAAACGTCTGTTAGTAATAACAGGAATGGACCACGGCCCAATAGTCTGGATTTTAATCAGTTTGTTCCCAACACTATCACCAGGTCGTCTCGTTAGTAAAAGGATATCGTCAGGTTCGGTCCACGTGTACGCCATGTTGCCACAATCAGTATTCAGCAACTGCAGCTAATCATTTTCAATGAAGCCGGTCCGTCGTGTCGTCGTCATTCTGCTGTCGGTTTCGGATGTAGAGCGTGTATAGGCAACAGCACAGCAACATGGACGGAGGTAAGAAATCATTTACGACTAACGACACGGTTGCTTTGATTACCGATGTTAATGTTTAAAGTGGCGCAATAATGTCTGTTACGCGTCTTCCAGGAATTCCCTTTGTCCGAAACTAATAGTTTGCCCATTGCCCAGAAATTATTATATCTATCTTTAGTGCTCTTCTTTAAATACTAATATTTACACCCTGACATGGACTCTGTAAACTATTATTCATTCAAAACTAATTTGGTCAAGTGCTCGGATTGGTCAGTGTAAATTGGTCAATTGTTTGGATTGGTCAACATAAATTGGTCAACTGTTTGGATTGGTCAGTGTAAATCGGCCAATTGTTTGGATTGGTCAGTGTAATTTGGTGAACTGTTGACATCATCATCTTCTCTTCACATTTTAGGCACATTCTTGCCGGTTACGTGAAGTTTTTCCCCCATTCTTTTTCTCGTTTGACCAATTTGTTTTCATCCTTGTGATTTATATATTATCGATCTTGAAGCTAATCAATTTTCTTCTCTACTTTCTAAATGTTCGTTCCATTTTATTCTTTTTTGTATTATTCCTTCATTGAAATCAAATATTACAAGTTTTTCTGGATTGTTTAGGCCTACTTCATTATCATATCTCTACGGTGACATCCTGTGACTCTTCTGGGAAACGTCACCAGTTGAGCGTCTATTCTTCTCTCTTGTACTTTTGTTGCAACCAGATTTCACTGTCGTACAGAAGCGTGCGCACTGCTAGAGTTTTATACAATTTTAACATCGTCTCTTTTCTTGTTTTATTGTTTAGGTGCCGGCCGATTGTACCGTATAATTCTAACTTTCGGTACTGAACTTTATTGTAACAATAACAAAATAACGCCTCATAAATACTTAAAATGATTTATCTGCTCTAAAAGACAACGATTATTTTAGCGGGGCTCTAGTGTTCTGACCCAGACAATCTTGACCCATATGGTTTCCACTCCCGAGAAAAAGGCTTAGTTTTTGTTTAACGAATTTATTTTTTTTAGTTACATTTAATGCTTATTTGTTGACGTCGATATAGGCTTCTCTGCAATTTATTTTCTCCATTTCCGATCACAGTCACGTCTTCAGCATAACAAAATTAAGTTTATTAAGGTGTTATCGTCTAAATATTAAGTCCAAGGTGACGGCTTTTCGTGGAACTGATCCCGTACGGGCAAAGATTGTTATAGATGGTACTGTCCTGGAACAAGTTAGCAATTTCGATTACATGGGCTACGGTGTGTCTTACAATGCAAGCGACGACGTTATGAGTAAGTTGCATAAGTTCAACTTTATGTGCGGGACCATTAGGCGAAGTCTTATGTCAGCAAGCAAAAGGAACACACCTAATATTCTACAAGATGATGGCTCTTCCCACACTTCTTTATGGGTCTGAGAATTGGACTTTAATGAAAAACCAGGCCAGTCGCATCTAAGCGGCTGAAATGAGATTTCTTAGGCACGTAGCAGGGTATACTCTCCATGATCAGAGAAGAACCACAGATATACGGCAGGAATTGATTATTATGAGTACACTCGACAGGATCGCCCAGTATCGGCTGAATTGGTGGGAACATCTTTGCTGAATGGATGACTGCCGCATCCCGAAACAACTATGGAACTCTAAGCCGAGGGGACGGAGAGGTGTGGGACGTCCGAGGAATCGTTGGAGTGACCAGCTATAATCTTTGCCTATTTGAGACCGGAACAAAAACATCCTTGCTTTAATCCGTGAAGATGATGATGATGATCATCATCATTTAAACAAATACCTCCTCTATAATTTTCTCTCCAATTTCTTACAATGTATTCTATGTAGATGTTGAACAAAACAGGCGATAGGTCGCAACCCGGCTTTACACACTTGTTAGTGTGTACCGGATTGTGTATTTTACCATTTGTGTTGATGTGGTAAAGACCACTGTTTCACTGTAAAGATATTTAATTTTCTTTTAAGTGTTGTAAATATTCTCACACCTTTAAAAAGTCCAACTTTATTTACCACTGTTTGTTTCACTTGAAGGAAAGTGTTTAAGAAGGAATATCAATCTTTGAAAGTTACGAGTAAATTAAATTATATTATTAAAACATTTAGTGAAACCTGGTACTAAGTTATCACGAGGCCGATATTTGAATGTGCTGTTGTTTGCTGACGACTTGCTTGTACTTCAAAATACAGAATCTGATTTTTAAAAATCTGTCATTAAGCTACATCAGATTTGCAAACAATACAATATGACAGTCTCCACTATAAACACAGAGGTAAAAGTATTTCGAGGGAAGGGACCAATAAAAACAAAAATAAATATTAATGATCATATTCCAGAACAGCTGAGCCATTTTAAGTATTTGGGAAATGACACTAGCTATGATAGGAATTATGATATTTATGTTAAGTTAGGTGAATTCCAGACGACCTTGGGACAATCAACCGTAATTTACGTCGAGACACAAAATTACGGCAGTCCCTGTGCTGTACTATGGGTGTGAATTATGGACAACAACGAAGAAACCAGTCAGTAAAATACAGGCCTCGGCATTGGCGTTCTTAAGACGAGTAAAAAGGTGTTCCAAACTTGACCGTATAAGGAATGAGGTCATAAGAGAAGTTTTTAACTTGAATGAAAAATTAAAAGATTACAAACAACGGTTAGAAAGGATGTCAGTTTCCAGACTGGCCAAACAAGTCTGAAAATACCTAAACGACACAGGTGCGTGAGTAGACCCAGGAAGAGATGGCTGGAGGATTTTTGAAGGCGGAACAGGCAGCACCTTGCTTTAAGCCGTGTTGTGAAGTTGTTGATTATCTTGTCAGCTTCGTGGTCGATTTTGAGCTTTTGGCGCCAACAATCGGTTGTGAACAACTGCTGTAGATTACCGATGATCTGTTTATGACGAATAAAGAACTGAATTCGAACGTCAGGAGACGAAATTAAAAATGTTTACAATCACGAAATAAAATGGTTTAATAGAGGTAACGATAACGCTACAATCAAACTGATAGGGTTTAAAATATTTATGCCTTCAACCAGTGAACGAGTTGCGCTGATATCCGTGAAAACGTAAAACTGCTACAATAATATTTTAATACGAATTGACAAGCGATGAATATATCAGTTGATTTAACGCACGGTCCACACGTATGGTGGGAATCGGATCCGCGTTTGTTTTATATTTATATGTTTGTTTGTGCAGTGTAACAGCCAGCCAAGACAGCATACGGTAAAATAAACACAGTAGTATCAGTCGGACGCAATCAGCTGTGTGACAGCTGATCATTTGAATAACAGATTAAAAATTTAATAGCCCCGCAGTGACTAATTTTTCACCAATGTTTTTGTATCAGTTTAGTTTAGTGTTTATTTTAGATTTGTATTAAGTAATAAAGGCTGATGATGATGAAGGAATATTATTGAAATAAATTTAAAATAATTTCTAATTATTTAAAATTATCACGTAAATCGGATAAAATTATGAGACTGAAATGAGAGAGAGAGGGGAGAAACAGACAGACAGATAAAGCTTCAATAAAACTGATCCAATTTAAAATATTAATAAATTCATAATAGCTTCGCTACAAAACGTGAAACTCTTGCGTTTAATGCGCTGACAAACGTATTTGTGTTGATTAGTGCATGCACATTGAACAGATGCGTTTGTTTCATATTTATATGTTTGCACATTAATAGGTAGGGAAGTTTTAATGTTGCATATGCGAAAGTTCCGTAAAATAAACATATATCAGCCGGAGTTAATCAAAGTATCTATCAGTCAGCTGATCATTTGATTTAGGCGGATTTAAATTTTAATTAAATCGTAACTTATTTAATGGCACGTTTTGCAGGCACTGATTCGTCCATATTTTTTCAAAATTCAACGCTGCCATTCTGGATTTCCTTTTTATGTTATTTATTTAAATTTTTACTAATTAAATTACCGACGAATACATACATACTTTGAAGTAATTCTCAAGTTACGGTGGTCTGATTACAATGTGAAAATTTGTTAAGTTTATATCTCCAGGTATAGAGTCTTCTCCCTATTCGTCCAACGTATGTCAGTATTCACGCCCAGTGGCACAAGAACCGGTGAAGTCGATTCTTCCGAATTGAAAGTAGTGGTGAGGTTTGGAAATTTCCCTCTGGTAGATATGCAAAAATTATTTGATTCTCTTTGAATTTGCGGCAGTTATATTTCACCATAGAAAAAATTCTACACACACACACACACACACACACACACACACACACTTTCAGAAAATCATTTTTCTTCATATTTTGAGGTTAGTACAATCTGGCCTTATCTCGAACACCATTTTTTCGCAAACACCATACTTCCATTTCCTTATGGAACATGGAAGTAAAAATCGGTATGGAGAACCATACATGGCAACCATGTTCTAAGACTTAAATTAAAATCATTTACTTGAATTCGGTTCGACAATTTCTAAAAAAAAATATCCCCTACCTTGTAAATCGAATTTTATGTTTGAGAAATCGAAATGAAATATTTCCATAGAAACTACTTCTTTGTTGCTGACAACTTATTACACATATAAAATATCGGTATGGAGAACCATACATGATTTCCATGTTCTAAGATTTATATTTAAAATCATTTTCGAAATGAAATATTTCCATAGGAACTACTTCTTTCTTCAACCTTAACCACAGTACTGTGGTCACTAACGTATGCCACCTCACGTTAGCGCACTCGATTTTCACTTATGATGACAGTCGATGGAACTGCCGAAACGTCTGGTTTTGTGGAAAACATTGGACAACGGAAGGAATTTTGACAACAGACTACTTCTTTGAGTGTGCAGCAGTTATCGTTCGTCATAGAAAAATTACCCTTGTTAAACGTTGCAGGCAAACTACCCCTTCCTCTCAACCGATCTTCACCAAAATCAACAGACCTTGAGTCCTCCATAATGTAGGGATGTATGCAAAACATTATTTGATTATGTTTTAATGTACGGCAGTTATCGTTCGTCATAGGAAAATAACCCTTGTTAAAACATAACACATTGCAGGTAAACTACCCATTTATCTTAACCGATCGTCACCAAAATCAATAAGCCTTGAAGCCTTGAGTCCTCTTCAATTCAGGGACGTATGCAAAATATTATTTGATTCTGTTTGAATTTGCGGCAGTTATTGTTCACCATAGAAAATTCTACACACAGACACTTTTCGGAAAATGACTTTTCTTCATGTTTTGAGGTTAGTACGATCAGAATCAGCCCTTATCTCGAACACGATTTTTACGCGATCATCATAATTCCATTTCGTTACGGAACATGGAAGGGGAAAAGGGGGAAAGATCAGATAAAGAATAGATAGACACGATAGCGGTACAAACGAGACGAGGTAGACCTCGTCAGGTGTATAGAAGTAGAAAGGTTTTTTAAAAAGTACACAAACACTTGGTAAGTTTCACATTTTATTATTTACCTGTGACAGCTGTTTCAGCTTATTAAGCTATTCTCAAAGAGATCAAGGAACAACTAAACAACGATTGTAAGTGTGGTGAACATGTGATTACGGTGTGCATCCGGACATGTGTGTGGGGTGTGTATTATGCAGGGAGTGAAGGAACTAGTAAGGGAAGTTCAAGTGTTTGTAAAAACTAAGTATAATCGGAAGACAAAATATATAAATTTACTACACTAAATAACAACTTTTAAAAAAGGTAATACACAGATTCAGTTTGCTCGTTTGTTACATTTTTGTTACTTTTGATTGCTTTTATAATTTCTAGAATTTCTAATAAATCCATTTTTTTACCTTTTTATATGTTGTGCAGTAGTGCTATGTTTCTTTGTATCTATGAAGTGATTGTGTTGTAAGCAATGATCTGTAAAACCTGTATTGGCTGTATTAATCATAATCGCTTTCTTATGTTCAGAAATGCGAAGTTTTAGAGCACGGCCACATTGTCCGATAAATATAGCACCGCATTCTGCATAGTGCATGAGTTTTATAAACTCTATTTTTCTACGTATAGAAGTAGGATTGTTCCAAGTACGCTCGCACTAACACACAGTCGCCAACACAATTGTAAATACCATCCGATCAAAATATCTTTGCTGCTGCTCGGAAGGAATATTTTATGTGACAGGTTATCCGAATGTGTGGGCCGCGCCGTTTCTTTGACAATACACGGAACACACTGCCGACTTGATTTACAAATAAATGAAAATACTGTAACATTTTACAACATTACGTCAGATTTCCGCCAGACTGACACAATAATAACTGTGACAATGACAAAACTGGTGCTTCGCCTAAATTTGTTCCGCGATTGAAAGATACAGCAAGATATACGTAAACACAACCCACACAAAGACATATAACCCACAATTGTTACTACATGAATATCTCGAAATGTCAAAACTTTAGGATTATTAAAAACGTCAGTTCTTTAAAATAAATACGTAGGCGGTTTATTTCATTACGTGATTGTACAAATTTAGAATTGCATAACATATTTATAGACATTATCTGTATATATTCATTCTTCTCATTTCTTCAAAGCCAATATGTATTTTCCCGGCTTGGACAATTGTTTTCACATTCCAAGTGCATATTTTCACGTCTTTGTTTATATTCAATTTTCTGTTTACTTCATAACTGTTCAAAATTGGCCCCCCCCCCCCGGAGATCCGATTGGGGAACTTGAAGCTCCGGACGATTTTGCCTTGAACATAACCATGATGATACTACTAGAGATATCTAAATGATCTTTAATTTAGTTGTTTCTCGTTGCCTTCTACATCCTAATTTCGTTTACTAGTAACCAGTTCATCCGCCTTCGGGGCCGATTTCTCAACCCCAGGACAATGAGGTGGCTACCCCTTGTCAGTTCCCTACCGTTCTGCAGTCCATACTACAGGAAAAAATACTTGGAAAGAGAGGAGTTGGGCGACCGAGAATATCGTGGCTGAGAAATTTAAGGACCTGGTTTGGCATGAATACAACTGACATATTCCGTGCAGCAGTACAAAAAGTTGATATCCGAAACGGATGGGAGCTATCAGAAGAAGAACATCTAGGCTATATATATAAAACTCGAAGTCTGAGGATTTGTTTTAGCCTACTTGTATTGAATACGATTCCAGAACGTTACACCGATTGCAACAAAGTTTTGCACAGGTAACATTTGACACAAGGTTAAAACACTGTCTAACTTGGAATTTGATATTCTGCCCCGTTCGCACGATTTAGGCCATTTTAATTATGCCCTTTTGTTGACGTGTATAAAGATGTCGGTCAACAACACAGTGGAGATCAGAATTAATTACCATCGTAACAATTAAATAAACAAATGCTATTTAGCAGCATCGGAACTGTACCTTTATCCGTTCCTGCAGTACATTTCGATGTTTTTAATATACGATTATATCGGTATATTACGATGTGGAAATGAAAAACTGTAATAACTGTAAATTGTCCTATTTCTTAATGCAAAGCGAAAATACGTGTTGTTTTCATTTGTGAGGTTAGGTAACAACGGTTTTTCATTTTTAGTTTTCTGCTGAAAAAAATAAAAGCCATGGTTGAGGAAAACAGAACGATTAATGTGTATATGCAATGCTTATAATACAGTAACACTTAACATAAAGAACCTAAGGTTTTTGAGTTAACAGGTACTTGTTTATTAAATAGTATTATATATAATGCACTATTTCTGGAAGACTAATTTTTAGATATAATTTAAAAACAAAATTTCACCTTCATCTGATTTAGATTTCGCTATCTACAAGCCTCATCAGAGGTTTTCCAAGCTTCAATAATAACCTCTGATGAAGCTAACAAGAAGCGAAAGCTAGCTCAAAGGGAAGGTAAAATTTTGTGATGAAAGGTTAAGCGGGGATCGGTCAATACTTACAGACAAAGGTTTTACGAAAACCTTTGTCCACCTTTCGACAGTATTTATTGTCATCGTAAAGACTGTGTATGGCAATAGCAAAGTAATCAAACACATAAACAGACCAATTAATTGAGTGACTTCGTGTTTGTGTGCGCGCGCGCGCATCTTTTTTACGTTCGCGCTGATATTTTACATCACCAAAATAAAACGTACTAGATAGTATGTCAAATTATGCATAACTAGATAGATATAATATTCCGAAAACATTATTAATACACTTTACTCTACAATTGACAATTTGTTGTTTGCGGACGATCATTCTGTCGGACTCTGAAAACAAATTGCAGGTGGGCATACATTTGTTAAATCGAATCTGCAAAGACTCTGGTTGCAAATATCCACACGTAAGACCAAGGTGGTGGCTTTTCGTGGAAAACTGATCCCGTACGGGCAAAAATTGTTACAGATGCTACTGTCCTGGAACAAGTTAGCAGTTTTGAATACCTGAGTTATAGTGTATTTTCTAATGGAAGCAACGACGTTGTGAATAAGTTACATAAGTTCAATTTTATTTTCGGGATCATTACGCGAACTCTTACGACAGTAAGTGAAGGAACACGCCTAAAATTCTACAAGGTGATGGCTCTTCCCACACTTCTTTATGGGTCTGAGAATTGGACTTTAACGAAAGGTCAGGCCAGTCGCATCCAAGCGGTTGAAATGAGATTTTCAGCCACGTGGCAGGGTATACTCTCCATGATCAGAGAAGAAACACAGATATACGCCAGGAACTGAATATTATGAGTATACTCGACGGTTGGAGCATCTTTGCCGAATGGATGACTGCCGCATCCCTAAACAACTATGGAACTATAAACCGATGGGACGGAGAGGTGTGGGACGTCCGAGGAAGCGCAGGAGTGACCAGCTCTAATCTTTGCCTATTTGACACCGGAACAAATCATTCTTGGTTTAATGCTTGAAGATTATGATGATGATTATTATTAATACATAATTATAAATTAATACACTGATAAATATAACAATCGTCTAAACATAATTATAAATACAGTTATAATCGAATGTACACTGAAATTATCATATAGAGCAATACATGTCTAAAAATATGTTATGGCTGAATAAAGAGTGTAGCGATGTTTAAATACGTAATTAACGCTATATTATTGGAAGTTATTATTATTATTTTCCATCCAATGGCAGAATTAACGGATATAGTTACAAAACATTTTCACTTAATACATACTGAATGTAGTTTCCACTTATATGTGGTACAACAATAATTCAATGTCCGAATAGTAAACATTTTGTTAATGTAAAACACACACACACACACACACACACACACACACACACACACACACACACACACACACACACACACACACACACACACTCAACTAATTGGTCTGTTTATCTGTTTATTTTTTATGTATATTCCATGAGTATATGTATGAATAAACAAATTTCATTTAATGTATTCCAATTGCTTATAAATAAACGTTTAAATATAAAAAATTTAAGAGTTTACGTAATGAGCTTTCGAAATTTTTTAAGCATATATTCCTAGAAACGACCACCGAGGTTCTTCCCCCTCTCTCACTCTCTCTCTCTCTCTCTCTCTCTCTCTCTCTCTCTCTCTCTCTCTCTCTCTCTCTCTCTCTCTCTCTCTCTCTATCTATTTATCTATCTATCTATCAATCTATCTATCTATCTTTGAAAATAACCCTCGACAGTCTTAAATAATCATTCAATTTAACTTTGATTTTTGTCAGTAAATTTTAATATTTAATATAAATATATTATTAATTCAAACACTTTTTGCTACAGTCTATTTCTTGATGTATATAATATATTTAAAATTTATATTTACTTTACCTTAACATGTTATTTTTCCCTTATTTTTGGAACATGTTTCGGGATCCTTAGTGACCCCCATCATCTGCCTTTCTAATTCTGAATCTTGTGGAGTACCTGTGTGCTGGTTGGCTGTTGTTATGGCTTCCCATTGGTTTTTGGTTTTTTAAATTGTTATTATTGTGTGTGATTGTGATGTATATATTAGTGTTTTGTGTGTTTTCGATGTTGAGTGCTTTTAAAATTGTATCATCTTTTGTACTGATTTGTATTCGTTCAGGTATTGGTTTGTTTTGTGTTTGTATATTTGTAAATTTTACCAAATGTTCATTATGGTGCCTTTGTGTGGTATGTGTTTTATTAGTGTCATGTTGGTTATGTCTGGGAATTCATGTCCAGTGTTTATTTCATGTGTGGCCAATATCGAACAGGCTGTGGAAAAAAAGTACCTGGGATAATAATTGGCGGCTGAAACGTAGTGCTGGCCATCACACTAACTTCCATGTATGCCGAACAACTCTCGTAAGGTAACAACCTACCCTGTCTAGCTCCTACACTGCTCAGCCAGTACAAAAATGAGCCATTATTACAAATTTTAACATTTTAAACATACTTCTCCAAACTAAAATAACGGTATGGAGAACCATACATGACTTCCATGTTCTCAGATTTGTATTTTGTAAAGTAACTACATACACCCTGTGCGAATATATTTAACAACACAACAATAAAATATCACTGTGGAGAAGTATACATGACTTTCGTGTTCTAAGATTTATATTTAAAATCATTCTTGAAATGAAATATTTCCATAGAAACTACTTCTTTCTACTTTTTATTCAGCCTTAACCGCAGTACTGTGGTCACTAACGTATACCACCTCACGTTAGCGCACTCGATTTTCACTGATGATGGTAGTCGATGGCACTGCCGAAACGTCTGGTATTGCAGAAAACATTGCGCCACGGCCAAACAGCCCGGGAAGAAATTTTAACAACAAACTACTTCTTTGTTGCCGATAACGAGCGAGTACACATATAAAAATTATCCTCTCTCCCTTCAACTACCCTTTTCATTTATAGGTATTTCATCTACTTTTTCTACAGTGGATTATTATGACCTTATTTTCAGGATATTTTATATTATTAATATTAATATTATTATTATTTATATATTATATAATTTATATATTATATTATTATAATTTATATATAATTATTATATTATTTATTTATATAATTATTAATATATTTAATATTAAGTACTTTACTCTTGTTAAAACAAAAAATGTTGCTGGTAAACTACCCCTTCGACTCAACCGATCTTCACTAAAATCAAATGGCTTTGAATTCTCTACAATTCAGGTACATATGCAAACAATTATTTGATTCTGTTTGAATTTGCAGTAGTTATCGTTCGCCATATAAAAAATTCTACACACCGACACTTTTCAGAATATGACTTTCCATCATTTTTTGAGGGTAGTACAATTAGAATAAGCCCTTATCTCGAACT
The DNA here is from genome assembly GCA_034769895.1 of Magicicada septendecula. Classification (NCBI taxonomy): domain Eukaryota; kingdom Metazoa; phylum Arthropoda; class Insecta; order Hemiptera; family Cicadidae; genus Magicicada; species Magicicada septendecula. The sequence continues at coordinate 2,737,975 of CM068369.1, read as the reverse complement.
CGATTTTTTCGCCATCACCATACTTCCATTTCCTTACGGAACATGGAAGTAAAATCAATTTCGGACGAGGAAAGAATTTAGACCTAGAGAAAGATAATGGAAACCACTGGTAGTGCTATTCAAATTTATTTTCATTCTATTCTTTGTTTGCGCAGATGTCGCTCGGTGCGCAACGTCAGTAGGGGGTAATTGTGATTTACGGCCCCGCTGTAAGGGCGGCTAAGTACAGCACTTAAGCCGTTACGCCATTATCATCCACTTAATGTTTCAGTGCACACAATATTCATTGCTGACACACATAATGCAAGCATCGTGCTCTATCTTGCAAGTCACAAAGCTATCGGACACTTATCGACAATTTAAAGCTGCATTAAACACGTTAACCAGTACAGTATCTATGCAATAACCGTAATCTAGTTTCTACGTGGCAATTAACTTCTTTCTGTGACCAGTTAGAAATAAATCTTCTGAAAAGTGTTATACAAAATTTTACTACCAATCTGTTAAAAAAATATTTCTGTTGAAAAGTAAAACGATATTTTTCACTGGCGTACGTCAAGGGGATGGAGTCTCCCCTATTCTCTTTAACTGTGACCTAGATAAAGTCAAACTTTCCATAAAGTCAATTCCACTAGGGTTAGAATAGGTAACAAATCCAAAGGCGTGGAATTAAGCCATCTCTGCCCACTCAGAAGAAGAAGAAGCAAGAAAGCAAGTAGAAGACCTCAAAGAGATAGCGAAGAAAAGTGCCCTCCAAATCTCCTTTGCTAAAACGGAAATTATGACCACCCTATTTAAATTCCCGAAAATGTGCCTGGACACTACGTATGGAGAAATACTAACATTTTTAAATATCTTGGGGAAAACATACCCCGAAACGCCTCACAAAGACAAAGAATCCTTTAAGATAAGGAAACTCTCATCTTAGCAAAGGCCTTTACTTGAACCCGGAAACTGTACAGAAAGAGAAACCTTTCTAGAAGTGCGAAAGTCCGCCATTATACCACTGTGATCAGGCCGGTGATCATGTATGGAGTGGAAACAATGTGCTTTCAAAATTTGGAACCTCTTCTTCAAATTGAACGAAGAATTCTTCGGAAAATTTATGGTCCCAAGAAAACCGAAGATGGGTACAGGCATAGACCCAAAGAAGAGCTGTACAGGGATCTGGAAAATCTGGAAACGGCTTTCCGAAGGAAAAGGCTGAGATTCCTTATACATGTGGTTCGGATGAATCGGTCCAGATTAAATAAACAAATTGTCAACTATATATGGCAACTTTCCAGTCTGAACGGACACACCAAACAACTCAAGGAGGAAATGATGAAACTGGGTATCTCTTTAAACGACTGTGTGGATAGAAATACATACAGCAACAAAATTCAAAATCTTGAGGTTCCCTGCGGTCAGAAGAAGACGAGAAAGGAAGGCGGCGGATAGTATGCGAATGAGGGTTTTCTGGCAGGAGAAGAAGAGGAAATGATATTTGCGTCGTCTACGGTCTGGCCTGTTCGTGTAAAAAGTAAGATTTATCTGTTCTTTATAAAATTGTTTACTTACATTTTGTCTTTGGTCATCGTCCTATTAAATTGACCTTCCCAAAAAAAAATTAAAATGCGGAAGGAAAAAGGTAGGTGTCCTTGCCCGTACATTTTTTTCTCCAAGAGATATCATGAAAGTTGTCTGTCTTTCATATTGTTTAAAAGAGTTCTTCTTAATTTCTTGGAGTTTAATTTAATCTTCTTGCTCAATTGATTGTACTTTGTTGGAAATAAAATCCGGGATCTTGGGCCGTGGTGTAGTAAAGTCTTTATTCTCAAATATGCTACTTTCAGACGTGTCGGCCTCACCTCTGAACGCCATCTTCAGTGGTAAAACGATTATACACAACGGACGCGGTGTTTGTCAGTAACTACAGGCAAAGAATCGTTTCTAGTGTAGAATCGTTTTATCACTGAAGATGGCCTTCAGAAGTGAGACCGAAATGTCTGAAATAACATCTTCGAGAAAATAACTTTGAAAATATTCAGAAAACAACACAAAAATATTCATGTGAATGCATTGCTTTATAAAGGTGACAAGGTAGGCCTAATAATCCAGAAAACACACCAGTTACAAGGGGAGATATTTATGTTCAATAGCATCATACAAGACCATGGGCTACAGGTCTCTGCTACAAAATCTAAAACGATGGCATTTCAGGGCAGGTATCCTATAAGAACTAAGATAGTTGTGAATAAGCAGATTTTAGATCAGGTTAGTCATTTTAATTACCTGGGTTGTATAATATCTCATATGGAACTGAAATTGATTGGGATAGTAAGCTAACAAAATTTAGACGCATCTGTGGAACGATTAATGTGTACCTTAAAAACAAAACACGGAAGGATACTCGAATCTTTGGCTGTCCCCGCATTCCTGTATGCTAGTGAGACATGAACTCTTGGTAAAAGGGACGTGCAGATGATTGACGCTGCCGAAATGAAATTTCTAAAAGGGACGCATGGTTGTTCTCCCTTGTTCTCTTGGATCGGAGAAGGAACGAGGGTATTAGACACGAATTAAACATTGTATAATTGCACCAGAAGATTGAAGACCACAGAAGGAGATGGTGTGAACACTTGAATCGCATGCCTGATATCCGTCTACCTGTGGCTGCGTTGGGTTATCACCCTACTGGGAAGAGAGATGTCGGTAGACCGAGGAGGTGTTGGGTTCCGGAACAGGTCTAAGGCCTAGTCCTTGGAGTGCTGATGATGATGAGAAAAACAAATTTAATAGACCACGGCCCAATACCCCGGATTTTATTTCCAACAATGTTGCGTTGTAGCGTTAGAAATAAGTCGGTTGTACTTTGTTGTGCTGACGGGTGAATGTATCCGCTGCCAGGATGTTCTAGCCCTACTTTTCTCTGCTATTAGTTTCGTATGGGATGTTGTTAATCTTCTATTGCAGTGTATTCATTGTTCACAGACTGAAGGTGCCATACATATGATTTATAATAAAGTTTTAAATTACTCACATTCTTAATTTCTATCGATTTCAGTCACAGACCATCGTCAGGATATTTACAATATACACTCACGGTCACGGTATTTCAAAACAGTTACTATTTACAGAAAAAACCCATTCGAAAACAGTGATTAATGAACGTGATACGTACGTCGTTATCCAAAGTTTCCCGAGAACTGATTTTGTTACAGAGTGTTTATGTTTACGTTCCATTCTACAGTGAAACCGTTTAACGCGAAATGACGGGGACCAGTTACTTTTTTCGTGTTAAGCGAATTTAGTGTAAAACGAACAAATGTGAAACAAAAAGAGATGAGCGAATACTGTAGGTTACTTACTATAATGTGTAGTAAAATAAATCAATAAAGAATAGTTTATTAAGGTTATTAAGAACAATAAAGTCAGTATAATAAAATAAAGTCAGTATACTATAACTGTTCTTAACGATTTAGGTTTTCTTGTACAGTTATTGTATGTACATCGGCGGTAATGAAACTTATTTTTAAGGTAAGAAGATGAAATTGTCAAATATCTAAACTAAACTGAACTCCCCTTTACCTGTGCAACAACTGCCGCAGGCTAATGTAAGCATTTGGTTTCTCGTAAACTACTCTTGTCCTTGGTACTGCAAAATGTATACAATAGCAAGGGTCCAGACATAACATACCAAACAGCTTAGCTGTTTTGTTTGTCTACTACCTACACTTCCTTAGAGAGGACGAAGGGATTCCTTTAAATTCTTTAAAACACGTTTTTGGGCGTGCATGTATGGATTTATTTATTAACCAGTAATTGAAATGCCAACAAAAAAATTATTTTCAACAAAAATTTTTCGTGTTAACCGATATTCATCACCTAAAACTTTCGTGTTAACAGTACACATTGTAACTGTAATATACAAGCAGCGATCGGGACCTGAGCCATATTTCGTGTTAAGCGATATTTCGTATTAACCGTCTTCGTGTTAAACGGTTTTCACTGTATATATTATATCAGCTGATTATTGAATGTTGATTACCATTTTGCCGCAATATTTCAAATTTGATACGATTTTTGAAGTCCGTCATGATGTTCAATAGATTTTCATAGCCCTCTTCTTTTACATGTTTGTATATTCGGTATTGTTCATATATATTAGATACGGTTAAATACGGTTAAATGTTGCTGTATTGGACCATATTCACAAGACTGTTGTTTTATGTGTTTGGCTACTGTTGAGTTCGGATTTGAGTGTTGGGAATGTTTGGTATGTTCAATATATCTGTGTTTAAACGATCTTGAAGTGAATCCTATGTATTTTTTGTTGCACCATACATTAGATTCTGTCGAGTTAGCTGGCTGACATTGATATTGGTAGACTCCAGCTTTTTCATAAATCCTTTCTTTTTTGTATTGCTTATTTTCAGATTGTTGTAGATATCATTGTTTGTTATGAACGCTAATTCATAGTCGTATTTGCAAATGGTCTAGCTAATTTTTGAGAGTTGTCGTCAATGTAACGTGCAGGTATATAGGTTTTCTTCCTCTTGAGCGATATGCTTTTTGTTTTTGATTTGTTTCTTTTTTGTTTTCAGTGATATTATTGATTATTTGAGGCTGATATCCATTGCTTTGAGCTATTTGCTTTATGATGTGTATCTTTTTTCGTACTGTTGCTTGTATAGAGGATATGTGAGGACTCGATATACCATGCTGTTGTATGCAGGGATGGTTGCTCTTTGCATGAATGGTAATATGTTTTTGAGTATTTTTTCTGTGTATATAGAGAAATGGTGTTTGTTTGCATGGCGTTTTATGGTAAGGTCTAGGAAGTTTATTTCGCCTTTACTTTCTATTTCTTTTGTAAATTTAATGTCAGAATTGATGGAGTTGATGTATGCTAGAAGTTGGTCGGTTCGTCTAGCAGTACCTACAAATAAACAGATGACGTCATCCACATACCTGTACCAGTATTTCATGTGTTGTGTAAATGGATTTTTGGTTGTGAGGGTAAGATTTTCCTCTATGTACATTTCACTCAAGATTGATGAATGTGGAGCCCCCATTACAAGACCTATTTTGTTCTCATAATGGTGATTTTCATTAGACGAAATAATTTCCTCATTAACTTCTGGGTTGGGTCCGATCCATCGCCCTAAATACACTCCTGCCCCTAGAAAAGGAGACTTAAGATTGATGAATACTCAGAACTGAGATTTCTTCGCTCAACTAAAGGTTGCACATTATTCAAGGTATAAGAAGTAATGATGTAAGACAGGAAACATGTACAACCGATAAGAGAAAAAATATAATTGTATACAGAAAGATGGAGGACCATGTTATGCATATATGTCTTTGATAGGATTCCAAGGAAGCGTACGAGCTATAAGTGAAGTGTTGGGAGACCGAGAATAAGACGGTGAAGGCGGTACAGGCAGAATTCACTAATCCCAGCAAACAAGAAGAAGAAGAAGAAGAAGAAGAAGAAGAAGAAGAAGAAGAAGAAGAAGATCAATAACGTCGTCTGAATAATATGGACACAATCTCCTGATTAACGCTGCAAGAGAAGATGTTAGTTTCAGTACTTCTGTGAGCCGGTATTTACATTAAGCCTTATTTACTTGTCTTTGTACAATTTATTTATTAATGTGAGAACGCTCAGATAATGTAGGAAGTGTACGTGCAGGAGAGCGCACATTGTCGCGTTCTAATTTACTTTTGATCATCAAAGTTTCATCGGTAATTGAAAAGTTACTTGAAGCTGCACGGCAAAACATTTATCAGTGTACGGTACGTGATGGAGTGGAATACTCGTATATCGGTTTTGTACCCGCTGTACAGTCATACACTCATTCTTGTGCACAGTTTGTACCGTCAGCTTACCATAACTGAAGGTTTGCAAACTTCGCCAAGAGTGCATTCCTAGTCGGTTATTTTCCGAAACGACATGTTAAACTTTAATATTTAGATCTCTGTCTCTGTCCGTTTGTCGCTCTCTCTCTCTCTCTCCCCCACGCGCGCGCACACACACACACACACACCTATAAAGTAGGTGTTCAAGTTTTCCCATCCCACGTAAATTTCACAAGTGAAACAGACTAGGCTGACGTAATATATATATATATATATATATATATTGTTACGACGGTCTCACTAATCGCCGTATGGTACAGTGGAAAACAAAATACAAGACACCAATGACGTCACTAAAACCAACTTTAATTATCACAATTAACAGTTTGTAATCAACAAGTTGTTGAACAAGTTTATACTCGTACAATAATTCAAGGTAATCTGTCCACACAAATAATAGTGTTAACCATAAAGCATTCCTGATTATAATTACTTTTCACTAATACACCACTTGAGACGCACTGTGTAAATCGCCCGACATAAAACTCAACTGAGTAATTGCCGACGTAAAACTGACTCTAAGCGGCAGCTCTCGTTGTTTAAATAGCTAGCACAAGTGTTCCAGAATAATACATAATACGCGTCAACACTACTCGAAAACACTAGACCGTAATTGATTGCGGCCTTGACAGAAACACGCACCGTTGGGTTGGTTGAGAAGCTTGTCGAACAACACTATCGAATGTACGAGAATGTTCCGTATTACGTAACACTGCCTCGCATGTTAAGTGTCACGTACGCGCACAAACATTACAGCTGGTGTCTGCTGGGATAGCCGTGAAACATTAGAACGTTCTGTAGTGGCATGACAATACATTCTCAAGTACGTTTCCTCGGCCGGTGTCCATTGTCATTTCAAAGTGTTCTTCCGGTGTTGACAGAGTCAAAAATGCCTTCTATTCCAACATTTCACTCATGTTGCAAAGTTTACCCTGCACTTATCGTCTCACCCATCGCCACTTCCACACTATATAACTGAGTTCGCTTGACAGCCTCATCGTCTCATATCTCCGAGGATACTGTTATCAACTGTACTGTTCACTCGAGTGGCTAAGCAAATAGAGTTTAGTAGGAGTACGTAGTCTGATTAAGAATTGAGAAATCAAAACAAAAGAATTATTTATTTCACTATAAGAAGATTACTTGATACAACAGAATTACTATCTCGATTTCTTATTTGTCACAGTGCTACTAGTTGTTTCGTATTTTTCTATGTCACAATAATTACATTTATTTCCTTTTAACATTAACTCTTCTGAGACTTTATTATTTATTTCTTTATAATAACAACTCTTTATTCAGTTTAACAGTTTAACTCTTTATTTAATAATTGTACTCTTTTATTCAGCTTAAACGCTTTATCAACTTCTTTAGATACAATTATGAGTTAATTTACTACTTTACCTAGTTTTGCAACGAGTCAACGATTGTTCGGAGGCCATCACAGACAATGTGCCGTACTACAACCCTCTGGAATTGACAATCGTCCGTTTATATACTATTCAGTTCTTTACCAAAACTGAGTTGAGCCGAAACACATTTTCACTAGTGAAAGGGAAGCCTCAAGGAGATTTCTCTTTCAGCGGAAACTTTGAAACGGAACAGCTATTTAAGTAACCCTCAGCAGTGATTACAAAAGCAAAATTAAAGAAAAATATGCTCCAAATATACAACAATACTCACTGTAATGTGAGTGAAACATTGTCATATAAGGCATTTTTGACGTGGTCCATACCAGACAAAGACTTCCAAAAGTTAATGTAGTAAGATATATGCGTACAAATAACCTTAAAAAAAGGCACGATGGAAGTCGAACAAACACGAACAAAACCGAGACGTTAACAAATTGAACCACTGGGAGACAGTCGGTTACTGATGCGATTGAAAATTTAAAGGGATAAAATACATATTTGTCTAAATTTGTACGATATTTAGATAAGAATGACAAATGTCGAAGGACATGTACTGTTTAAACTCAAAATAATAAAGCTTTATAAAGTGATTGCAATAACGTCTTTGTTATAAGGGTCAGAGTGGGCCCCTAGGCAGTAGCGTCTCTAGAATTTGGTTGGGAGGGGGTGTCGAGATTTCCGGCCGAGCCCGCTTCATACAAAAGAAAAAACAAGTTAAGACTGGTCAATATTTTTATCGTTACAGTGGCTGAAAAACGTGTGATAACTGGCTGAAAAAAATTGCATGACAGTAATAGAATTCCATTAACACTTTCGCTCCCAGACACCGGTAACAGGAAAACCTCTCGCTACCAGACATGTGAAGAGTAAATTTCCCCCCGGCCCAGATATGTTTTCCTATAATGTTATAACAGCTGATTTTGTTGACAGTACAGTATTACCAACTTAACCCAAGGGGATATTCACTCTGGCCCAGAAGAATCTAAAACTATATCTAATAGCATTGATCTGTGTCCACATGTCGATAAAACCTTCAGAACACAGTCATGCAATGTGTCCAACTTTGGTACACGTGTGCTATACGGAAATTTAATATGTTCAGATATGGTACACACGGGCTCTAGTAAAAGTGTTATGTGTCCAAAAATGGTACACATGGTAGCAAGAGTGCTACATTAATAGATAACTGAGAGACTGCATTTTAACATAATTTTTTGAAACTTTAATGTGATTGGAGAGAAAGAGAGAGAGGTTGGTTTTTGGTTGGAGAGAAATCTCGAAATTTAGCGCCATTTCTACAATAAGAAAATATATTCCGATGAAGTAATTAATTAAGTTCAACAGATGTGTTTACGTTTTCTAGTGTATACAGTTTTTTGAGTCACCTGAACTTTTGACGTTTGAGAAGAAAGTGGTTTTAATCTGGGCGGGGCGTGTCTCACAACTTCCCCTAAATCTGTCACATCTGGTAGTGACGTAACGGTTCTGTGTCTCACGACAGTAACTAAGTTATCGGAAACAGACGCACGTGACAGCACGTGCGTGCGTGCGTACCCCTCTCTTTACTCTCTGTTCCTCTCACAAACTTTCCCACACCTTCTTGTAGGCTACACTATAGTAAGTATCGAACACACATGGCCTTACTAATAAAGCAAGCGAACTATCCGTCTACAATGTAATGTAAAGCCCTAATTATGTAAAACCCACGCATACATAACGTGGACACTCATATGCTTCGCGTTACATGAAAATTGTAGTTTTTGAATAAATCCTTAAATTCGTGGTGACCGTCAATCAATGTATTTCGAGATGAAGGGTTTGCGAGGCTCGGTCAAAAAAGTATAACACAAATTTTAAATTATTTGTGTCCACGTTTCGACAATATTTATTGTCATCATCACGACCTACGTATAAGAGACGAATGTAAGACCTTATACGAATATAAGAGAAAATATCAAACACAACTGATCAATTAGTTGAATGAACGTGTGTGTGTGCGCGCGCGCGCGCGTATGTCTCTATCCGTGAAGGAGTTGAAACAGTTTGTTTTACATCATCAACATAATTGCATAATTACATATTGTTTTCCTTAAATACAATGAGAAATTATAATATTCCAGAACATAATTTATACAATATTACAATTTAAATTACTCATAATGTAATAGTATTTGTAATTAATTATAGAAGCAGTAATTCACAATGGTATATCAGAATTGGTACAGAAAACATTTATACATAATATAATTTATACAACATAATAAAATATATTATACGTAGCTGAATATATTGATGTTCAATTATGTATATTATTAAAAGTTATTTTTAAAATGTTTCACTCACTACATTGAAAACACCGTCATTAATTTAGAGAACTCTGTGCAAAATAACTGCAGAAATTTACAAACTTACATCAGAGAATTTTCATGATATTACAAACACAATTTTATGGTAAACCAATCTATCAAGTGAAAATGGATAGGCCTATTACTTATAATCGTATTGCTGTAAATTATTATTTGCCGAGAATATTGTAAAGCATTGTACCGAGTATTGTATTATTATTTACCGAGTAGTATAGGTATTCTAAAATTATGCTTATGTCAACACTCATACCCTCTCTCTCACCTATTCTCCCTCATTCCCCCTCTCTCTCTCTCTCTCTCTCTCTCTCTCTCTCTCTCTCTCTCTCTCTCTCTCTCTCTCTCTCTCTCTCTCAATCTCTTTCGCTCTCGCTCTCCCCCCTTTTCTCACTGTGTCTCTTTCTCCAATGGCTCTCTAACATTATCTCCATCTCTGTTTACACTACTCATATACATTAGAGAATTATGTACCAGATAACCGTATAGATCTAGCAACTTACATTAAAGAGTAACAAAATATTACACACACAAAATTATAGAAAACCAATCTATCATGTGACAATAGTTATTACTTAATATTTATATTATTGTAAAATGTTATTCACCTAGAACTTGGTCTATACAGAGTACCGTAGTCTATTGTACAATTTTGTGTATTTTGGTAGTCATAATCTCCCTCGCTCTTACTCTCTGACTCTCTCTCTCTCTCTCTACATCTCTCTTAATAATTTAATTAAGTTTAAATTAATATTTTTATATTTAAACTCAACTTCTTTTATTGTAATAACATCGTAACTTAAATTGTATTATTCTGTTATGTATTCCAATGACGAGTGACTAACTATAGGGCTACTCGTCTTCTGGATTCGAGAAAGTAATCCAATAGGCTACACGGCTGAATTGAGAAAACCAAACAGCAATTTGACTATATTGGAGACACCCAGCTTGTCTTCTGTTTACCATTGTTAACAAATGAAGAAGGGAAACTGTGCGCGAGTGCCCGCCCGTGTAAGCGTGTCACTCGCACACACAAGCAGGCGCGCCCGCCACCGAGCGTACGTTATGTAAAGATCCCGTCGTCGTCGTCGTCGCTTTCAAAAAGAGCTGTACCTGCCCCCTCATTATTTCACACACACGCGCGCGCGCGTATAACACAAAGCGCCCGTGTGCACATTCGCCTTTTGTGCACAGTGAGAACAGACCCCGAAATCGTTTGTAGAAAGTTAGTCAAATGAAAAGTGAACTAAAAGCGTTACACATAAAAGAGAAACAGAATGAATGGTTTGAGGGGGGGGGGCATGGCGGGGCTTACTGCGACAGGGTTTCTCCTGACTCATATTTATTCACTCACTCACCCTCTCTCTCTCACTGAGTAGTTACATTCAAACACACTCTATTTCAACTCTTATTTACTCGACTATTTGATTTAAGTTTCTTCTCAGAAAAAGGTGAAAAGAGACAAAAAAAGAACTTATTTTCTCACTTATTTACAGTTTTCTTTTTTCCTCTTCTCCCAGACGACGCTTTAACTATTTAATTAAAAGCAAATAAAACACTTATTATAGTATATATTTACGCAGACTTTGAATACAGTTTTTACAGTTGAAGAAATAAGATTGATTTATTTAACTTAAGCCCGTTATCTGTTTCCTTTTTTCATTTTTCATGTCGATTAACTGTCCCTTTACGGAAACTAAAATTGAGTCTTTTGAAAACTGGTTTTCATTCAAATGCTTTAGACTTATTTCTAAGGTTGTTTAGTTCAATTGTTATGTGTCGAATGTAATATTCCATGGCACCGAGACCTGGACCACTTAACAGATGACTTGACTGGTTACGAGGGTCAGTTGAAAAGTTCGCGGAGCGACAGCTGTAGCTTAGCGGTAAAACTAAAATTTTTCGTGTGCTCCAAGATTTGTATTTTATGTGAACTCCTCTTAATTTCAAAATCTATCTATCAATTTAATCATTGTTTAGAAGCTGTTTAAAATTGACGTGTCATGCGTGTTTAATCAAACATCGTGTTAAAAATTCATTGTTAAACATTGTTTAGCCCCAACGGAAATTCAGAACGAAATTGTAAATGTGTCAGGAGATGCTGCGACTTCAAAACCAACGGTTTGTAAGTAGGCACTTGAGTTCAACGTGGTCATACGAGCAATGAAAACGTGGTCGCACTGGACGCCCAAAAAATGCAACAACTCCAGATGCGGCAGCAATCTTGCACAACGCTTTTTCATACTTTCTCAAGTTCTTGAGTTACAGTATGATACACACGCTCTTATGAGATATGATTTCAACAACGTCATCCACTCCTCAATCTGCTTTCTTCTAACACCCTATGAAATGTTTTCAATAATGTAATTTTTTGTTCAGTGATAATTAAAGCTAGTTGTTAGTGATTTCGTTCGTGTCTGTATTTTGTTTTACACTGTACCGTCGTAACAATATTACAACAATATACAACAATGTCATCAGTGCAAGATCAAAACCTATCTGTTCGTCAAGATTAAAATATCCGAAATAGAACGAAGACTTTCATAATAATTTTCCCACATAACTTTCGTAAGTTGTGTTTATCAAGCTTGTACTCCTATAATTTAATGGCAGCGTTGTGTCACCTTGCTTACAAACTTAAATAAGCTTGGCTGCTCTCCAATCATCCGGAATCATGCAACTTATCCAGCACATACTCACCAAATGTAGCAATCTAAATTTAAATAATGTCTGAATTTAATAAATTTTAATTACCTAAGTTGCAATATCTCATATGGAACTGACATTGATTGGGATAGTAAGCTAACAAAATTTAGACGCATCTGTGAAACGATTCATAGGTAGGCTATCTGAAAAATAAAACATGGAAGGATAAAATGAAATTTTATAAAACCGTGGCTGTCCCCACATTCCTGTATGCTGGTGAAACATGGACTCTCGATAAAAGAGACGTGCAGAGGATTCAGGCAGCCGAAATGACATTTCTGAGTGCGACGCAAGATTGTTCTCTCTTGGGTTGGAGAAGGAACGAGGATATTAGACGCGATTTAAACATTGCATCATTACATCAGAAGATTGAAGACCACAGAAGAAGATGTAAACACTTGAACCGCACGCCTGGTATCCGTCTACCTGTGGCTGGCTTGGGTTATCACCCTACTGGGACGAGATGTCGGTAGACCGAGGAGGAGATGGGTTCCGTAACAGGTCTAAGGCCTAGTCCTTGGAGTGCTGATGATGATGATAAATTTAATAAATAAACACTAGGTATAGTCCTACAGATACTTTTTATTTTCCTGACAATTGTTACGAAAGCTTCAGAGCTAACAGTTACGGCAGATCAAGTCAAACCCCTGAAGTTGCTGTAAGTAGTGAAACAATTGTCAAGAAAATAAAAAGTATCTGTAGAACTATATCAAGTGTTTATTTATTAAATTCAAACATTAATAAAATACTGTACCAAGTTCCGGGAAACCATTCGATCAGTGTACTTTAAATAATATACCAGAGTTCCGAATTTATTCTATTCAAACCAATTGTCTACCGATGTTTAATAGAATAATAGAATAATCTTCCTCTTCTTCTTCTTCACTACACGAGTTGGAGTACAGCCCGTTCCGACTTCACAGAGTCTCTACCATTTTTCCAGGGTCTACCACCGTCTCTCGTTCCCACTGACCTATATTCAAACGCTTGTTTAGAAATATACGTGTCTACCTTGCGTTCCACATGGGACTTCCAATTCTGCCTGTGTTGCTTTATTCTATTCAGAACCGAGTGTAACTTTAAGTCCTTCTTTATGTCGTCGTTTCGTAGACGATCTCTCAAACTGCACCCCTTGACTGCTCTTAAAAATTTCATTTCCGAGGCCTGCATTTCTGAAATGGCTTTTTGCAGGAGAGTTCACGCGTCACATCCACACATTAAAACCGGCACAGTCACGACCTTATAGAACTTTAGCTATGTCTCGCTCTGCGTTTTATCCTTCAATAGTCGTCTTATTGTTCCACAGGTATAACTAAATTTATTTAACTTTCTCTCGATATCGATGCCCTTCTTATATGAAATAATAATAATTAAAATGTGATACCTGCTCCAAAACACTATTAATATCATTTAAAATATTTGCTCTAACAGGGTTCTTCCCTAGGAAGGCCATTGTTTTTGTCTCCGTATTTGAGATCTTAAAGTTGTATTTATGGCAGATTGTATTGTTACGACGGTCTCACCGGTACAGTGGTAAACAAAATGCAACACAACAATGAAATCACTAATGGCCAGGTTTAATTATTACAATTAACAGTTTGTAATCAACAAGTTTTTTAACAAGATTACACTCGTACAATAATTCAAGTTAATCTGTCCACACAAATAGGTAATATTGTCAACTATAAAGCATTCCGCACTATAATCACTAATACACCACTTGAAGCTCACTGTGTAAATTCCCCGACATAAAACTCAACTGAGTAATCGCCTTACTCTAAGCGTCAGCTGCCGTTGTTTAAATAGATAGCACAAATGTTCCAGAATAATACGTAATACGTGCCAACACTACACTAGATCGTAATTGATTGCGGCCTTGAACACAGTTCGCCGACCGGTATGGTCTGGAATAGCCTCGTTCGTACACACACAACATTACAGCTGGTTCTGCTGGGTTAGCCGATAAACATGTATAACGTTCAGTAATGGCCTAACACTATAACAGAATAATCTTAACACATAATAAAATTAATTGGGGAGGGGAGTAAGTCAAATCTACGTCCCCGTCGTGCCCCGTGGGACCATCTGCAACCACACTATAGCTAAAGATGCTAAGGGACCTCTGTGAATACCAACGGACGCAATAGTGGAAGAGATCTCAACGATCCAAAGCAGGACGTGCGGAAGAGTCTTAGAGGAGCAGACCTCTTCAAAAACCTGGGTTCATCTGGCTAGGATGATAGCACCCAGTAAGGGCCCCTGCCTAGGGTTACAGGTGAAACCCGGTCAACGGTCTCAAAGGCGGACGAGGCATCTCACTTCCCAACGGCAGAGAGAGCGGAAGAACCTAGTGGAGTAAACCACGAAAAACAATCATTTTAGACTAACAATCCGATCTTATCTCGGAATTTAATTCCTACTTTTGCAATCTATACAAAAATGGAAATGGGTTCATTACAGGAGAGAGAAAAACGCAGGTTTAAAGTGGACTGAAGACAGAAAGAAGAGATGCAGTGAAAAGATGTAAGAATATTGGAGAAAAAAGAAAGGCAGAAAGAATAAAGAATTGAAATCGGCATGTGGTCCTTAGATGGCCGATAAAAAACAAATTTTTTTTTGATCAATAAATTAAAACTTCTGTACAGAGAGTTTGTTCAAAGTAAAATTTGTTTCTTGTCTGAAACCCCCGTTCCATCATTCGCTGGGTTAGAGAAGGTATTACCTGCAGGGTTATTGTTTCGGGAGGCACAGGCAGGTTGTGTAGTAATAAGCTACCTTTTGACGTAATCCCGGACAGGGGCAGCCGCGTGAACTTCACGGGTTTTATTATTAACACAGGCCGTCTTCACTAACGCACTGCTGCCGCTATTATTCAAATAAGTTGCCTTAATGAAGTTTCTACCGTCTTAAACTGAGTTACACGTTTCGCTATGAATAACGCCGCGCTGTAAACTAAAAGCATCTTCACTAACGAAGTGTTTATTAATATTCTCTTACTATGCGTACGGCACGAGAGAGAGAAATTATAGTTCAAGGTGTTTGGTTAAAGATTTATCGATAACTGACAAAACGATAAGCGAGGCGAAAGATAAGGGAGATGACCTGATACTTCAAGTTATATTTACTTAAATGTCTGTTTCAAATTTATTTTGTGATTAACGTTGCTAATTCTTAAAGCTAATGATAACTGAATGTACACAATATTTTTCAGTGAAATAAATTAATACTATTCAATAATAGGCCTATAGAGCGGGGCATAAGTCGTTTGACCTTATCGTTAATTAAATCCTTAAATTCGTAGTGACCGTCAATCAATGAATTTTTCAGGTGAAGGATTTGTGAGGCGCGGTCAAAAATATAACACAAATTTTAACTTACTTGTGTCGACGTTTCGACAATGTTTATTGTCATCATCAGGACAACTGTTGCTGACGCCAAACACACACCTGTGATTGGCGCCAAAATCACAGTTGTGTGTTTGGCGTCAGCAACAATTGTCCTGATGATTACAATAAACATTGTCGAAACGTCGACACAAGTAAGTTAAAATTTGTGTTATATTTTTGACCGCGCCTCACAAACCCTTCACCGTAAAAAGTTATCGTTAATGTAATAACGAGCGTGAGAATTAAATGATGATGAACGTTCCATGTAACTGTTGTAGAGCAAAGTTACTCCCACTTGTCCTGATATACTTTGTTTTGTAGCAATTGACTTGAAGTCTCAGTCTTTCTAAGCCTCGTACCAATTCTTGTGTTACTGACTGTAAAGACACTTTATTTCTTGAAGTAATGACAATGTAATCAGCAGATGACAAGTCTCTTGTTAATTATGCCATTTGGGTTGACTGATATTTTCCTTACAGCTGTTTCCAAGGCTATATTTTAAAGCATTGGAAATACAGGACTCTCTGTCAAAGCCCAGTTGAAAATCCTGAAAATGCTGCACACAAACAATAAGTGTATTAAATTGTATCGTATTGCATCTTGTGGACACCGTAATTATAAGAAGAAGGTCTTAGAGCTTCGAGGTGCAGACATAAGTACGGATGAAACACTTATTGAATGAAATTTAATTAAGAAAGTTGTGTTAGTGGTTATAATCACAAACAGAATTAACACTGTTGCACACCACTATAGACAAATTGTTCCACTATTTTTCTATAGTGGTGTGCAATAGTGTTAATTCTGTTAGCTATTGAATACTACCGGAAATGGACATATGGAAGTGAGTTGTGGGAATTTCAAGAAGTGAGAGGGTCACGAACGGGACAGTTGGAGGCAAAATAGCGACTTGAACCCAGAAGCTGACCAACGATATAAAAATCTGAATAGTCGCTCTGATAGGAACATGTGCAAAAAATGGTAAGGAATGTTTACCAAAACATAGCCTGAACTGAGATTCTAGGGTGGAGGTGAAGGAAACGAAAAAGATACAGGAGGAGATGGAAGAACTGAAAAACGAGGAAGTGGGGAAAGAAGATTAGATATAAAAGTGAATGGAGATTAAAACAGGAAAACTGGCAAGGACGTTTTTGAAACCCGCCCCACAGATAGGCCTACATATGGTTAATAACTTATAATAAACGAGATAGAAAAATATCAGCAAATGAACTGACATTTGATTTGAAACAAAACCGAACTTATAGTTGATATGAAAAAATCACCACCTTAAAGAGAAGACAAATGGTTTTCTATGGAAAGCTTAGAAGAATGGAAGTAGAAAGGATACCAAAGAAGATCCTCGACTTTCGAGAGAATATGAAGACACAAGTACAGTGGGTGAAAAGGGTCCATCAGATCTAGAAATATGTAGACTCAGGTAAGAAGTTATATGAAACTGATAGGCCTAAGTGTTTAGACGGAAAATTGCGAAGATGAACGAAATACAGCCAGAGACTAAGGAGAACCTATAGACTATTATCGGAAGAAGAGCGGGTTAGAGAATGAAGAAAGTGAAGGAAGATGTATAGATGACTGGAATGAAAAGAAAAGAAGAAGGAAGGGAATAGTTGTGAATCATTGAGATACCCTTGGCTAATTATTTATTTACAATTAATAAATTAATATTACTTCTACTACTAATAAACACACAAGAACAAAATTAATGACAACAGAGATGGACTTTTGGAGACGTTCGACAAGAGTATCCAGATGTGAGAAAATTAGAAATGAAGTCATTAAAGACAGAACGAATGTGAAAAATTCAATTGTTGATTTTATGCAAACAAAAATAATTACAATAGTATGGACACACGAAAAGAATGGCACAGGAAAGATTGCCGAGGAGAGTTATGGAATGGACTCCACGAGGAAGAAGGAAAAGAGGAGACCACCTACCACCTGGATAGAAGAAATTCAGACTATATTGAGGGAACGAGAAATTGAAAATCTTTGGTTGGACAAATAGCAGTGGAAGAAGAGAATTCAATCACTTCTGTAATCTTTGTTTCCGGAAAATGTGTAAACATTGTACAGCCGGAAATAATAATAAAACTAATGAATGTTTTAGTGGATGGTTAGTGAGGATCGGTCAATAATACAAATTTTAGCTATTTTGCGTCGACATTTCGACAATATTTATTGTCATCTTCAGGACCTGTGTATGAAATACAATAGAAATATCAAACATAACGAAAAAATTAAATATTTGGGTGAACGTGTTGGTGTATGTGAGTGTGTGCGTGCGTATGTATGTATCATTTTATATGTGAAGACTTATGATAGTTTGTTTACATCTTCAAATTATTTTTAAGAAAACGAGCAAATTATAGTATGAGAGAACTTAATTTATACAGTATTACATATTAAATAACTAAATGTAATGTTATTTTAATTAATTAAACAAACAGTAATCAACAATTGGATATTAGATTGGTACATAAATTGTTTATACCTACAGCAGTCAACATATAGCAAAATAATATATTACGTATAACTAAAACAGATTAGCGGATGTTCACTACGTAATTATTAAAAGTTATTTTTACCATGTTTCACTCCCTACTGGTGTTAACAAACAATCATAATTTAGAAACATACAATTTACACAATACTGTAAAACATTACGACTTAAATCAGATAGTTGACAAAGGTTACAAACAAAAGTTTCTGGTAAATTTTACTAACAGGTAAACTTGGAATATAATTGTAATCATATTACAAAATATAGTCAAGAGTACTATAGAATAATGTCACTCTAAAACACTCGTGGACAGTGCCAATAGTGGACAATGACAAGTGAGAGGGAGAGAGAGAGAGAGAGAGAGAGAGAGAGAGAGAGAGAGAGAGAGGTGATAGTGAGTGATAGATCGATTTCAGGTTAGAGTGAGAGGCTGTGAGAAGGACTGGAAGGGTGAGAATGTGTGAGAGAGAAGGGTGATTGTGGACACACACATAAATTACATTATTCTATAGTACTCTTGACTATATTTTGTAATATGATTACAATTATTATGCAAACGTTTAATGAAGAAATTTGTGTTAGTGGTTGAAATCACAATCAGAATGATCACTGTTGCACACCACTATATAAAAATCGGGATAATTTTTATATAGTGGTGTGCAACAGCGATCATTCTGATTGATAATTATTATGCAAGTTTACCTGTTAGTAAAATTTACCAGAAACTTTTGTTTGTAACCTTTGTCAACTATCTGATTTAAGTCGTAATGTTTTACAGTATTGTGTAAATTGTATGTTTCTAAATTATAATTGTTTGTTAACACCAGTAGGGAGTGAAACATGGTAAAAATAACTTTTAATAATTACGTAGTGAACATCCCCTAATCTGTTTTAGTTATAGGTAATATATTACTTTGCTATATGTTGACTGCTAATATCCAATTGTTGATTACTGTTTGTTTAATTAATTAAAATAACATTACATTTAGTTATTTAAATTGTAATACTGTATAAATTAAGTTCTCTCGTACTATAATTTGCTCGTTTTCTTAAAAATAATTTGAAGATGTAAACAAACTATCATAAGTCTTCACATATAAAATGATACATACATACGCACGCACACACTCACATACACCAACACGTTCACCCAAATATTTAATTGTTTCGTTATGTTTGATATTTCTATTGTATTTGATACACAAGTCCTGAAGATGACAATAAATATTGTCGAAACGTCGACGCAAAATAGCTAAAATTTGTATTATTGACCGATCCTCACTAACCATCCACTAAAACATTCGTTGATTGACGGTCACTAAAATTTAAGGATTTAATAAAAATAAAAATATTAATTCTAAGGTGTATGTTGACAAATAGACAGCAATTCTACATGCTACTTGGCCGACATCCATGGGTTTTTACATGGCCGTTTGAAGAGCGTTTTTTAAATTGTTTTATTGGTCGTCAAGTAAGTAGTAATTTGTTCTTAAGCTGAGTGGAAAGGGACAGAACATTTTTTGTCTCAAAACGTTGACGAAAGTATCTCAAGTTGTGTCATTAATTGACAGAAGCTGGCAGAAAATATTCTGAGAACGTGCAAACAATACTGATGGTCAGAGGTGGTAATGCGACCGGCAGAGTGCGCGTGTCGTGTTTCTTTGTTCCCTCGTGACGTCACTGGCCCATTAACAGAACTGTGTGGTCTCAGCCCCGGCGCGCTGGGATATCCATTGTGTGATCCAGTAACGTCCCCCCTCCCCCCCCCGTGCTAGCGCTGTCTCGGATGACACAACCAGCTGCCAACTTCCGGCTAGACCGGCACGTCTGGACCGGTGTAAATCTACAAGCGCCCGCTAGCTGAAGTTGGCTGCCTACTTACTGATAAAATATCTGGGGCACAATTTATTTATGATTAAATTGACGAAAGTTGTGGAGCAGTGGTTCCCAAGCTGTTCAGTTCGCGGACCCCCAAAATAATTTAAAAATTTACGGACCCCGTCTCAGTTCTGAAATAAAACAGTAAGTATGATAGAAACTCTTATATTTTAATTAAAGTTCATTAAAATCAAATACTCTTAACTTGCAAAATTATAATATTAATATTATATCAAACATAGTTTAATGTGAACAGTAGCTCAACTTGACTTAGTAGCATTAAAATATTCGGTTTAATGTCTGATAATTTGAATATTAAGTCACTCTCCAAATCAAGTTTATTTCTTAACTTTGACTTCAATTACGTGAGCAGGGAGAATGCGGTTTCACACAAATAAGTAGAGGAAAACACAGTTAAACACTTCAAAGCTCTTTTTCCTAGTTCAGGATAGTCAGTCATTACATGTAACCAGAAGTCAGCCAGCTGTAATTGTGAAAACTGTAATTCTTATGAACTGTCAGTTGAAAGTTCTGCCAACGAATCTTCTCCTTGTACTGTAAGAGAGAGGTCTAGTCAGTTCGGCGGACAAACACATTTGCTACACGGCATGATTTAAAGACGTTATTAAGACCATTGAGTTTGAAATTACTTTTACAAGTACAATTAGATTGAACAAAAAAAAAATACTGGAATCTTCTACTAAGTGTTTTAAGATTATAAATTTTAGATTTCGATTTTAGAGCATAAAAAAATCGGAGAAAATTACGGTGTATTCTGTTTTTTCTTAAACGTGTCTGCGAACCCGTGAAACATTGTCGCGGACTCCACTAAGGGAACCACTGTTGTAGAGGAGAATTTCGGTCAATGAAATGTTTGTATTGGATTGGCGAGAGAAAATTCATTATTATTACCTTCAGGACCTGTATATTGAAGGTAACGACTACATTTATTAACTCCTAAAGGCAGTGCCTTGTCGCTGTAGCCACGTCACTCTATCCCTTGCGATATTCTTCATTTCTTCATAGGACCCACTATTCACGACACTCATTGTGCTGCGGAAGTATGCAGTTCTTGGTCTTCCTTTGGGCTTCTTCCCCACTACTTTGCCCCTAAAGATGTTAGTTAAAAAAGCACTATGTCTGATCACATGCCCTATCAACTTAATCTTCCTCACCTTTATACTCCTAAGCAGTGTTCTATTCTCATTTATTTCCTCTAAGATCTGTTCATTCGTCTTCCTATCTGTCCAACTAGTTTTTGTCATTCTCCGCCAAATCCACATCTCCATTGCCTGAAGTCTGTCACTCTCCACCTTCCCTAAGGTCCACGATTCACACCCGTAAGTTAAAACACTCCATACAAATACCTTAACAAACTTTTTCCTTGTTTCAATACTAATTTGGTTGCTTGTTAATAAGTTTCTTTTGCTCTGGAATGCTTGTTTTGCCAGAGCTACTCTCCTCTTAATCTCTGCCAGACACTTATTCTCACTTGTAACTATGCTACCCAGGTAACAAAATTCAGTAACGTGCTCCAATATTGTGTTGTTCAACATAATGGTCTACATATTGATAATTAATAAACATACCGATTTTGCTAACTTGTGTATGTTACTTCGTTTGAATAATAATAATATAATATAATAATAATTATTTATTGTTAAATAGTATTGCTTATGATCAAGATAGATATATAGAAAATAAAGTGAAGAATTTCACAAGAATGTGTGGAACGATTTGGAGAATGTTGGGAAATAAATGTAGAAAAGAAAACCAAATAAAATTTTCTGAAATAATGGCAATACCTAAACTACTGTGTGGTTCTGAAACTTGGGTCATAAAGAAAAAAAGATGAACAGAACAGACAAACAGCAGAAATGAATTTCTGAGGTCAGTTAAAAGGTGTAATAGACGAGATCATATAAGAAAAGTAGAGATATGAAGTGACTTAGATGTTTTTGTAGTTAATGAAAAGATTAAAGACTACAGAACAAAATTGATTCAACATATAGATAGAATGAAAGAAAGTAGAATACCTAAGATAACGAAAGATTACAACCGTAGAGGGAGAAGAAAAGTTGGTAGAATTAAGAAAAGGTGAACTGTGGAATAAGAACAGGCCGCTAAAGCCTAAAACCTTTAAGAAGAAGATGATGATGATGTTAAATAACCATCATTTGATTCTGCCCAAAAACATTTCTTATAGAGGGCATGCTCTGCTCTGTCCATGCTTTCCTATCCTGGGCTAGTCTCTACATATCATGATATCAGGAGAACAAAGACATTGCGCAAATTAAATTGATCAGTTTCATACGGTGTGCAAAGAATCCCCCAATTCTTCAATTGGAGAATTCACAAAACATCGAAATCGATATCATATTTTGTGACACACTGAAGATTGCATGATAAACACAAGTTCAATTTTTTTAAGTTATCTTCAATACAGCCTCTTCTTTATATATTCTTTTTTTCCTATGATGGCGTTGTATCTTACAATAGGAAAATTCAGGCAATTACGGACATATTTGTGTAGAATTTAAAATGGGTTAGACGCATCCATGGAACGATTCATAGGTACCTGAAAAATAAAACACGGAAGGATACCCGAATGAAATTTTATAAAAATGCGGCTGTCCCAACATTCCTGTATGCTAGTGAGACATGGAATCTTGGTTAAAGGGATGTGCAGAGGATTCAGGCAGCCTAAATGAACTTTCTAAATCGGACGCAAGGTTGTTCTATCTTGGATCGGAGAAGGAACGAGGATATTAGACGCGATGTAAACATTGTGTCATTGCAGCAGAAAATTGAAGACCACAGAAGAAGATGGTGTTAACACTTGAATCGCATGCCTGATATCCGTCTACCTGTGGCTTCCTTGGGTTATCACCCTACTGGGAAGGGAGATGTCGGTAGACCGAGGATGAGATGGGTTCCTGAACAGGTCTAAGGCCTAGTGTTTGGAGTGGTGCTGGTGGTGATGATGACGACGACGACGACGACGACGACGACGACGACGACGACGACGATGATGATGATGATGATGATGATGATGATGATGATGATGATGATGATGATGATGATGATGATGATGTCAAATGGGTATTTTCTTAGAAATCACACGCATGCGCATACTAGCACTGACTGGGGTTTCAAAACTATTGGTGTACAAGCAATCTTCTACAATAGTGGCTCTTCATCACGTGTTTTTTGCGCAAGGGCAAGGTCTCACAGACATGCTTTCCTATCCTGGGCCAGTCTCTTCATTTCCTAATATCGCATCCGTATATCGTCTATCATCTTATCTCTCCTCCCTCTTCCATTAACGGAGTCTCTATTGTTTCTACCACCACACACATACCTCGTATTTGCCCCATACTGTGTCCCAACCAATTTCTCTTTCTGCCCTTGATGATATCCAACACTCTCTTTTTCTCTTCTAATCTTCCAACAGCCTCCACAGGTCACTCTGTCCTTACAGGAAGTCGGTTCCATCCTTCTCCAGCCCCATGTCTCGAAGGCGTGTGTCCTCCTCTCCTCTAATGATGTCCAAATTTTTGCCCCGTATAGCAGCACGCTCCAAAACATACAAACAAAGCATCAATGTTATTATTAATATAATGATTAAGCCCAGACGGGGTTGACGTACACAGGTGGCTGTTGTGGTCGCAAGCGCACCACTCTGTGCTCGATGAAGCAGACGAATGTGGATAACGATGAGCAACCAGCAGTTATGAGCACGCAGAAGCAGTGTCCCAGTTAGTTACAGAACTAACGATCTGTTTCGAGCGGCAGGCGGAAACAACACCGGCCGAGTTCTTTATGCTGAAATTGGTGAGTGATTGTGTGGCTCGCAAGCGGTACTCCAAACTGACGCAGCAGTAGCTTAACAATTTTTTTTTTTTTTTCCGGCAGGGCAGGCGAAAATCTCTATAGACACACTGGAGCCCCGTAGCTCCAGGTAGTGTGGGACTCTAACCCACTAAAAACACCTCCCTTTGCAACAACTGAGCGTGCCCAACAAGTTGCTTTTCTTTAATATTACAGTCACGGTTTATGGGGTAGAAGCCCACTGGCTGTTCCCCGGGTTGAGATTATTGCCTTTCTCTCTTTTAGAGTTTTACAGATTTAAATGCACTAGTGTGTCACCAAATCTTGGGGCTTCAATCTTTTAAGCCTTCTTAACCTGTGCGGAGCTTCTTCCACCACGCAAAGCATTTCTGGATTTATATGAGTCTGAATTCTCCTGTCATGGTTAACTGCATATTTTGTTACTATTTCACTGACATATTCTACTTTGAGATCTTTGTGCAGATTGTCATTCCTAATATACCAGGGGGCATCAACGATACTCTACTTTGTAGAGTACTTTGTTTTGAAAAGTTTGGATCATTTGAATATTAGATTTCTTGGTGCATCCCCAGAGTTGTACACCATAAGTCCACACAGGCCTCAGCACTTGTTTATACAACAGCAATTTGTTTTCAACTGTTAGTTGTGAATTCTTACCTAACAGCCAGTACAATTTCCTGAATTTTATGTTGAGTTCCTCTTTCTTTTTTTTCACATGCTCCTTCCATTTAAGTTTTGCGTCCAGAGTCATACCCAAATACTTAGCAGTGTTAGAGAATGGCACTTCTTGTTCGTTAATGTAGATCTTTTGTATTTCTATTTTTCTGTTGGTAAAATTGGTGTGTATTGATTTCGTTTCATTGAGTTTGATCCTCCAGCGTCGAGTCCAATCCCATACCTCTGCGATGCTTAAGAAATTACTTCAGGAAATAAACTGTAGAGGTTCTGTCTGAGGCTTTCACGGCCGCCTTTAATGTCCGGCTTGCCAGGCTGTAAGACCGTGGTCGAAGGTTGATTGTTGCAAACGTTTCGGCCGTGCCTTCGACGGCCATCTTCAGTGCAGAAGGCTGGTGGTGTCACACAACAACTTCCTGCGGACTCCAAAAGTTTATAAATATGGGTGTGCTACTCACAGCCACTAGCCTTAACCATAGTTCAGTGGTCACTGGCTACGAAGCCTTTGTTAGTGTTTTGCTGCCTTCTGCACTGAAGATGGCCGTCGAAGGCACCTGACAGCCCGGCAAGCCGGAGTTGTCATAAGACTGTACATGTGTTTGTTATGTGTGTGACGATTTAATTGAAACTGTAATCTTAAATAAATAAAAATTAAATTTGTGAGCGATTAAGTATTTTTAAATCGCACTATTAAACCTAAAGCCCCTGTACTAAATCAGAATGAGAATGAGAAGTGAATGAAAATCAACAGAAGCACTAATAAAATGTCGAATTGTAAAAAAACTTATTAATGTCACAATTAACCCTTTGCTAGTCATCATGCGGTGACCTGTTAGTTCCGGACTCAACGTGTTTATCGAGTCGTCTGTAATTTAGGAAGATATAAAAATCATAATGTTTGTAATTAGAAATTTGAAGGCACGAGTAGTAGTTATAATAATTCACTTAAATTATATATGTATAAGTAATGTATTGTTTTTGGTAATAAGAATGTCAATTTAAATAAAAATAGGAATTATATTGTCGCGGAGTACTTGCCCCTCTCCGTTGTTATGTGCCAGTCGAATCGAGTAGAGAGTCACTATGCTGCCGATGAACTCAAGATGAACTCAAAATACTTAGAAGTCTTTGCTATAAATATACTTAAAGTAAACTCGGATCCGAGGTAAAAGAATACAGAATCAGTTTGATCCCTAATTTTTTATGAAAAGCATTTAACAATTTTAATCTAATTAATGATGTCATGGGATCTTTGAGTAACAGTTGTTAATAAAGAGAAGTCATCTTGTTACACATGAAAATGAGTGCATAAATCAGTGAAATACCTTCCCTTGTTTCCTTATAATTATCTTATGTAATTTGTTCTATTAATTCGAGTTTAATAACAGTTCGTTACAACGTAGGCAGCCCATGTAATTGGCAAGTGTCAGTTAAGATGGGTTCCCTGGATTTGTAACGTGGCAATACGTTACATGTGTGATAACGTGTTTTTAATCTGTAAATATAATTTTGTGATGTTATAGAATATGTAAATATACTTTAAACGTGTTTTGTTCAATATAAAGGAAATTTTCTGTAAGTATGTTGTCTTTATTGATTTTACCGACATCCTTCGGTTAGGTTAAGTTAGGTTAGGTTAACCCGGATTTTCGTTATCTTGCATCTGCTCCTGTACCAATCGATCCGACTTATCAAGGTTATAATGTATTTTCTTTTATCTCAGGCCAAATACAAACTTCAAACTGTTTCAAGAGACTAAGAAACAGATTTAAGTCTGTCAGTTCCAAGAGACAGAATTAATTAACACAAATCAAGACGCAATAATAGAGAGGAATTTACTTAGGGATTAAACAGTCAACTTCAATGGTTATCAATAGAAAAGTTAACGAATTGGTTGGCAGAAAGGAGTGAAGTTTTTAGACAAAGAACGCTCCAATACTGGCAGAATGAGAAGTCCAATCGTTAAGATCCTCAGACGGCCCTAAAGTAACGAAAACAAATTAATAATAAATCAATTCAAATAAATCTTCACAGGTACAGTAATCCCCTTTTATAAAGGGGACTCTGAGGTGTCCGTTATACTGGACGTCCATTGTAACTGTAGGCTATATAGCGAATGGGCCTTATAATACCGATAGACTCATTTAAACTATGTGATTAATAATACCAACTTATTATTTTACGTATTAATATAACATAGAGAACAGTACATCAGTAAGTACAGAAATAAAAAGTCAGTTTTATCCTTTGCAAAAATTTTGTATACATAATTGTAATAAAATGTTAGTTCATTCTGAAGAACGGTTTTTTATTTTGTTAAGCTATTCATAATTATAAAAAAAAAGTTGTTCAGTGTATATCTCCTTCAGAAACATGTTGGCTATGAGTTAGAATAAATTTCCATATTTACTGGCTTAAAAAATTACTAAAAATTTGCTACAAAAATTAATAATTCTTGTTTGATATTAATTAGAGTTAAATTCTTTAGTGAGTAACTCGTGACGGTGTCACAAGTGATCATAATAGATTGGTATGTTTTAATTTTCTGCTTGATGAACATACCCAGTGACAAAGTTCAAGTGATCTTTTCCTTCTCTCACTTTAAATTTTTGAACCTGTCTTTGATTTTTCAGCATTTCATGTTTCTTTGTTATTATTCCGGCTGTACAATGCTTACACATTTTCCGGAACCAAAGATTACAGAAGTGATTGAATCTTCACCTTCCACTGCTGCTTGTCCATCCAAATATCTTCAATTTCTCGTTTCCTTAATATAGTCTGAATTTCTTCTATCCAGGTGACAGGTGGTCTTCCTCTTTTCCTTCTTCCTGGTGGGGTCCATTCCATAACTCTCTTTGGCAATCTTTCCTGTGCCATTCTTTTCGTGTGCCCATTGTCCGTTGTGTGTCCATTGTCCATACCATTGTAATTTTTTTGTTTGGATAAAGTCAACAATTGAATTCTTCACATTCATTCTGTCCTTAATGACTTCGTTTCTAATTTTCTCACGTCTCGATACTCTTGCCAAACGTCTCCAAAAGTCGATCTCTGCTGTAACTAATTTCGTTCTTGTGTGTTTATTAGTACCCCAAACTTCTGAGCCTTCAGTCATGATACTTCTAACAATGTTTTTAAATATTTTGGTTTTAGTTTCTGCTGTAATTCGCTTATCCCACAGGATTCCATTTAATGTAGATATAACCATCTTTCCCAAATTAATTCTGGATTGTATTTCTTCGAAACTCTCCATTCATTGGGAAAAAAAGAAAATGTTAATAAACCAAATGTTTCTTAGCGCTGTCCGTTGTAAAGAGGATTACTGTACGGCGAACTATCTTCGCCATACGAACTACCGTTGAAAACGTCTGTTAAGATGGTTTGGTAACAGGTTCGCAGATTTCTGATTCGCCAAGTGAAGAAGAGGAGACAGGCAAGAAGAAGAAGCAGAGATAATTATTGTAATTCGTTAATTATCATAACTTCTGTCGTTTTTATCTCCACCATCATCATTATTGTCAACGTATCCGTCTTGTAGTGTTCGCTATTGAAGACATCAACTTTTATGTTCAGACGGGATCACACGTTTTGACAAACAAGAAAAATGATGATGACGCTTTCTGCGGAAAGTATTGATTCTCCGACCGAAAGAAAATTGTATATCACCAGTCATTAATAATAACAGCTTCAAAAGACATTAATCATTAACGGGACGCGTGCGCTCTTGCGCGCGGCACAGATAACGGAGACGCAATTTATCTTAAAACATTTTAGGAAAATGATAACTCGGCTAGAGCGGTGCTTGTTATTTGTCTTGCTGACGCGGCTCCTCTCGGCTTAAGGACCGACCATGTCTCCCTTCCCTTTACTTATTCACATCTTTATCTGTGTGTATTTCGTGTTCAAAACATGTAAGGGGGAAAAGTTTATAGTCATATGGATGTATACAAGTGCTTACCGTCGTCTCTCTCTCTCTCTCTCTCTCTCTTACTCTCTCGCGCTCTCTCTCTCTCTCTCTCTTACTCTCTCGCGCTCTCTCTCTCTCTCTCTCTCTCTCTCTCTCTCTCTCTCTCTCTCTCTCTCTCTTACTCTCTCGCGCGCTCTCTCTCTCTCTCTCTCTCTCTCTCTCTCTCTCTCTCTCTCTCTCTCTCTCTCGCCGTACCCCTAGGCCTATTCATCGTTACTGACGCATCGATTTTACATGTCCAAATCCACTTCTGTGACGTATAATGTCTTTACTTAAGAACAGAACTGTTTTTGTTAATTAAGGGGTGTCTGTAAGGCATTTTGGTCAAAATATCGATTTTAATTTTTTGTTCCAAAATATTGTATATAATATCTGCTTTCATTTGATATTAATTTTAAGTTGATCGGACAACTAGAAAATTTTTCAAGTTTTTTTTTTAGGTGATGATGTCAGGGATATAAACTCAGTCCAATATGCCACCCACATGTATTACGGTTTGTTATAGTACACAGAACTCTAGCTTTTCGTTATTATTTCTCTTTGTATTTATACAACACATATGGATGAGCTTAAACCTATATAAACCTGGCAAACCCAGAACTTTTAAAAAAGTGTCTCCATGGTAAAAGTCAAAACCCCAATGAGTGGGTAAACAGCATAATTTAGTCGCGCACTCCTGAAACTGTTTTAGTTACCCTACAAACATTAAATTTTGGGGTTATGATGCAGTTTCATGCTATAATAGAGAGAGCAGGTACTTAGCATTGAAACAACTAGGCATGTCAGAAGGAAAGAACTGTGCTGAAATTATGTTGGGTATTTATATGAAACGAGTGCGGAGAGCTGAACAAGGAACTGTAGAACTACAGAAAGAACTACAGCAAAAGAGAGCAATGGAAAAAAAGGAAGCTGGAAAAAAATTTTCAAGCTGCAGAAGACTCAGATAAACCTTCATATGCATCAAGACTTTATTAGGCAATGCACACAAATTCATTATATTCATGATTCACCTTCAATTGCTGTTTTCCAAAATTTCTATTTTCACACAAAACACCCATTATCTCTGGAACTACTAGAGAAACAGAGCTGATATTGTCTATACATGTGTAGGTCAAAAGGGTACAACGTTTAATATAGGGATTTTTTGATACAATGTAGACCTACCTGTCACGAGAAAAAAAATTTTGTGATTTTTTTTAAGTGACAAACGTTGCATTGGATTAAAATTTCTAAAATTTCTCAACGCAAGGATATCTTAAAACCCCTGTGTTAAAATTTCTATTGAGGGCCAATCAATAAATGGTAAAAGTTTCAAACAGCTCAGTTAATTACTGTTTGATAAAAAACGATTCATGAAATCTAGTAAATTAACATGGGCGAAATAGGGCTTACAAACGCCCTTAAAGGCTTTATAGTCGGAATCTGATTGATTACGATTCCACGAGCTGTTGTTATGCCATGGTCTAAATCTGTTAAAATTTGAGATATTATTATTATTATTATTACTGTTAAATATTTAATTCTTAGTAACAATAGCCAATAAACTCTAGAAACTCAACAAGACCAGACGTTTCAGCGGCCGTGCTCACGACGCAATTCTTCAGTGGATGAGAAAAAAGTTGACAAGACCCGTGTGTGACTAGGAAGTATGGATTGTTGTAAGAACGGTGTTTAACTTTTAAACGTAGTTTATTTAAGTTGTAAACAATATTTGACTGTTTGTTAGGCCGAGGTTCACCGTTTGTGTTTACAGGCGTTTCGGTACCACAATCGGAGGCTATCTTTAGTACAGTCAGTACAGGAATCTTTGAAAACAATTGGCACGGTGTCCTCCAGTTTACTCCAGTGATGAGGGAGAGACTGTGTTTTTCATGTAGCATGTAGCACAGTGGTAGCGGGGCGTCTTTGCAACCGATGCATGATTGCAGCATCTGGGTCGAGTCCAATGGATGCCTGGTGATATACATAGTTTTGGCACAATAGAGAGGTTCCTAAAAACTGAAAGGGACAACCGTCAACGCGTTAGCGCAGAAGGCGGGGGAGAAAGAAAACTTTACGTTTGATTGATTTTTGGGCACTGCTGCTTGAGCCGATTCAGGCGACAGGTGTCACCTGTTACAAGCTCAGCAAGCAAACGCCATGAGGCGTCGGTCGCTCTTCGCGAGTCAGAGAGCCTCCGTGCCAGTGGTAGGGGTAACAGCGGCAAACAGTGTGGTCGGCGTGCGAGGAGGGAAGAAACGACAGCTTACATGGTTAACTCAGGGGCAGGGACAGATGTGAAATGGTAAAGCTAGTGATGTCTTTATGGCGGGTCATTGACATTCGCCCGAGGGCGTATGACCCGGACTGGGGGAGGTGGTTGCGTGGTGCTGATGGTCCTGAGGTAAGGAAAGGAGGAGGTCGTAGCTGCAGCAAAAAGAGTTACAGCTAACGACCGGACGAAGGCTGACAAGGTGGGAACTCGAAGACCCCCTCGAATTACATCATTCCTACAAACCAAGGAGATCCGGGCAAGGAACCGTGGGTTTTCGATTGGAATCTTTCCAGTCTACACCTGTTGGTGGTGGACAAAAGTGACCAGCAAGCGGGAGCCACATAGGTCAGTACAGACCTGATAAACAAAAGATAGATGGTGCGCAGCGCCAGATGAAAGCTTAGCTCGGACGCCGCGAGCCTTATTAAGGGTTTCCGTCACGTGGGCGTTGAAGCAAAGACGCCGGTCGAGCCGAACGCCTAGCTACTTCACCGACTCTTTATAGGCGATTGGTCTCCCTTCTAGGCTGATGAGACATCAGGAAACGGACGTACGAGTTAAACAGATCGCCTCGGATTTCTCCGTTGTGTTTTTCCTTAAGAAGGCTCACTTATGTAAACTTTCATGCCAGCACGGTCTAAGCTGGAAAGCAGCATAAACCAATCGGCTTCAAGTGCTATTTGATTGGCTTGGGAGCACAGCATGAATCGCCACTGTGAATCGGAGGGAAAAAGCCTCCTGTTGAATAGAATTTAGTATTCTGTGCGCGCGCGTGTGTTGTGTGTGTGTGGAGAGAGAGCCAGACAGACAGAAGCAGACAAAGACAGACAGACAGACAGTTTCATTTATTTATATTTTATTGGGAGCCGCGACTTTGGCTTCCCTCTACGAAGGTAAAACTTATATTCGACGCCTGATAAAGAAAGATGATGGATGGAAACAGTTCTTCGCTTCAACAACACCTCCGCAGATATCAGATCACAACAATATTTATGTTAGCTGAAAACCAGGCAAACTGTTTGGGTGGGCGAAAAGCCAAAGGGATACGAAACATTATCAGTCGACGAGTACCCTCTTTGTGTGCCACTTGAAGCGAGCAACTAGTCGAGGCAAGCAACTAGTTCGTATCGAATAGTTCTCTCTCTACAGCTATCGAATGTAGATCTATACACAGTTGCCGCTACAAGTTGCCGCCGTATGGAATGCAATTACGATAAGACACTAGTGCGTAGGTACTTGATGTTACTGTGGAGTTCTCCTTCAACCCCTTCACGACGGAATCGCTCTTTGAGAGTTCCACTACGCTCTGATATCTGTACCCACTCTGCGACATTGTTACACTGTAAGATACAATTAGATGTAAAATTAGTTTAAGCCTTTAGGTTCTCAAAGCTATATTAATCTGAACAACCAATCAATAAAGAGCTAACAACCTGTTACAATAGTGGCGGCTGGTGCTATGGTTCCAGCGTTGCACAACCACAAATATAGAATAACAAATCTGTAAAATAATATACGAAAACATTAAACAGCTAAAAGTGTCATAAATTTCAACGGAACAGTAAATGACAGAGCTTACTACACAAACATATGGGAGGACGTGCGCGCTACTGTTCACAATGTTCCTATGTTCCCAATGTTAGCTAGGCGGTTGCAAAGTTTCTGCAACGATCCGCTAGTAGCGTTGTAGCGCAACTTAGATGTGTCATGAAATCAGCACAGACTTCTTGATTTATAACTTATGTCAAGTTTAGTGTTTACGTTGATTCAAGGTAAACTTTATCCGTTATTTGAGGTTAGAAATTTATAGTAATAATCTTGTATAACTGTGATTATGATAATTTAATGCCTTTTAACCCCTCTCCCAACCACTCAACTAACTGGCCTACTGCAACCGCCAAAATTTGGAACCACAGCCGCCACTTTGTCACACACTCACGTTTTCAAGTTTTCAGTAATTACGTTAACGCTTATTGTGTCCTTAGCTTACGTAAGTCGACCTCCCTGAATTACGTCCGCTGTTTTTTGTGAAGTATGTGAGGCAGCAGCGTGGCGGCGTCCACGTGACCGCTGTTGCCGGCGGCAACAGTATTTGAAATAAGAGAAAATAATATTAATTATATCACAGAATAAATACTTCAGTTATTGAATAATTAAATACTTTAGTAAATCTGAACAATATTAGTAGGGAAACTTGAAGAAAAGCGTAGCATTGCTTTCGAACTGCTGGGCGCTTGCACCGACTTGTGTTGCCGGCTTAGACATAGGCAATATTTTACTGCGTACGGTCATTGACCTCGTAGTAGTTGTC
This sequence comes from Magicicada septendecula, assembly GCA_034769895.1. Lineage (NCBI taxonomy): Eukaryota > Metazoa > Arthropoda > Insecta > Hemiptera > Cicadidae > Magicicada > Magicicada septendecula. Next base: position 2,704,755 of record CM068369.1, on the reverse strand, counting down.
ACTGTACAAACTTGTGAGAGGGGAACACATTCGTCCATCCAATGTGTTGCCGATGTACAAACCGGCAAAACGCTCAGTTAGCAGCTACGCGTATGTTCATTTCGGAACCAAGGTGCAGCATTTACTACGTACCTATTTGCGTTTTGTTCGTTTAGTTATGTGTTCCTCTTTTTGTCTTTATATTTTTAATTCGACTATTTGTGTTCTGATTTATTCTGTGTAAGTATAATGGGAATCAGATCCCGTTGACCCGGAGCGCTCTTCTTCTGCCAGCGAATGATAGAAAATACTCTAAAATTATATTTTGGCTCTAAAAAGAATATTTTGGTCCTAAAAAGAACACTTAGTACTATAAAAATTTCGAATTAATTTTTAGGTCTATTACAACCGGCAACAGGTGTTATGTACCTACGCCACGCCATTTGTGAGTTATTAAGTGTCCTCTAAACAGGTAACCAATCTGCAGCATGGTAAGAAGATTGAAGGGCTGCCTCATCCTGCTTGATTTTCTGCTGAGTTTTACTCCCTTAAACTTTTACAGATTCCACTTCACCACAAGGCAGTGGTTTCTCCTCCGTTTATTGCCCAGAGAAGGTGGGATGACTCGTCCGCCAACTGCATCTTGCCAAAGTCCACCTTCGCTGCTGCTATCGTTGAAGACTTGATTCTACATTTCCCCTACGAGTAACGTTACCACTCACGCTGTATCCCCCGTGCTGAAGATTCACTTCTTCGCCTTCACCGCCGTTACTGTTTTCGTCCGTATCCCTGGACAGGGGACAGCGCTATACCACTCTGTACTGAACCCCCACCTGAACCTAGATGAACCCATTGTATCTGATTAACAAAGTGGTTTTTATACGAATCTAATGGATATTTTATGTTATACGGATAATGTTTTATATTAGACCAAACTATAAGAAAACAGATTGAAATAAACCATATTTCATTCAATGATTATGAAAAGGCTTTTTATCTGTTAAACAGAGAGTAATTATGGTTTGTAAAGAACAGGATATGTTACTCAACGTACCTAATAAGAATTATCAAAAACTTGTATAATAATACTAACATTCGATTGAGATCAGATAGACACCGTCCAAAACCCTAAAAACTAATCAAGTCCTGTATCGTCTCTCCGATGTCGTTTAACATATATATTGACGATATTCTGGCACAATGGAATTCTGTGGTTAATGGGACAGGACATTAAATTAAATCGTAGCAAATACATTAATACTCGGTTCTTTTACGATGATCAAATGCTTATTTATGAAAAAGAAAATTTGCCTCCACGGAGCTGAACGATAATTGGCCGAACGATACACGTCAATTTTCTCAGGTAAGAGCCTGGGACCGGAAACAACAGCACAATGCAAAGAAAAATTGTGGAACCAAATAACATTGTCGTGGACAGACAGTTACAAGCAGCCTACGAGTAGGTCTGTAATTTTAGAAACAATTATATAGTAAATATGTAATAAAACACAATGTTTTATAATACGTTTTAAAACATTGTAGACATATAATGACATTTTGTGTCGCTATTTTGTTATTTTTCAAAACGATATATGTCGAGCCATTTTGCAGACACAAATCAGCACATTGATGTTTATTTCACTTTAAACTGACCAAATGATTTCGAATTTGGTTGAAACAAACTTTCCCTACACAGGAAAATATTATGTAATTAATAAAGTTATGTTAGTGGTTATAATCGCAAACAGAATTAACACTGTTGTACACCACTATAGAAAAATTATTCCGATTAGCGCTCTGAAGCTTCACAGCTCATCATCGTATTAGGAAATTTGATCATTTCCGATCTGATGATGAGCTGTGATGCTTGAAAGCGCTAATCGGAATAATTTTTCTATAGTGGTGTGCAACGGTGTTAATTCTGTTTAAAAATATTATCCTCCATGCTTGCGAGAGGCTAGTTGGGAAAAATATTAAAAGACATAGCCAGTGACACACTAGGGAGACCGAAGTGAATTGTTTGATATCTGAATCACTAAAATCGGACCGGCCATTCATTCTCAGCGGTCGCACTGTTATGGAAACTTATTTGCGCCCCCTGCCTGACTGAAGTCAGCCGGGTGAAAATACTAACTTAATCAAATGAAAATCATAGTCAACGTGCAGTGCCGTCTTTATCTGTAAAACTTGCAGTGCCTTTTACGTTTTGCCCCAATTGACTTTTGATGTTTTGTTCGCCCTTATCGAACGATACGATTTTCCAGCATTTTCTACAGAACTCCGAGTCGCAGAATGCGTTCATTCATTCGTACCTCGTCAAAAAGCTCTCTAGATTTCACAACTCTAATGATGAGCTTAATAACGTGTAATCGACTGAATCTTTGTTCTACGTTACAATCACTTTGCTCAGCAAGAAAAATATATTTTTCTCACGACTTTGTTCCCATGCTTTCGAGAGCCGCATTAATCTTAACGTGTGAATCGAATCCGTGCAGCTTATTCACTCGATACAAATGCTTGCTAAATTTTACATTAGTGAAAGCCAGACGGATGCCCAACACTCCTCACTCGTTATTAATTTTATAAAAATTAATAGTAGTTGTTGCAGAATTCAGTACATGGTTCAGTAAAACGCAGAATAATTAACACTGCTTAACCGCGACGATCATACTGAAAAATAATAATGGTGAAGAGTTTAACAAAAATGTTGTTTAAGAACAACAACGAACAAAAGGGTTTAACGCGGTTTGATGCACATTATTCTTAAAGGATGGCGTGCAAAGCGACTCGTAAACGTTGTAATTAAAGCATCCAGAAGAAAATTATCGATTATTGCAAAGAAAATATATAAAATTTGTATTATCGTTATTATTATTATTATTATTACTATTACTGTTATTATTATAATTTTATTATTATTATTATTATTATTATTATTATTATTATTAGTAGTAGTAGCAGTAGAAGTAGTAGTAGTAGTAGTAGTAGTAGTAGTAGTAGTAGTAGTAGTAGTAGTAGTAGTAGTAGTAGCAGTAGTAGTAGTAGTAGCAGCATCTTCTCTTCATCATCATAATACATTTAACAATTCTGGCAGAAATAGAATAATTTACGTTGATCCTTATCATATTCTTTGTAATATCTACATCTTTATATGTATAAATTGAAATACATAAAAAGTAAAATAATGAATAAAACAAAAATAAACGTTAAATATAAGAAACAACATATGATCGCTCCTCCCCATAGTGTTTCTCTGCACGCACAGAATCAATTGTACGTCGGACTTGACTTAACTCACAGATTTAAATAATTAAAATTTATTAATTTAATTTTTTCTTTAAATAAGTGTATTTCTTTCGAATTAAAGGACGAGTTTTTCAGGTCAGGAAGCTTACTAGTTTCAACGAACTAAAGAGGTATACAGGCCCGGATTTAGGTGTCCTGCCGATGTCGCGACAAAAGCGCCCAACGACATAAGCGCCCAGAGACATAAGCGCACAACTGATAGTGGTTGAAAGGGATGCGAGTGAATGGGTGAGGCTGCATATTTAGGAAAAACGAACATTTAGTATTTTAATAATGATTACTGATTTCCATCACACTTTATCCAGGCTTTGGACTGGCTAAATGAGAGAAACCAATGTATTATGATTTCTTTCACTTAGGCGTGTTGAAAATCAGCTTGAAGAAAGCTTCGTCATTTTGTACATCTTTTTTTTTGTAGTTTTGTAATTTTTGGTTTTTTATAAGTTTTTAGCTTTTTTAAAATCAGCTTGAAGAAAGCTTCGTCATTTCGGTTTTTATAAGTTTACTCCAACTTTTGAAGGTAAGAGAGCGTGCGAAGACATTGCCAGTTTCTTCATACAGCTTGATTGTTTTTTCGATGCTCTTGTCCAGTTTCTTATATTTCAGTTTTCTTCGCTTTCCATCCAGGTTCAATTGCATTCTCATGTAGATCACAGCTGAGTTTTCGGCCTCCATTTTCAAAGTTTGGACCAAATCTTTAACTCTAGGACGTGGCTTTTGAAACGTGCTGTTCACTTTATTGTTCCATCCTTCAACTGCGTTTGTGGTCCGGTGATGTCTCTTGTAACAGTTCCATAGTTGTATGCTGATCTGCTCATTTTCCAACCATCTTTCGGTAAAATAGTCAAAAAATTCTATAAGTTTTGGATTTCCAGGGTTCTGGGAGTAAATCTCTAACCAGCCATCGACGACATCCTCAGGCTTGAGAAACGCGAGAGATGCACACATTTTTATCACAGTTCGAACTTCCTCATTTTCTTTGTAGTCCCACGTAAGACCTAACTCTAGCACCTTCCTCCATAGACACTTTTTCAGGTAGAAATAACAACCTTGAATTTGTGCAGCTGGGAAAACCTCTTGCAATGCCATTATAGCCGCTGCTTCAAAATTTACATTGACTTTTTTCGGTTTCCAGTTAGGTATAGCTTAAATAATTAGTCGAAAGAGCTTGACGTATGTTTCTTTCTTCTTGTCTGGTAACAATGCAAAAGCCACGGGGTATATATTTGTTTCTTCTTCTGAGCTTCCAAAATCTGCATGGATAGAGTAAATCTGCGAAAACTGTTTGCTGGAGCTTTTAAAAGTTCCGTCCATTTAAAAATCTTCACAATTGTTTAGCCCCTCTCTTCCTATATTTCCACTAAAAATCAATATTCTTTCACCGAGTGAGTTGTCATCCGCCAGTAGAAAGCTGCTACCATCATTCATCTTCAACAAATCTTCGTCAAGAACTACGTCTTCACGATTCTCGGGCTCTGTTTGATTCCCTTGTGATTTACATCTCTGTCGTTGGAGAGTTCTTTTAGTCGTGGCCTAAGCTGGAATCTCTGTGACAAAATCGAAACCTTTGTTGTGAAATTCGCCCAACTCTTGATTGTAGATTCTCGAGATTTGCGTTTCCTCTTCACGGGCACGCTTTTTTTGCTTTTTGAAGTGATTTTTTGACTTCCAGTCGTGCTTCGTCTGGAGCGCCACATTGATGTTCACTAGTACTCAAAACTTCGCCAGACTTACTCTTCATAAGTCCTCGGCATCTTGTAGACCTCTCTCTTGAACACCTCCAGAATATTCCCCCTTCCACATTCTGCCGCTTTAAGACATACGAGTAGCCTCCGTACAGCGCGCTCGGCTTACCCTTATTTGTGGGCGTAAGTTCCATTTCACCAGCCAGCGAAATTATGTAGCACACACCGCACCAGCACACACGTCTTAATAAACGAAAAACTAAAGCAACAGTGGCAAGTGTCGGCGAGGTAGGGGGTTGGAGCTTCGGGATTCCCACTTCATTGTTTTTCAGCGAGGGTGTTGACCGCAGGTAGCTAGAGGCAGGGAGGGGTAGTTTGGGCGCTTATGTCGCAAATTTCAGCATGTGCGCTTATGTCGCTGGGCGCTTTTGTCGTGAATTCGTCCTGCCGCCCCTAGGCACTATTGTTAACGCCTCCCCCCTCCCAACAAGTAACTTCTTTATATTCAATTCTCCTTGCTGCTGGAAAAAGTTTGCTGGAAATATCTCTATTACAAATATCTCATTTTATCTTAAATATAATAAGGAAATGTGATGGTATTGTGAAAAAAACTATTTTTTTTAACTTTTATTAATATTTATTTACATGTACACTTTAGTAACACATAGATTAGTTTTATAACAAGTAATATGCGTAGGCGTATTTTCTTTTATAGGCTTATTTATAGACCTACATGGTTTAGTTTTATCGTCAAACATTGTAAAATCAATGAAAGTAATGTAAATCGGATAAATAGAACAAATAATTTAAGAGTGATTGAATAAGATCCCAAATTACACAAATGGCTTTACATTTCCCAAATTACACAAATCCCAAATTTTACATTGGCTTTTGTTTTGTTTGATCAGTAAAAATTCTTCAAGAAGGCCTTCGAAGGTCATTTGTTCACTATTCAAAAGTTCTGCTTCAACATGCAGGATTGAGAGTCGGCAAAAAAGCGGACAAGAATTTCAACGGAGTGTCCACACCTGTATATACGACCGTGCTCCGCTCCGATCATCGCTATTGATAGGCCCAGTGTCAATACCTTGTTATTCAATGATATAGGCTAATTAAAGGTTATTTCAAAACAATTTTCTTCAATTTGGCCATAATGTAAGTGCCCTATACAAATACTGTAATTAAAAAACCGAAAACATGAAATTTTAACAAATAACTTTTCACCTCGTGCCGCCCCCCTGAGCCTACCGCCCCTAGGCACGTGCCTAGTGTGCCTACTGGGAAATCCGGGCCTGGAGATATACAAGGAAGACCACAGCGGTAACAAGTCAACAAAACTGGTCAGCATTAAGCATTAAACCAAAAACGGTTTGTTCCGGTTGCAAGCAGATAGACTAGAGCTGGTCACTTCAACGCTACTTCGGACGTCCCACCACAGTCTGGCTTATAATTCAATAGTTGTTTGGGGATGCGACAGTCATCCGATCGGTCCAAGCCATTGTAGACGACACTGGGCAATTCTATCAAGTATACTTATAATATTTATCATTTTTAAAACACTTTTTGCTACAGTCTATTTCTTGATGCATATACTATTTATTTAATATTTATAAACTCTTTACCTCAAGATGTTTTTTCCTTTATTTGGTACACGTTTCGGGTATATATTGTGGAGTATATAAAATCAGGACCAATAATCCACAAGATATAAAATCTGGAAGGCTGAGGATGGGAACAATACGATTCACGAAACATGTACCAAATAAGAGAAAACATCTTGAAGTAAAGAATTTATAAATATTAAATTAATTATTTATCATTTTTATACTTTTTTGTTAAGCAAAGAATGATCTAAGTTTACTATATTGTTGATACAATGTGTGTGATTGGCGTCCAGAATAAATCCCACAAACGCATCTTTAGTAACTGGTAAAATATAAAACAAGAAACAAACTAACATTTATAACAGCGTTTCTCAATCTATGGGGCGTGACCCACTGCTGGGTTCCCAGGAGACGTTTGGTGGGTCTCGAAGTCGGGCTCCATAATTAATTTACTGCGCCTTAAACACCTATTTCATTTAAAATTAAGTAGAATATTTGTAACGTTTACTTATGCAATATGTTAATAAATAACAATAAGCATAATTGTTTACAGAATACATGGCATGAAGAGGACTAGTCCATTCTCTGTATGAGTATTTAAAAGTAACATATTATGTACAATATATTTATAATGTTAGAGCCTAGGTAAGTGCAGAGGAAATGTTAACTTTAGACGTCTTGTCTGTAGGCTGTTGTCTAGTAGATGTATGGCTAAAGAACTCGTGTGCTCTTCAAGCCGTTTCACACATATCTTTCGCTGAACATCGCAATAGTTGCACTGACTGAGGGCAGGTCCAGGTTTCTATAGATGTCTTTGTTGCTGATGAACCACGGTACGTTGGTTATGGCACGCAACATCTTGGTCTGAGACCTTTCCATCATGGCGATATTGCATTTAGATGCAGTTCCCCAAAGCTGTAAGCCGTACGTCCACACAGGCTTGAAGACAGTGTTGTACACCAACAGCTTGTTTCGCATTGACAGTAATGATTTCTGCGCTGGAGCCAATAATGCTTTTCAAAACTAAGTAGAACTAAGCATGTGTCATTTATTTGTGCGTAAAAGAGGGCTTTAAGTAGGCCTACTTGATGTCAGCAAAAATGCGATTATAAACTGGGTGCACACCCCTACAATTATTCCCCTAGCTGCCATGCTTATGGGTCCCAAGAAGTGTAATATCCTTCTAGGTGGGTCCGGGTTTAAAAAGGTTGAGACCCACTGGTTTATAATACTCAATAAGAAACGTTTCCGTAACGAAAATCTATACGTTTTCAATCGCGCAACGCTGACGGTGGGATCCTTACGTTTTCTCCCGCTAGATAGCGCCAGTGGGCGGCCGTTACCACTGTGTCTACGTTACAGAACCGTGTACACTAGACAATGTCATCTGTCGTTTGCGTTAGAGGTGCACTAAAATAGTATTTGAAAATAACAGGTACGAACGATACCGTTCCAAAAAACATAAGACGTACAAATACCTGTTATTATATACTTATTATACATATACCTGTATTATGTAATTTGTTATAAGAAATAAATTGCAACTAAAAGTATTAACAGTGTTACTTTATACTGTCACTTTACTAAGCTGTCACTGACTAAAAAAAAGTAACAAGAGAATTTATAGGCGTACCTCACTTTGGGAATACTAATTTAAGTTTTCACTAGGAGTAGACAAACTGACATATATTTAATATTAAACGATTGATTCCATTTTGGTTAGACAACTCAGTTGCGGAACTCAGGCAATGAAATTTAGAGTGCACGTAATAGCACAACAAATAATGTCAAAAAATTTACGTGAGATGTGCAGTAAAGTTAAAGTCATCTCCGAAATCACATTAACAAAAAGTACTATATGGCCTATCAGCCACTCTGTAGGTTATAACACAATATATTTCGCTTTTCCAAAATTTACCAAGTTGGTGACTAGTATAATATATAATTTGTTATTATAATCTGTATTATATCTACAGACCAATATATGTTCATATATTTGCCGTATAAATATTCTTAAAATAAGAAACTTACCGCACTCTTCTTCCGTCACATTCCAAGTCAACTTTGTGCCAATCGCATACCGCACTGTAGGTCACGAACCTTCCATCTGCTTACCAGTTCACCTTCTTTATGCTTTGGCAAACCAACGTCTGATTGTAAAACTCCGGGAATCCTTAACATCTCGGTATCAAACAGGTAGGGCGATCCCTATCTATCGCCCGTCTGAGAAACACATACGGCACTTGAAGAGCAAAAGTCTCGAAAAGACTACACGACAATATCTAGTAGATTACAGACGAAAAGATAAATTCAGTTTCTGCTTTGGGGTGTATATTAATGATCTTGAGAAGGACTTAACAGGCGAGTTAGGCGACCAAGGTGTTTGGAACACACACACACACACACACACACACACACACACACACACACACACACACACACACACACACACACACACACACACAGATGATGATATTAAAAAATTGAATACAAACAGAGAAAAATTAATTTTTTGTTAACCTTGTGGCGCATAGTAAGAGAGTACAAAATAAGTTACAAACGCACAAAGTAATAATTATGTATTGTTATGTTATCAAATAATGATTATTTCTGCAATATATATTTTATTTATTTTTTTATCTATGATACAAGTTACACAGACTCAAACTGTATCATAAGAAGTTACTATACAAATCTTCTTCTGATAGTTACTATACGTTTCGGATGTTAGATATCATACAGACTATTTTAACTTTCTGTACTGCTGCATGGAACAATAATACGGTCGCCCAACCCCTCTCTTTCCAAGTACTTTTCCCTGTACTATGAACTGCAATAAGTAAAATCTCTGTTTATTTCTCATGAGATGTCCCAGATACTGTAGCTTTCTTATCTTCACTGTGTTCTATACAAATAATGATTATTTTTTAAATAGGGTTTGTGTAGAAAGCTCTGACAATACGGACTGATTCTGTTACACTTGTGTCAGGTAGAAATTAAACGACAAAAAATAAGAAAAAAATATATTTGCGGAAGTAATTATTATTTGATATTCAACTGTTGATTTTATCAAAACAAAACAAAACAAAATTACAACTGTATGGATGCACAGAAGGAATGACACAGGAAAGATTTCCAAGGAGAGTTATGGAATGGACCCTACCAGGAAGAAGGAAAAGAGGAAGGCCACCGATCATCTGGATAGAAAAATTTCAGACAATATTGAGGGAACGACAAATTGCAGAAGATCTTTGGATGGACAAGCAGCAGTGGAATTCAAGAAGCTGAGAATTCAATCAATTCTGTAATCTTTGGTTCCGGAAAATGTGTAAATATTGTACAGCCGGAATGATAATAAATTATTATTTGTTAAAACACACACACACACACACACACACACACACACACACACACACACACACACACACACACACACACACATCCTGCAAGAAATATCAAGAGATTTCTGGAAAGGAAAGTAATAACCTAAGCTATATTTAACACTAACGACATACTGTAAAAGAATTTTACACTCAAAATTTAGTAACTTTGTTTCGGGGGAAGAAGTGAAAAAACCTTGTGTATAATGTACTCACACAAGAGGGCAGAAGTGTGTGTGTTTTATGTAATGCAGTAGTGTGGTTCTCGCTTGTTAAAGTTATTAAAACTCGTTTGATCACAGTGCTTGCTTAATTTCATCGCCCGGTTTATCTCGGCCGCGTCTACATCACGCTTCATAATCATTAGTGAACGATATATTATCCCAGTCAAAGTGTAAACACTGAAGCCGACGACTACTACACAGGAGGGAGAAAAAACGCGGGTGTCGTAAAATAAATTATATTACATTTTAATGGACACTTTATAAAAAAAAAAACAACAACCACCAAGCAGGTTTTCAGTAAACCTTATACACAATAAATTCTACAACAAAGTAATACGATAGTATCAAAGTTAACGCCGGTGGATACCGCTGGCAGCGCATCGATCTCCGTAGCGTTCACTTTGGTGTGAAAAATTAAGCGCAGGGGGTGGTTGTGGGTGTGTGTAGTTGTCGGCGTGGCCGCCGCGTGGCGCTGCCCTCAGTCGCTCTAGTCGGTCCGTTTCCCAACAATTCAGTCAGTATAGAGAGGCGCTGCGGTGAGCATGTGTGGACGCGTGCGCGCGTACTGTGTTAATTAACAGATTTATTGCTAGTAGAGAGAGAAAATTGTCAGGGATGAAAATTTCAATGTTTTCCCGATCGTTTGCCGCCAGTGTTGCGAGTCGCGGTGCGTGAGTAACAATGGAAATGTCTTAAGTGACGACGACGCCGCCAAACGTGTGCAGTGGAAAAATGTTTGTTTAAAAAAATTTAAATCATTACTGAAGATGTGATTGAAAAAAGTGATTTTCATTTAATTTTTTTTTATTAACAAAAAAGAAGTGATAAATTTTTTGTTTCTATCGATTCAATTCAATTAATACGGCAGTGGAAACAGAAATACTAAAGTGTAATATTTCGTTTTTAATAATTTTTTATTTAATTTAAAAAAATTTTAGTTACGAAAGAAACGTAAAATAGTGGTGATAAAAATATTGATACGACGTAGCCTGATATATACATTGTGCGCGGTTATTCATCACACCAAGTTGGATAATTTCAATGTAAAAACCAAAAAAATATATATATAATAAAACAACCAAAAATTGTGCGAATCACTGAAACCAAAGGTGCTGCTACCATCGACGACTTAGCATATTAATATTGCGTTTAATAATATACACCAAATAGTAAATTTTAACAGTGTTCCAGTGGTTTTTTTATATAATATAGCATATATATGTATATTTTTTATGTGGATATAGTGTGCGTAGCGATTAATATGTACGCATATAAATGATTATATTTTTTAAACAGTTTACAGTTGAGAAGAAGAAGAGAACTCTAAAAAACGCGATTACTAAATATGGTGTGTTTAATTGTTGTTGAAACTGTAATAGGGTATCGAGGCCAATCGACCAGGATCGCGGGCCCGTAACATTTCCACCAAAGTGGCGTATTATTCAAATTAACGATCAATGCTGTTCGCGTGGTGGGTTTGATTCCTATATACTGCAGTGCTGAACCCCCGGCACGCTATGCTTTCGGCCACCGCCTCTTACTTCTTCTCCTTCTTCTTCTGACCGAGTTAATTGTTGCTGGTTTTGATTTTTCTCTTCACCCCCGTGTTGTTGTTACCATTATCGATCCCTCAGAATTTAACGATTTTTCATCTATATATATAGTTGTATTTTAATTGTGATAAATCTGTCGTCTCCACCCACACCAATTTTTATCATTTTAAGTCGATATTGTTCGTAGTAGTATTCTCAACATGTACGCATTTCTGGTTCCTATTGTAATATTGGTAGCAATGTCGTTGTTGGATGGTTGCTGTAGTGCAATGTCCAGCCCCTGTCCGATTGTATGTGCCTGTAAGTGGAAGGGTGGTAAACAGACAGTGGAGTGCATAGACAGAGCGTTGATAACGATACCGGAGAGTATAGACTCGGAAACTCAAGTGTTGGACATGTCGGGCAACAATCTGCAGATATTGCCCAGAGAAACGTTTGTGCGCGCCGAACTGTTGAACCTGCAGAAAGTCTATTTGCGCAGTTGTCGGCTGGGTCAGATAGACGACCGCGCGTTCAGGGGACTCACCAATCTAGTCGAATTAGATTTATCGCATAACCTGTTGACGTCGATACCGTCGGCCACTTTTCAAGACGTGCCCTTCTTGAGAGACCTCACGCTGTCCCGCAATCCGATCCAGAAGATCGAGAGCCACGCGTTCAAGACTGTTCCCGGTCTGGTGAAACTGGACCTGTCGTACTGCGAGCTGCAGTCGATCGCGCCCAAAGCGTTCGACGGCGTCGAACTGCTCGAGTCGCTGAAGCTGAACGGCAACAAGCTGTACCAGCTGAAACCGAAGACTGTGGAGACGCTGAGCCGGCTGCACGGCGTCGAGCTGCACGACAACCCGTGGTACTGCGACTGTCACCTGAGGGCCGCCAAACTGTGGCTCAAGGACAACAACATTCCGTACCCGATAGCGCCCATGTGCAGCGGCGGCCCCGAACGCGTCATCGGCAAATCGTTCGCCGAACTGCAAGTGGACGACTTCGCGTGTCGGCCGGAGATCAGACTGGACAGCAGGTACGTGGAAACGACCACAGGCGACAACGCGACCGTTGTCTGCCGCGTCGAATCGATACCGTCGGCGCACGTTACCTGGTACTGGAACGGCCGCCATCTTGCCAACAACTCGGCCTTCAGCCCGTACCAGAGGGTCTACATCATTGAACACGGCGAGTTCGAGAAGAGAAGTTCCTTGATACTGACCAACGCTCAGGAATCGGACTCGGGCGTGTTTTACTGTTTGGCCGAGAACCGTGCGGGCAACGCTGAAGCCAATTATACGTTACGCGTCGCGCACAGGATCGCGGGCATGGCGACTCTGGGCAGTGGACAGATAGCGGGACTCAGTGCCGCGGTCGTCATTCTCATACTCTTCATACTTCTGGCCATTCTCGTGTTCTTGGTGCGTTTGAGGCGGATGCCGTTCACGGAGACCAAAACTCCGGGTCAGCTGGAGATCGTCGCCAACGGTAACGCCGTGAACAGTGCCACGAACAAGCCGGTGACGTCGCCGGTCACCGTGGAAACGTCGTCGTTTGTCGAGAGGAAAAGCGTGCTGTCTGACCTGAACTTGAATCCGATTCAGAAACCGCCGAGAGCGTCGTCGGACGTGGCGTACAGCACGAGCAATTACGACGTGAACGAGTGCAACACGAACAACGAGTTTGCGGCGCCCGTCTCCAACCCGGACCTGATAAATGACACCAAACGACCGGACAACGACAACGCGGACGAAGCCAGCATCCAGCAGAGGCCCAGCAGCGGTGAATACAGCAGAGTGAACGAGTCACTGTATCCGTCGGGACTTTGGGACCGTTACGACAGCAGCGACAAAACACCAATCATCGACGGCATGGCCGTGGACGAGGAGTATGCGTGCAGAACGCTAGAGGGAGCCGGCTACCCACCGGACTATGGTCTTCCAATCATGCCGGCGACTAGTCCCGGGGTGTCGCCGACGAATCCGCAACACCCCAGTGCGAAAACGCTGCGAGTCTGGCAGCGAGGAGTACCTGTGTTGCCTCCGGTGACCGCCTTGAAACGGGTGCTGTCCAGGAACTCACCGGACGAAGGATATCAAGAAGGGTGTGGAACTGATGTGTAAGTGACTACAAAAAAATAAATAAATAAAAACCCGCACAGTGAAGTAACGATTTTTTATTAAATACGAGTATAATTTAAAAATTATTTCTTTATTAGTAGAGCCACGAGTTTCATGGTTAATATTATATATTATCAAATTATATTACTTGTGCAACATGTTGATATTCTTTTAATTATACTCACGTACGTTTCATTGATAGATTCGTTATTTTCGAAGGTTATAAATAAATTAACAATATCGAAACGATTCTATTTCAAATATAAAAATGTTAACGAATAATCGAATTCATTTATAATCACTGAAGATGCTGAATCTATCAGCGAAACGTACGTCAAGATAATTAACATAATATCAACAACTTGCAGAAGTGATAGCCTATAATTTGATAATATATAATATTAATTTTAAAATGTAAATGAACATTAGACATCCAATTTCCGCAATAGCCTACATAATCTCCGATGTTCATGTTAAAGTTAATTTTTAATAATAATAAATTATAGGCCTAAATTATTATCATCAAATCGGCGAATAACTCTTGATATTAATTTTATAAACCCGCAATAATTACCAGGAAAAAACAATTTTCTTAAAAAAAATTGTTACGAAAGTTTTAGAATGAATTTGTTAAAAATTCGTTTAATTCAGTTTTCTAATTATTTATGAAAATTCGCTTTTAGGTTTTTTCTGAAGAAATATTTATCTGTTATAACTCTACACGAAACAATATAAATCTAAGATTTACTGTAATTAATATTTAAAAAATAAAACTCTAAATTTAAGAAATTCAATTTTCAGTAAAATTCGATACGTTTAGTATTCTAATGTCAACGGTAGATGACACGGCTGGTTGGTTAATTTGTTAAGCAAATGAATTCGCATATAATTTGCAATGCTTATGAATTTGGATCTTTATAGCTCATGTAAACAGATTTTCCCAGCACCAGTAATCAAGTGTGCTTATTAGTTCAACGAACATAAGCTGAAGCCCAGTCAGTAAATCTAATTAAAAAGTTTTTATTTATTTTCTTCGGTAATGAATTTCAAGTCAGCCAATAGATATATATGTGACGTTTGTTGACAGCGCAAGTATATAAGTATTATATATTTTCATAAAAAATGCTTACTTCACTGTTATTCCTAGTGGAGCCAACAGGAATGTAACCCAAAGTGATATGTTTATATAAATATGTATGTATATTTATATATGTGATTTTTTTAATTGTTATATTTATAAATAGTTTGTTAAGTGATATACATATAAAGAGTAGTAAAGACTTGAATTTTTTCGTGAATGGACAATATAGACCTGTTACATATTATATAATACGAACCATAAAACGTAATTTTTTTTTTGGGCGGGCAATTGTCGTGACATGGAAACTGTTGATTGTTGCGATATTAAGTTTTGGTTAAAGATAAATAAATTGATTAAATAGAACTGCGATAATTTTAGAAGTGGAAGAAGTAAAAACAAACAAAAAACGATAAGCGATATTTTGTGTTTTTTTTACCATTAATGAATGTAATACGTTTATTCCACTGAAAATTAATCAAGAAACGTAATTAGATTTATCGAAGAGATTTGATAAATTGGAGAATTTATTTATTTATTTTTTTTTTTGTTCAAGAGAGAAAGATATTTTTTACAATTTTCAGTGGTTACTCAGGAGTGTGAGAATCGTGTTACCTGAATAAATTTTCAACGACTACTCGGCGTTTTCATGAAAAATTTTATTGGTATTAACTGATTTATTGTTCCGTATCGCGTGACTGAGTTGTAAAATAATTAATAAAATACGACTTTACTTGTTAGGTGAAAGACCCATTATATTTCATACAAGTAAAGAGAGACAACGCTTTTTATAAAATAGCTCATTGTTTCTATTGTGTATGCTGTTCTATTGTTGTGTGGTAATAATTGGCAATAGCTGGACGTTGATGTTACAGTAAGAGGCTTCTCGCCCCCATACAGTTATAGGAATAATAGTGCCAGTTATTGTCCAACATACAAGTTAAATCACTGGATAGTAACCTTATTATAATATATTTGACTGTGTAGTATAAAATAATAAAATGCAGTGGTTCTCAAAGTTTTCATACCGCGGCTTTTAAAAATAATTTAAAAAATTCGGAATTAAAAACATCACAGACCCCTTCCGAGTTCTGAACTAAAACAACAGTTAATGACACAAACTAATACGTTTTATTAAAATCTATTAGTATATCTATTAAAAAAAAAAAAAAAACAGTCAACTTACAACTTTGTGTAATTTTAAAGCTATCATATTTTAATGCGGAATGATGGAGTTGCTTTTGGACAATTAGTTATGCTTATTATCCACTTCAACTTCAAGTTGTATCAACTTCAACTTAAAGAAACTACGTCAGCTTCAAGTGTATTTCTTGGATTTCAAATACTTGAGCTGAGGGAAAGCGGTGTCATACACATAAGTATTTGGAAATGGTTGAACATTCAAAATTTTCCTGCAAGTTCATTACGTATAACGAACCCCCGACCGTGACGAAAGTTTGGTGTTTTTCGGCCGATCACTAGACACAATGTTTAAACTGCTTACGTCGACGTGTTGTGGATAATTTTTATTATCCCGATGATGATGATGATAATATAAAAATTAACGATACGTTGATACAGAAGTGGTTTAAAATTTGTTGCCTACTTATTGACAGAAACTACTCACGAAACCTTTCGTCATTAAATGTAACCAAAAGCAGCTAGTTATAATTTCCAAGACTCTAGTTTTAATGAACTACCAGTTTACTATCGCCTAAAGCAATCTACTTATTATACGTTAAGCTCGTTTATCGAAAATGTCAGAACCAATGTATTCCGCCGACAAACTTGATTTGTTGTACGACAGTTGGAAAGTCATTGTCAAACTTGTTAACTTGGAGTTAATTTTACAATTAAAATTAGTTTGAACAAACATTCTGGAAACTCATAACACTGGTGATAATTTTGGTCATAACACTCAATTCACATTTTGCGTTAGCGTAGAAAACGTATCTTATGTTCTACTTTTGGACGTACATTCTGCTTTATATTTAAGTATCCGCGAACCCAATGAAAGATTGTCTCGGACCTCGAGATGTTCGCGGACCCGAAACCATACTTTGGGAATCACTGCAAGAATTTAAGTAACATTTTATTATAGGGGAAATAAAATAAGTTTTGGAATTTTGTTTGAGTCACAAAAACACCGAACACTTCGCTCATTCTGGTGTTGAACATTCTCAGTAACCTAAAGTCAACCACTAAGGATGTTTAACAATAGACAGCAGACACTTTGTCAATATAAACTCTCAGGGAAAGTATTGTTTCTATAAGAAACAGTCCACACGTGTGTGAACAGTTAGAAATAATACAAACTGATTGCTTTCAGACAAAACTGAATCTTCCCTGAAAGAGAACAGTATATATATATTTTTTTTGCAGTATGGTTTTTGTTTTGTTTTTTTAATGCGATAAAATATTTCATGCAAACGGCGGAGAAGTCGGTGAAAATTTAACAATTTTTTATATAATAAATTAATTAATAATTGGTCAGCTGTAATTAACTGTATTCGGTATCCATTTCCCAAGTAATAATTATTATGTACTGTCATATATATAAGTGTAAATGTATATGATAAAACAGTAATATCGATGATTATGATTGTTCCAATATTAATATAAAGGAAAAATAAAAAAATAAACAATAATTGAAAATTGTTCAGAAGAAGAAGAAAAAATCAAATAATTTCAATTAATTTATTATTATTACTGATAATAATGATAATATTATTATTGATAGTGAAATGGTATAAAAAAATAATATGTCATAATGTTGTAAATTATGTACAGAAATTTATATTTTAAAGTGAATAAAAAATATGGCTTTATAAAATATAGAAAAAAATTAAAATTTTGTTTTAAAACGTACGTACGTTTCCTTGTTGTATTTTCATTTATTTTGTTTCCATTTTTTTTTTTTTTTTTTTTTTTTTTTTTTTTAATTTGTGTTTTGGGATTTCAAGCGAGGAAGAATAATATTAACAATTTGAAGGGGTCGTGTGCAATGTGTCGAAGTCTGCACAGTCACATATCCGAACATGTGGTGTAATTATCAGCTGCAGAGCACAGTAGAAGGTATCGAACTCCTGGCACTGTATATAGAATACCATCTTCCACGAAATGGGGTTATTACTTTTTCTCATTTACTACGTCGTTTTCTGCCTTGAGGCGTCGAACGTTATATAAGTGGTTATTGGATTATCTCCGCCGACAGCTTAAAAGTATTTTCTTACACACTTTTCTCTTATAGTTCAGTTAATTCGAAATGAAGTATCTTTAACACTCTCTTCGAAACGATGTTGTACATTTTGTTGTATAATATTATTTACTCTCGACAGAGATGTGGTGTATTGGGTTCGATTCCACCACAGTTTTTAGTAAATAAAACCAAGAGAAACCTCTAGATATGTAGAAGTAAGGAGATTATTTTTTACTGTTTAATGAGTGTTCAGAAATGTGAAATTCTTCACCACTGCCTTCTGAACGTTTTAAAAAATAATGCATTATATACGTAGGCTATGAGCCTGTTAAAACAAGAGTGGTGTTTCTCGAGGTCTGGGATATTTAATGTTTTCCATTACATATTATTAAAAAATCCACACGAAATATATGAAATTTGTCGTTGTGTATTTATGCACAAAAATAATTAGAATTCTTAAAACCATCTAAACACTATTTGATGTTTTCAAAATATTTGTCTTTCGACATTCTTAAACGACTTGCACCTCTATTTCCAACATGCACAGAGACACACAGTTTGATACAACGTGAATACTGACACGCGTTAATATACTATCATAACATACACATAATCTGTGAATATGTAGATATTTTGTGTCGGTAGGTCTGTAGTATTCTGTTTATTTTTCTATTTTTACGTTCACAGTCTTCGGTATGTATAATCTACCTCAGTACGTTTCAGCGACGGCAAAAACCATTATTTTCATCCTATTACAAAAACTTTAACACGACTTAAAAAATTATTTAAGGGTTACAATTACAATTAAATTTAAAGACAAATTTATTGAAACAACTTTATCTATATATTATACAGTTGATTGTTATTCAATAAAATCAATTATAAAAATAATTACTTGTTTCTAAGTTATCGAGTAATTACGTTTGAGTTTGTTGAAGACGACATTGATACGTACAAGTTACAAAAGTTTTTATAATACTGACAACATTGTCTGAATATATTATTTTTAGCCACATACCTTAATTCTATATTCTTGATATAACATCAAGAAACGGACTGTAGCAGAAAGTGACTACAAAATATATATATATATATATATATATATGTATGTACATATATAATGATATATTTATGCTGAATATACACGTATAATGATTTGTCATGGTTTATGACGCACAAAAAAACTCACTTCTTTAGAAGAAAAAGATTACAAATATTTATTGTAGCGGAAAATCTAAGTGGCAGTGGCAGTTGCTGGTGGATCCATTTGCTCAAAATTTAAACAAATTTTGGAAAATTGAAATTTTTTCTTAAAAAAGCAAATAAAATATTTCTGGCATACGCCCATGATCAGGTTTTACATTTTTGTGTTGATAAAAATGATAATAGCCTAGCTCAAAGAGCCTTTCTGCTCTGCCTAATTGAAGTACACATGTTCAATATTTAATTCTTTTTTTTTTCTGAGAAAGTGATTTTTACGGATTTTAAAACGAGAGTAATGAGTATATCATTACAACATCAGTAATAACAAGGATATATATAGTTGAGGTTTGTGGAAAGAAAATCCTTTGTAGAGTATCGAGGGGTTAGTAGTAAAACTACCCGTCCCATTTTCGATGATGCTTCAAGATGTTTCAAAAACGACAGTTTTATGCATTTCTCTTTTTCTTTTTAACAGCTATGTAATCAACAACAAAATTACTTATAATAAAAATTATAATTTACAATTTAATTTAATTTATAATTGTACAATTTATAATTGCACTTAAAAACCTTTCAAAGTTTTCAGTTTTCCGTAAATTCACATTGATGGACTGGGGGTAGATTTACCGACAACGCCACGGTATTTAGTCAGTATTTAAACATCATATGGCTTATTACAAGTTCCAGGATAGGAACCAATACCTGGTTCATGAAAGGTGTCCTTAAACTTTTGAGAGCCACTGTATGTGTAGTGAACCACTACACGTAGTGAAACTCAGTGAAGAGTGTGTTTCAACTGAAGATTAGTTATTGCAGAATGCATAATTGTCAACAACGTTTTGTTAAGCGAGAGTATAATTTTTTCAGTTTAGGATTTGTGTCTCTAATTTGTAAATACTTTGTAAGTTTACTGACTTATAAATATTTATACTTAATTCCGATGTCTTTAGAAAGTGTCTTTAGATTCTAATGTACATATAGCCTATAATTATTATGTTTTATACAAAACACGCTCACAAAAACATAAGAATATTGTTCTTCCGGATTTTCTTGCTCTATACGTTTCAATACCCATCTTTCTTCGTGTCGTCACACTCCTGTGAAGGCGTCAAAGAAAAAGGACGCTGAAACCTGTAGAGCAAGAAAGAATTGCACGCGCTCGAACAAGAATTTCAGCACAATTTCCTCCAGATGCCTACTAAAGCATACATGTGTCGTCAAAATTTTAATTCTCAAACTTCTTGTAGTTTTTATATAATAAGTTGTCTGCTTTAAAAAAAAATATTTTCCTTTGCAAGTTAACTTTTTGTTATATAGTATTTGGCAGGATCGGTTTCAGAAACTCCTATAAGATACATCGATTTGTTCAATATAATCTTGTTAATGACAAGTCAATTATTTGTTAACACGATTTAGCTGACAATACAGAATTCGATTCTTCTAAACGACATCAAACTCGATAATATAACATTGTGACGTCAAACTAAAATTATAACACTTAATACTTGTGAAAGAAAACAAAAAAGTTTTAATAGTTATTATAGGTTTGTTTTTTATGGTTTGTTTATAAATATGTTTATACATGTTATTTGAAAATTATATACTTCGTATATAACTGAAACGCGTTTAACCTCTTCAACAATGTAGTATCTAATCGTTAAAAAATAGATATTTACCGTTTAAATAATACACACATTCCTCAGTATAAAGTTTTAGATAATTGTATAGATCGCTATGAAATATTGTACAACGGGAATCATATTTAACAATTAATAATTATATTTAGGCCTATAATCCGTAATTTAGTAGTGACCGTTAATCATTAAAATTTTTAATGGTGTAAAGTTTAAGGAGGACAATAAGTATAACACACGTTTTATATTAGTGTCGACGTTTCGTCAATATTTATTGTCACGTGTAACTCAGCGCGAACTCGTATGTTGTAGGCAACGCGTCCAACACAGTAACACAACAATCGGATTTTTATTAAAGAAAGTTCCTCGAAAAACGACAGAACAGATCGTAGTAGTGGCTTGTGATTCTCTTATGTGTAAAGTTTTCCTGTAAGTTCAGGACAGTCGATCATTACGTATACGCGACCGTGACTAAAGTTTGGTGTTTTTCGGCCGATG
The DNA here is from genome assembly GCA_034769895.1 of Magicicada septendecula. Lineage (NCBI taxonomy): Eukaryota > Metazoa > Arthropoda > Insecta > Hemiptera > Cicadidae > Magicicada > Magicicada septendecula. Next base: position 2,683,307 of record CM068369.1, on the reverse strand, counting down.
AATAGACACAATTTATAAACTGCTTACGTCCATGTTTGAATAATTTTTATTATTCCGATGATGATGATGATGATGATGATGATTATGATTATGATGATGATGATGATGATGATGATGATAGTAAAAATTAACGATACGTTGATACAGATGTGGTTTAAAATTTGTTGCCTACTCATTGATCTACACTACTCTCGAAACCTTTCGTAATTAAATATAATCAAAAGCAGCTAGTTATAATTTCCAAGACTCTTTAGTTTTAATGAGCTACCAGTTTACTATCGCCTAAATCAATCTACTTATTATACTTCAAGCTCGTTTATCGAAAATGTCAGAACCACTCTATTCCCCTGACAAACGTGATCTGCTGTACGACATATTTCAAAGACATGTAAAACCTGTTAATTTGGAGTTTAATTTTACAATTACAATTAGTTCAACGCTGGTAAATTTAAATTTACATCGACTCTTACTAATTAGGCCTATAAACTGAAAATATTAGCTATTAGCACACTAGTGGCGTGTGACTTCAAACGTAACTCAACCCGTCCAGCACAATAACACACAATCGGATTTTTATTAAAGAAAGTCCACGGATTCTTGGAAAACGACAGAACAGATCGTAGTAGTGGCTTGTGATTCTCTTATGTGTAAAGTTTTCCTGTAAGTTCAGGACAGTCGATCATTACGTATACGCGACCGTGACTAAAGTTTGGTGTTTTTCGGCCGATGAATAGACACAATTTATAAACTGCTTACGTCCATCTTTGAATAATTTTTATTATTCCGATGATGATAATGATGATGATGATGATGATGATAGTAAAAATTAACGATACGTTGATACAGATGTGGTTTAAAATTTGTTGCCTACTCATTGATCTACACTACTCTCGAAACCTCTCGTAATTAAATATAATCAAAAGCAGCTAGTTATAATTTCCAAGACTCTTTAGTTTTAATGAGCTACCAGTTTACTATCGCCTAAATCAATCTACTTATTATACTTCAAGCTCGTTTATCGAAAATGTCAGAACCACTCTATTCCCCTGACAAACTTGATCTGCTGTACGACATATTTCAAAGACATTGTAAAACCTGTTAATTTGGAGTTTAATTTTACAATTACAATTAATTCAACTCTGGTAAATTTAAATTTACATCGACTCTTACTAATTAGGCCTATAAACTGAAAATATTAGCTATTAGCACACTAGTGGCGTGTGACTTCAAACGTAACTCAACCCGTCCAGCACAATAACACACAATCGGATTTTTATTAAAGAAAGTCCACGGATTCTTGGAAAACGACAGAACAGATCGTAGTAGTGGCTTATGATTCTCTTTTGTGTAAAGCACAGTATTATTATTGTTCGCCCGTATAACACAATCCGGCTTTCCTCAGCTTATTATTTGTATGATTATTGTACATATGTATTGTCACGAAAAGAAACTCTTCTCTTTTCTAAAGTTTAGTTAAATGTGTACTGCATCTCAGAACAGAAGTGATGCATTGCATATATTAAATTACATTACACTTCCTTATTCACTTCGCGTAATATGGTGTAATATGTTGTCTACTGTGTTGCAAGTGGCATATATATTACACACACACTTCCGCCACACACACACTGTGAATATACTCAAAAATTCTAGTGTGTGGGGGGCGTGCGCGTGTGCGTGCCTGTGTGCTTTCTGTCTGTTTTTATAATCTTTTCATACCGTATAATATCAACGACAACAAATTTCGCCTCTTCGTTGTAAAATTTTAAAACGTACTCTCTCCTTCTATATTAACATCCTCTCCTTGTTCATTATATATACATATATATATCATAATAGATTTTTATTATTAGTTTGGGGAACAACATTTGCCTTTAAAATCTCGATAAAATTGTACTGAGTATTTATTAGATTACTTTGCTCATCTATAAGTTCACCTGAAATATCAGCTATTTTCTTGAAATATTCAATCTCATTAATATATTTTTCTTTAATTTTATATTCGCCATGTTTCCTAATAGATTGTAATACTTCTGAAGTAACCCATTTTATAAATTTGTTAGCTTCTTCTTTTTTAGAAGAAAGAGTTAAAGTACAGACTCGTTAATAAATATAGGCCTAGTTTTCACGTCGATATTATATACGTCGCATTTTGCTACGTCTGGAATGTATTTAAAATTAAGTTTATCAACTACTCGTATATCAACGTGTTTAAATAAAGCATTTCTTGAATTAACATACTCTAAGATATTAATACTAATTAATAATTAATAATATTAATATTACACTATTAATACGGTCTGTACCGTGTATAAAATAATCATGAAAATAAACAAAAATATTTATAGTTTACTATTCTGTTGATCTTTCAGTAAGTTATATAATAACAAGTATGCGCTGGCAGTACGTTAAAAGGCACGAATATTTCGATAATTTTATAATAAAAGTACATTTTATAATAAGTTACATTACATACACTTTTTAGGAAGAAGTAAAAAAGCCATAGTCAGTTTTATGTGTGGAGTTAATGGGGCACATCTTCGCATTACTGAGACACAAAATTTTACTACCTGATTACACCCATTTCCTTTGATGGATAATTAACTTTAAACGAAACCTTGTGTCTCGTTAAAAAAATTTACTAAAACAAACTTTATTGTGGCCCAATGAAAATTGGGTGTCGTGAACAATGATACTGTGACCACATCATTTAGTATCATATAAGTCACTTATTAACTCACAGCCACATCTTCACCAGTGAGCCTCCTCCTAGATGCAATCACTGTGGCACGTTTTTGGTCGATATTGTTATTACTGTTTTATTTATATACTTATTATTATGTAACTTGTTGTTACATTTATTGTTATATATTGTTTGTCGTTGCATGTGTCATTACGTGTTATATTTATTATATTTATATTTGTGTTATATATCTGCATGATGTGTATTTATAATTTTTGTGTTGTGTGGGACAATATTTCTCATTTTATTTTGTATTATTTAAACAAATATTTTTTCCTATCTCATTTATTTGCATTATTTGGTATTTAAAGAAAAATTTAATGTAGTTTGTAAATAGTACAAGTTCCTGTGTACTTTGTTGCAATGCTTGTCTTCACTAAGCACCTTCTAGTTTAATATATTTTACTGCACCTGTAAGAGAATTTCTCTATGATTTACAAATTCATTTTTATAATTTTTGTGGTCGCTAATGACCGACGCTGTTGCAGCGACCTTATAAATAAATAAAAATCTGTTATTACCTTAAAATCGGTTGTTAGTTTGATCCACCTTTTAGGCTGCCTTATCCTATCTTTATCTTAGATGGCTAAGATGTTGTTTTCTGAATTCTTCATATTTTAATTCATAGGTCTAATACTGGAAATTTAAAAAAGATTGAGTAGCTTGAGAAAATACAAATATTGTGTTACAACCGTACAAGAACTGCGTTCAGAGTCTCGAAATATGAATAATGTAATTTTAAGATAAACTTAAGTGGCTGTAAAATGAAAACTAGAAAGAAAAAAATGCCGTGGCTGTTGTAAATACAAAACGTAACGAATTTCATCAAAATCTGAGCCGATGGGAAACAAAACATTCTTTTGTTATAAAATTTACTTTTAAACCTTTAACAGAATTTAATCTACTATTAGGTATATGTTTTTATCGATCGGAAAGAGGTTATCTCTCGTCTAAAAAACGTTAGTTGGTAATCGGCTGCGAAAATTCACGTGACATTTGGATAACGAATTAGATGGATAGGTATTTAGACAAATCTTCTTCTTCTGATAGTTCCTATCCGTTTCGGATGTTGGATATCATACACACTATTTTAAATTTCTGTACTGCTGCACGGAATAAGTCAGCAGTATTCATGGCAAACCAGGTCCTTAAATTTCTCAGCCATGAGATTCTCGGTCGGCCAACTTATCTATTTCCAAATACGTTTCCCTGTAGTATGGACTTCAATAAGTAAAATCTTTGTTCATTTCTCATGAGATGTCGCAGATATTGAAACTTTCTTGTCTTCACTGTGTTAATAACTTCCCTTTCTTTCTTCATCTTTCTGAGAACTTCAACATTAGTTATGTGTTCTCCATGAAATGCTCAGTATTCTACGGTAAAGCCACATTTCGAAAGAAGACAAATGTTGGTAATATTTAAATAATAGGTTTTCTAGTGGTGGTTACATTCACAACAGAAATTAAAACTGTTACTCGCCGCTGTGTAAACGATTCCCGATTACCCGTTTCGAGCCTTTCTGATCGAAAACAAACATCCGTTTAATCATCGTTTCATTGCGACATAATATCGACGTAGTAATAATAAAGTACGTAAGCTTTGAGAAATGACTTTATAGGCAACTTGAGTATTTTATTTTATTTTTGTTAACCAACCGTTCTTTTTGTTTGAAAATGATCTTCAGTTGTGAAGTTTTGTCTCCAGCCAAATGCCACATGAATGATACACAAAAATGTTTTATTACATAGTCAATGTATCAAAGTTTAACAGTGCATAAAAGTTTATATTTTAACACAGATGCACAGTTACACTCTTCAGATGCACAGTTCTCCGGTCAGAAACCTCAAGCTGATGTCTTCATTCGGTACTCTGTATTTCATCATGTTTGTTCTGCACTATGGTATTACACAGCCTAATTAAATTACAAATTATATAAGATTTCGCACTTTAGCCATCGTAAGTTAAAATTAATGAAATGACGTTTCGACCTCTATAGAATCTTCAGGCGAACAAATTCAAAGATAAATCTATCAATAACAAAAAGATATCTTGGATTTCGTTGTCCATGACGGGTCCGTTACTTAACTAAATATCACTATTGTATTGACGACTCGGAACACTAAGTTTTTTATAAGTAAAAACGTAAAGTTTTACCTTACAGCCTAAACCGGCTTTTACCTTTAGAAGGCTTCATCAGAGGCTCCCATAGGTAGCGTTGTCCGTCTTGTTGTTGGCGACGGGATAGTTATTCGAAAGATTGAAGCTGTGTGTGTGTGGTGAGATGTGTTCGAATAATGCGTGCGATTTGAATTGTGTCTGTTCGTTTAGGATGTCGTTTTTATTTGTTTTTGTGTGTTTGTATATTTCTAATTGTTCTAGAGTGTCTAGTTTTCTGCCTTTTGTGTGTACGTGTAGAATGTTCATGTTATTGTCGATGTACACACATATAAAAACATCGACAATAACATGAACATTCTACACGTACACACAAAAGGCCGAAAACTAGACACTCTAGAACAATTAGAAATATACAAACACACAAAAACAAATAAAAACGACATCCTAAACGAACAGACACAATTCAAATCGCACGCATTATTCCAACACATCTCACCACACACACACAGCATCGATCTTTCGAAAATCTATCCCGTCGCCAACAACAAGACCGACAGCGCCACCTACAGCAGCCTCTGAAGAAGCATTTTAAAATGTGAAAGCCGGTTTAGGCTGTAAGGTAAATCTTTACGTTTTTACTTATAAAAAACTTAGTGTTCCGAGTCGTCAATACTATAGTGATATTTAAAAAGATATCGTCAAAACTCCAAACCTTAGTAATACAAATATAGTGCTAAAATAATGATAATGATGATAATAATAATAATAATAATAATAATAATAAATCGTTGTTTACGATTGCAACCATGGGAGGAATCCTTCTTTGATGTAATGGTGAGAGTACTGTTGTGTTATTATTATTTTTTATTTTTTTTTAGCACTATATTTGTATAACTAAGGTTTGGAGTTTTGACGATATCTATTTGTTAGTGATAGATTTACCTTTGAATTAATTTATTGTTCGCCTGAAGACGACTCTGACTATACAGAGGTCGAAACGTCGTGTTTATTAATTTTAACTTACGATGGCTAATGTCAGAACTCTTATAATTTGTAATGAGTACCTATATTGCGCCATCGATTAATAATAATTTTTAAAAATTAGCCTAATTAAAGATTTTCTTTCAGTATCCCAATTCTAAACTGGTTTAGCTATTCTTAAAACCATATAAAAGTATTTGCTATAAGAGGGCGATAAGACTCCATGTAGATACTAGCAACTGTTAAATGAAACAGAAAAATCAGTAGGTTTCTGTCAGTTAAGTAGAAACAAATGATGAAAGGTTTCGTGAAATTTGGTTACTTACTTAGGCGCAGTCTTGACTTCAACATGCATGTCTCTAACCTTTCTGGTTTTTTTTTGACGTGGTTCACATAAGCGAGTTCCACATGAGTAACATTTTTGTACTTTATCTACTTAGAGGATTAGCCAGAGAGATAAGTTATAACCAGTTACGCTGAAAATAATACTTTTGTTAATTTTAATTTAATAAATTTTAAATACAGTCATTTTTTTCCCATTATCAAGAGGTTGAGAAAAATCTTAATAGAGCGGGCTTACAAGTAAAATGATTTAGTAGACTGTCACTTAAAAAACTTTTGTACTTACAAGTGTAATGCAAAAAAAAGTGCATCTAGTTAAACAGGTTTTAAGATAGTGTCTGTTTTATACAAAACCTTTCATCGTTTGTAAATTTACAGTCACTACTAAGGTACAGACGGATTCATAACCAGATTCAACAATTTTTGTCGACATGTCGAGAAAACATATTGTTATCATAATGAGCTTGTACACTGTACAAGAGCAGTGTAAATGTCATGTCATTGTATACGTTACTTTAAAATATGACGATAGTGTACTATTACTTTGTATTATATAGGCCTATATTAAATTTTTTTACGTTTATTTATGCAATCTGTTAATACATAACAATAAGCATAATTGTTTACAGAATACATGGCATGAAGAGAACTAGTCCATTGACTAGTTCTCTGTATGAGTATTTAAAAGTAACATATTATGTAAAATATATTTATAGTGTTAGAGTCTAGGTAAATCCAGAAGAAATGTTAACTTTAGACATCTTGTCTGTAAGCTGTTGTCTAGTAGATTTATGGCTAAAGGATTCGTGTGCTCTTCAAGCCGTTTCACATATCTTTCGCTGAACATCGCAATGAATATTAAATTATCCCAAAACAAAAAACGTAATTTTTTACATAAATTTCAAATGGCCATAAAACGAAAACTAGGTGTCATGTTTGCGATCTTCTGATGGTGTGCAAACGCAATTAGGTTTGATCTTATTGTCGTCAGCCAACAATCGAGGCAATTTATGGTTGTTTCCCATTGTTGTGTTTCACTTGGCGGAATTAACACGCGTTGAGAAGAAGAAACATCTGCGGTGGGTATTTACAATTAACGGCCGTAACGTGGGAAGACGCACAACTCGTTTCCGTCTTCCATGAAGCGCGCGCTGTCGTCGTCTTCACAGCCCGAGGCGCTGCTGGCCGCATTCATTATAATGTTGAATAATGATTCTATTGAATAATTTATACAGCGGGCGCCGTCGTGTAAAAATATTTTTCTCTGCTCTGCTTGTTCCCTATAATTGAGTTATTTTTAATCCGTCCCATTATTGCTGTTGTTATTATCGTGTTCCAAAGTTATAGCCGAATATTCTTCAATAATTGAAAAGATATTTATTTTATTAATTTCATCTGTCATTAATTTCTACCCCTTGACAGCAAATCAAACCGATTTATATGATTCTTGCTGGGGACACCAGGTCCTGAAAATCTGTCGTCACATATTAATTAAACGTACTTTGCCGTCTTAGTTAGTTATATAATTAATTCAAAAGCAATTCCAGACATATATTCATTAAACGTTTTTCCTCTTTTGTATATATAGAGGGAACACAAGGCTTCCCGAAACATGTTCCAAATAAGGAGAAAACATCTTGAGGTAAAGTCATTATAAAATATATTTACAAAGGCACCATAATGAACATTTGGAAAAATTTACAAATTTGCAAACATGAAACACAAAACAAACTAATACCTGAACAAATACAAATCAATACAAAACATGACACAATATTCAAAGCACTCAACATCGAAAATACACAAAATACAAATACATGTACCACAATCACACACAATAATACAACTTTAAAATACCAGAGACCAACAAACAACCGTAATAGCATCCAGCCAACACACAAATACTTCAGCAGACGCAAGATCGCGAAGGCTGAAGATGAGAGCACGGAAGCTCTCGAAACATGTTCCTAATAAGACAAAAAAGTATATCTTGAGGTAAATTTATTTATAAATATTAAATGTAATATATATATATATATATATATATATATATATATATAAAGCATACTCTAAAGGTACGTATTAAATCCGTATTATCAGTAGCGAATCTAGAATTTGGTTTTAGGGGGAGGGTCCGGTCGAGTCGGCTTCATACAAAAGAAAAAAACAAGTTAAGACTAATCAATATTACAATCGTATAGTAGCTGAGAAACGTGCAATAACATACTGAAATCAGTGTCACTAAAGTAATAATACAATAAAAATAAGTCTTTTCAAAAATTGTTTATAAGATACTTATTGACCTAATTGATTTTCCTATAGCCTATTTCAAACGTACACGCAAATGCTGTGTAATAAAATTGTAGACTTATATTTAAAATAGGGTTACTACTGTATTAGCGTGCGCAGCTGAGTAATTAATAAAAACAGCTTAAAAATTAAGAAATTGATGAATATTTCGTGTGAACTTTCGACCCTTTGTGAGGTCCGATTCCATTCGCCCCCTCCCCCCGTAATTACGCCCGTATCTTTTGTATTCATACATAGGTCCCAGTGATGACAATAAACATTGTCGAAACGTCGACACAAATAAGTTAAAATTTGTGTTATATTTTCGACCGATCCTCACAAACCATTCATAGGAAAAATTTGTTAGTAATACGATGAATACAACGTTTCGACCGCTCACAATGTTGACAGTCTTCCGGTAAAGGCCTAAATTCGAAAAATTAAATGGTAAATTCGATTTATTAAAATTTATTGAATTAAATGAATTTAATTATTTACCTATAATAATTTGTATGATAAATAATTAGGTACTTTAATTAATAATCGAACAAATTATTCCATTTATTATATAATGTTGATTCCCCTTATTAAGGTTCCGTTATTTTTTAAAGGTAACATTAGTGTCTGCCATTTTTGTATAAGAATTGACGCGTTAAATTCTGTATCGAACTTCTGTTCGATTAATTGTTGTTAAATGTGTCGAACCTACGAGCTAAGAGAGTAAGGTTTTCTCTTACGTGCTCCATTTTTTATTTCCATTTCTTAATATTAACGTGTTCGAAACGATTTTCCAAAATATAAAAACTTATTTTTCTTCTAGTAAAAACGTTGGTCTCAAATTACATTCAGTTGTGAAACTGAATACATCGTTCTCTTTATTTTCAATTTCTGTTGAATCTATAGACTTAACAGTGACCGTGGTTTTGACACTAGCAACGAAAGTGGAACCATATTGAGAAAGGACGTATTGTATAATAACGAAATATCATATATTGTCTTTTTCTTTAGTTCTATTTGTACAATTTAAACAATTTAATCAATCATCATATTATTGCCACCGTTATGGTTACCTACAGCACGAATTTACAAAAATTTTCGACGAATAGTTTGTACGTTGAGTAAAACGTTGTTTAAAAATTCCTTTAAAAAATGTATTTACATTTAGGCTCAGTACGCAGGCCGGCGAGTTTTGTTTCGCGAGTCTGGTATTAGCAACGGAAGATTTATCTTTGCTTCCTTTCCAACAGCACAAAACACACGGATAAAGAGGATTGATGATGGCAAACACACACGCCGGTCGTTTTTCGGAGAGGTTAAATTAAATGTTAACGTTTCCAAAGGCTTGATGCACGGCTCCATTTTTATTAATTTACTAAACATGCGCACGCGCGCGCGTTCGTGTGTTTACGGTGTTAATCGCGTTTTAATCTATACGTGCTGTTTTTAGTGATAACATTATAAAGTCGTTTGCTGTGTTTTCCGCATGGTTCTATTGTACTGCAATTTATTTTTGTAGGAGAAAATAAAAATACCGTCTCCGTTCTCTTCCAAGCGTTAGCAGTTAAAAGTGTATATATATGCAATGTGGTTAAGGAGCGAGCAAATACGGTTTGTTTAAAAACCGAAATTGCCTCGGTTTAATCTGAACTAAACTAATTTATGTTGGTACACGTGGTGCAAGAAAGAAGGTTAAGAGAACCGAGGTACAGAAGGAGACAGAGAGAGAGAGCGAGAGAGAGACAGACAGAGTATAAAGAAAGGAAATTATGTCGAGTCATTCCATGTGGTGGTGTATTACGCTTTTTCTTTCTTCTTCTTCTTCTTCTTCTTCTTCTTCTTCTTGTTCTTCTGCTTCTATTTTTTTTGTTACGAAGCGTATCCGTTCATAAAACTGGGTTCTGTTGTTCCCTCTGTTTAATGACGTACAGCAGAGAGAGTGAGAGAGGGGCCTTGGGACCGTGGTTCTTTTATTCACAGTCAACCGAGACAACTACGCTACACACAACACAACCGGATATATTGGCCTCAGTTTCCATCCTTGTTAAGTAACAAAAAATAAACCGACTTGTGTTCTTCTTCTTCTTCATCTTCTTCTTCTTCCTCGCCGCCGTCATCGTCGTCTTATTCTTGTTTTTTTGATTTTACGCTGTTGCCATTTAAACAATGAAAATCGTTCGACGCGTCCATTGTTCGGAACTGTTAGAGTGTATATAATAAGTCTCTTCCTACGCGGCCAAGCCTGTCTACAGATTTTAATTTTCTAAATTGATTTTATAATGTCGTGTGTTTCTACACAAACAGTGCAACTCGATCGTAACATTGTAATCATAAACATTATGTGATCTTTAATTAATGATTTGAGCGATTGCTAAACCGCTGCGCCTGACTGGCTGGTCGTCGCAAACATTTACCTGTTATAAAAAATATCGACAATTGTTCGGTGAATAACTATTGATTCTAGTTGACCTCTGAATGAAAAAATTGTCAATAATTTTGATTAAAATTATTTCCCGAACTGTTTGGCCGTGGTCCAAAGTTTACTTCGAAACCAGACGTTTCGGGAGTGCCATCGACTGCCATCTTCAGTGAAAATCGAGTACGCTAACGTGAGGTGGTATACATTAGTGACCACAGCACTGTGGTTAAGGCAGTAGATGGCTTAGCGTCCGGTTTTGAAGTAAACTTTGGGCAAACAGTTTGGGAAATAATTTTAACCAAATTGACTCTGGCCGTGTGTAAGCTTACGTAACACGTTGTCAATAATTCTTTTGACTTAACATAGGCAAAGAATATATTTAAATGCCAGTACCTGAATTTACATATTATTATATTTTCTTCTACAATTAATTTTTGTGGAAGTGACTTTTTTGTACTTTTATTTTTCGAACCCAAACAGATTCGTAGGACCTACAAAGAGTTTTTGTAGGCTTTCTGCAGTTTAAACGTTTAAGTATTCAATGTAACAATGATTACTACTAACGTTTAATGAAGAAATTTGTGTTAGTGGTTGAAATCACAATCAGAATGATCACTGTTGCACACCACTATATAATATATATTATATATATAATATATAATATAATAATAATTATATAATAATATATAATTTTTATATAGTGGTGTGCAACAGTGATCATTCTGATTGTGATTACTACTAACGTTTTGGAATATTTACTGTTTTACTATATATATATATATATATATATATATATATATATATATATATATATATATATATATATATATATCAGAGATTGTATCTGTGTCTTTATATTTATACATTATATGTCTGAAGATGACAGTAATTAAAAACTGTGGGAACATTGAAAAAACAATAAAAATATATTCTTGTTTATCAAAATATAAAATATTATTTAGCATTAATTTAAGTAACAAGAATAAAATGAGCGATTATGAACATTACCCCACACACACACACACACACACACACATTCTTGTTCAGTCGTTAGTCTTTCGACTGGTTTGTACCCGCATATACCCACAGTGCGTGTTTCACAGAATATATTTTAACATATTATAATATATTAAAATTATTGACATTATTGATATTAAAATATGTTTTACAATGTACGCATACACGCACATCTTACATAGAATGTGGGAAACTTTGTACACTAAATTGGGTGGGCTCCACATCACTGATGTTATGACGTGCTGAATCATCTTTTGACTTTTATGTTTACTATAAATATATTTCTACAAATCCTGAGTGTGTCTGTTTAGGCCACTTAACAAAGTAAATTTGTACAAAAAAAAATATTCAGAACGTTCGTGCGCTCTTCTAAATGTTTAGTAAAATAGTGGATTGTGTGTAGATAAAATAGGCTACGTATAGGCCTACTTCCAGTACCGTATATCGTTCTACTATATTGGAGTTGTCACAAGCACTTGGAAGTCACGCAAATAATTCGTCTGCCCTTGTGTGTGTGTGTGTGCGCGCGCGCGCGTGTTTCAAACATCGCGTCTTCACGATCGACCCACATTCGTTCTTCGTGACTCTTGTCTGAAGCTGTGTGAGTGCCCATTCCATGTAACGATGAAGTGTCTGCGCTATTTTGCCAACTCCCGTAGTTTTCTAAACGCATATTTTCTATTAAAACATATGTTTATTAATCCACGATATGTAGGCCTAATTTACGCCGTCCAAACGGTTTTTAAAACCACACTTGCCTTCTAACTGAGCTTTTTGAAAAATATATTAATATAAGGGAATTCGGTGGAATATGTGCAAATTAGTCTTTGAAGCTAATTAAAAATTTATTTAATCACAAATTTTTAAAAGTAATATTAGGAGTTTTTCGGATGATATGTTTTTTATCAATGTACAAAATACTTTTAAGATTGAATAACAAATATGAAAAAAAATAGGAAAGCATCCTATAGGAAATAGGGAAAGAAGCTATATGATAAGTTTCACAATATCTGCTCATATTCCCGCTGTATGTGGGGAATATGAGCAACTCGAAATAATTAATGAAACAACAATTTATTGAAAAAAACATGTTTTTTTCTTGATTTTACAACATTTTGGCTAGACCATTTTAGCTCTAATAATTACCAAAAACGTATTTACTTTATTTAAAAATTAGCATAAAGCAAACAAATCTGTAATACAAAAAAGGTGTAAATATTTAGCAAAAGTTCGTAGAGCACTAAAATAATCTTAAAAAAATTATATTTAATTAATTTGAAACGTTCAGAAGTAAAAATCAGTTAATAATTGTATTACAGTAAAACTCAAGCATAATCTAACTTTTTTAATTTTAATTGACGATAAATATAAAAATATGCACAATAATCACATACAAAACCACCACAAATATAAACAACTCACAGCTTGTTGAACCAACGACTGCACACTGTACCCACTTTCCTTAATTTATCTATATTGAATATTGACCATTGCAAACGGGGCATGTGACAACCTTATCCTCTTTAATTATTTTCCGGAAAGATACAAATCAGTTGGTGGAATTGTTCAAAAACTGTTCTCTTTCTTTTGTCTTTTTATTTTATGTTCTTTAATTGAACCAGCTGACGTGAGTTCCTTAGAAGTTCCTTGCTTTCTTTCCTGTGCACTTACTCACTGAACTATTGGTAGTGGAGCAATTACACGAATGTCTTGTACAGACACTGTTCACGCAGTTTTGGTAATTATCCCGCCCATCGGCCATATTCCTTTAGTGAGATAAGAAGTCCATAAGAAATCAGTGCCGCGTCCATCTTGCAATATCAAGACACGTATACTACGAGAATATTACGAGGATGTCGCATCACCCCTCAGTACCAGACAGTATACCATTGTTTGCGTTCTTCGATATTCTAAACACTTCCGAGTAGAAGAATCATTGCTAGAGACCATGGCCGGCTGTTGTAGAAGGCCGGAATATTAAATGTGGCAATGCAGCGTCTGACGCCTATAAGCATAAAATAGCTAAAGTAAACATGTTATATTTTTATTTAAATTTCATAGCCTACTAAAATAATGAGTAGGCTTATTTATAGCTAAATGTAAATTATAGGTCTCTGCGCACTTAGTACTATACATTTAAGTTGAAGAAATTAGTGAATTAGTATTAGTCCTAATGAATTACTGTATGTTCATTAGTGTTCGTATCATATGAATGAGTTTTCATTACAAATTATAAGGTTTCAAACATTATCCATCGTAAGTTAAAATTAAGGAACACGACGTTTCGACCTCTATAGAATCACAGGTCGTCTTCAGGCGAACAAAAAAATAATAAAATCTGTATAATATTTACTTTATTCCGTCGTGTGACTTCGTTTTTGCGTTTTGGTTTACTTTACGCGTTTCGAGACATATGTCCCGTCATCAGAAAATAATGTCATACTCATACGAATATGTCTTTCAAAAAAATAATATAAAGATAGATCACTAACAAACAGATGTCGTCAAAACTCCAAATCTTAGTTAAACAAATATAGTGCTAATAATAATAATAAGAAGAAGAAGAAGAAGAAAACAGTACTCACCATTCCAGCAAAGAAGTATTCCTCTTGTGGTTGCAACGTAAACAACACAGAAGGAATTTATGTTGTTTTATGTTGCAACCACAGGAGGAATCCTTCTTTGATGGAATGGTGAGTATTGTTTTATTATTATTATTATATCTATAAATCAACCCTGAGTCCCGGGAAGGTCACGAACAACACTTTTGATAATAAGAAAATATTATTATTATTCCGGCTGTACAATGTTTACACATTTTCCGAAACCAAAGATTACATAAGTGATTGAATTCTCATTTACCTTTATTGAATCCATCTTGGCTGCAACCTATTTGGCTTTTTAACATTTTCTTTTTTCCAATGAATGGGGAGTTGGCCCATTGCATTAACCCCCAACCTGGAGGACCAGGAAATTTTAAATCAAGGTTTACTTCCTTTAGACTTTGATAAATCAATATCACACTACAAGGCAGCAGCTGCTAGTTGTGGTCCGCCCCGGATACTTTATTTCCCCGGCACTCACCATATCTGGTGAGCGTACCCCTATCCACCACCTGGGGAAGCACCCGATGGGAGACTAGCAACTCCACACGGGCAGAATTCACGTAATCCTGATTCATTTGAAAATATTAATTTGTTATATATAATGAACATAATGTTATATAAATTTGACATATTATAATTCGTCTCAGGTAACTGAGAAGAACAAACTGTACTTCTCTAATACCATACAGGTCTGTGTGTTTACTTACAGGTTAGGCTGCAGTATGTTTTCAAACTTTTTATAACTACAAATAACTGACTATCTTATTAACATAAATAGGAAACCAAAATAAAAATATATTTTTTTTTTATACTTACTGATTACTATGAAAAGTTATCTTTTATAGAAATGAAATTGGCAAGAAACTCAAAAATGTGTGTTTTTAAAACGCAATGATTTATAGTATATATTTTTTAATATACTTAGATATTTAGTGTAGTCTGTACAGTGGCTTATCTAGAATTTGGTCTTGGGGGAGGGGTCCGGTCGAGATTGACCAAGAAAAAACATGTGAAGACTAATCGACATTACTATGTTTAAAGTGGTTGGAAAAACGTGCGACAACGTCCTGAAATCAATCCCATCTAAGAAAATCTTAATAACAATAAAAATACATGTTATCGAAACATTGTTGAGAAAATACTTATTGAGAGTATTGATTTTCCTATATTTCACATTTCAAACATACACGCAGATGCTGTGTAATAAACTTCTTTGTAGAACTATATTTTGAAAAGGGTTACACCTATATTAGCTTACACAGCTGAAAAAAAATAATTAAATTGTCTAACAAAATTCGTCAACTTTTTTTCGGTCCTCACGGGAGGGGGGTCGATCCCGTTCCTCCCCCCCCGTAAATACGCCCCTCAGTCTGTGTAAGGTTTCAGAGACTGCACAATGAATTTGTGACAAAAATGAATATGTTTTTGAAGTCTTCTTTCGGTATGAACCGCGTCAAAAAAATGTTGGTGATAAGAGCGAATTGGGCCTATGAAAGAAAGAAAGGTGATGGAAAAATGTAGCAGCGATCTTAATAATCATCAATTTGTCAGTGCTCTCAGTTTGTGGGTGAACAGGTAATTCATAGTGCTGTGAATCTAGTTAATATTGTAAATAAAGAGATTATCGGAAACACTATTGGTCTTAAAGTCTGTTGCTGACAGACGTGTCGGCTTCACCACCGGAGGCCATCATCATTGTCTGTAACAATTGGCGGATACCGTGCCAATTGTTACCGATACTGATAATGGCACCCGACGGTGAGGCCGACACGCCTGACAGCATAGACCTTAGACCCCGGCCAATAGTGTTTCCAACTGTGTGGACGCTGGCCACGAAAACCGTAATAAATCTAAAGAGATTATTATTTATTACTTCCATGTTCCGTAAGGAAATGAAGTACGGTAATCGCGAAAAATTTGTGTTCGAGATAAGGGCTGATTGTGATTGTACTGCCCTCAAAACATGAAGAAAAATAATTTTCCGAAAAGTGTCTGCGTGTGTGTCTATCTGTAGATTTTTTCTATGGAGAACGATAACTGCCGCAAATTCAAACAGAATTAAATTTTTTTTTTTGGATATGTGCCCGAGTTGTCTAGGACTCGAGGCTTATTGATTTTGGTGAAGATCGGTTAAGGGAAGAGGTAGTTTACCTGCAACGTTTTACGTTTTAACAAGAGTAAAGTACTTAATTTTGATAATTAAAGTATCCTGAAAAGAAGGTTAAAATAATCCACTGTAGAAAGGTAGATGAAATATCAGAAGGGGAAGGGGGAGGGCTAATTGTCTATAAATGGAAATGATAGTTGAAGGGGGAGGGGATAATTTTTTATATGTGTAGGCCTACTACGTTATCGGGAACAAAGAAGGAGTTTCTATAGAAATATTTCATTTCAATTTGTCAAACATAAAATTCGGTTTACAAGGAACACACCTAGCTTGTTAGAAATTGTCTAACCGAATTCAAATAAATGATTTTAAATATAAATCTTAGAACATGGAAGTCATGTATGATTCTCAATACCGATATTTTTAGATAAAGGATCGCTTGTCGCTCTACGTCCCTTATAACGTTTTTCACATGTTTGGTATTTTCATTGTGTTTGTTTGTGTCAAACATGACGTTCGTTTCCGGCAGGGAGTGATCATCACTTTCCTTGACTTCAAATAAGAAAAATTCTCGTCATTATTACTACACGCTTCCTGTTGTGTTGTTCAAGGCATTTTGTTAGTACAGTACAACGGCCCACAGTCATTAACTAGAAAGCTTTGCTAGTAATTTATGTATATTGTTATGGATCCCACGCGTTGAAAAAATATTTTCGTTGGCCGTAGGCTGTAGGCTACAACGTCTGTTAAAATTACCCCTACATAATATAATTTTGTTTCCTCCCCGTATACTGTAGAGTGGGTCGAATTTCAATAACGGTGTAGTCTATTAATCTGCTACCATTTGGTTGGTGGAGCGCCTAACTTAATTTCTGTTACGTTTTAATTAATACAGAAATTATTTTCACACGCTTAAATTACATAAAAATATTATATTGTCCGACTAACGATTCAGAAATTCTCAGTTTCTAAACCCGTGGAAAACTGAATGTGTTAATAAATCTCTATTGATTCCATTTGATTCATTCGTCTTTGGTAATATAGAAATTAATTATTATATTAATACTAACTAAGTTATCCTTTTTTAAATTAATTTTAATTATTACCGCAGAGAACCTCAAGATTTTGAATTTTGTTTCTGTATGTTCAAAACACACACAGAGTCGTTCATAGAGATACCCAGTTTCAGTTGCCAAATATAGTTGAAAATTTGTTTATTTAATCTGGACCGATCCATCCGAACCATATGTCCAAGGAATCAGTCTTTTCCTTCGGAAAGCCGTTTCCAGATCCCTGTACAGCTCTTCTTTGGTTCTATGCCTATACCATCTTCGGGGGCCATAAACTTTCCGAAGAATTTTTCTTTCAATTTTAAGAAGAGGTTCCAAATTTGAGAGCACATTGATTCCAGTCCGTACATGATCACCGGCCTGAACAGTGCCTATAATGGCGGACTATCGTCCTTCTGGAAAGGTTTTTCTTCCCGTACAGTTCCCGGGTTAGAGTACAGGCCTTTACTGACTTGAAAGATTACTGACAGGCCTTATCTTAAAAGATTCTTTGCCTGAAGCGTTTCGGGATATGTTTTCCCCAAGATATTTAAAATTGTTAGTATATTTTATTTCTCCAAACGTAGTGTCCCGGTACGTTTTCGGAAATTTAAATAAGGTGGTCATAATTTCTGTTTTAGCAAAGGAGATTTGGAGGCCAGTTTTCTAATTCTACGCCTTTTTATTTATTGTTATCAATTTTATTTTATAACTTTTTTTAGTATTTATAACTTAATAGATTTCCAAGTAATCTTACGTTTATCGATTTGTGAAAAACAAATCTAGAAAACAACATCCTTTTTTTTAAATTTGTTTTCACACGAGGCGGAGGCGCCAAGTAGCAATTCACGGCGGGGGAGAAACGCTGCAGTAATATCGAAGAAATAGGCCTATATTTGGAATAAATGAAAAAAAATTGTTATGAAAAAGAAAAGCAAAGCAAATAACATATATATATAAGAAGAAAGAGGAAAAATAAATTGGTCGTCGAGTGTACAGGTGTAACGGGCGATGGAAATTTCACAACTCAACGACGCGATAGATAGATTGGAAACAGAAATTGAAAATAAACATCTGACGACGACGACGACGACGACGATTTTATATATGGATGGCAGTGGCGGGGCGCGCATATAACTGTATTATCGCCTCTGTTGCTGATTCCAGCTGATGAAATGTCTGCTGTGTTTACTGTACACACTTCTCTTGTTATTTAATTCCGATATACCGCGCATAACATTTGATTCTAACCGTCGTCCGTCTAGTGATCGTATGTACACATAGTGGTCCACAGAAATCTGACGATGAAATAAGTAATATAAAATATAGTTTATTTGTTTTTGTTTTATTATGTCTTCTCCCCTTCAAGGATTAGGTTATATAAACCTGTTCCGCCACCCATCTTATCCTCGTACGACCCATGTCTCTTGTACCAATGGCTTCATAGTCCAGTGCCGCTTTCGGTAATCGATCCTCCGTCATCCTTTGCAGATGATCCCACCATTGTCTTCTGTAAATTGAAATAATTTCATTAATGTCCTTTACTTCGAGTTCTGCTCTGATATCTTCATTCCTTATTCTATCCTGCAATGTATAATTTAGAGCATTTCGAAGAAACTGCATTTCAGCACTCTGAATCTTGCCGCTTTCCTTTTTTGTCATGACCCACGGCTCTTTCGCATAAATCAACGTGGATTATATCAATTGTTTTATAAAATTTAATCCTTGTGCTGTGTCTTGTTTTATTTGTAAGATTTCGATAATTCGTACCACAAATATTCCTAAGTTTATTTATCTTCTCTCTTATATCATATTCAGATGCATAGCCTACTGCACAGCCGAGATATTTGAAACGGCTCACTTGTTCTAAAGTACTGTTGTTGATAATTATCTTAGTCCTCACTGGATATTTGCCTTTAAAGGTCATGGTTTTTGTCTTTCTTACTGAATTTGTCAGTGACTACTCTCTTATTTCTATTATTATATAATTACAGCAAATTTGATGCCATCTACGGGTGTAAGTTCATTTTTTAAATAAGACCTCTCTTAAATGTCTCCATCATTTTGTATGCACTGCTGCAGTCTGCCCCATAGATTGCTTGCACCATGTTGTTTGGCATGGCTGGGATTTCTTCCTGTACGGAGGCCGTGAGTTCGTTAATGTCGTTAGGTTATTAAGAATCAGTACAGACTTGAGGTATCCCCAGAGGAAACAGTCACATACTGACAGATCTGGAGACCGTACCGGCCACGAATCATGTGGCCTGGAAACATCTCTCCGACTACCGCCATTGATGCTCTTGCAGTGTGGGGTGGTGCTCCATTCGGCTTGACAGCGGTCAAGTCGATCCCACAACAACACGGTTCAGGAGCAAGGAATTCCTGTAAGATCATTCTATATCGAGCAGAAGTGACTGTCACCGTTTGTACTTCCTCTTCGGCAAAGCAATAAGGGCCAATGATCCAAAATTTTACCCCACAGCACACGAGACAGTTACATGTGGACTGTGAAGAGGATGCATATGTAGCTGCTGAGGATCTGTATCGGACCAGTCATGAAAATTTTGTTTGTTCTCTGTGTTCGATAAATGAAAATGTGCTTCGTCGCTCATTAGCAGAACGATTTCATCTGTTAACAAATTCAGAAAATGTGTACAAATGGCTTTGCACGCCAGGATTGCCAATCGTCAGATTCCCGTGTAGTATATTTTCCCACCATAAGCGTCTCTCTCTCTCTCTCTCTCTCTCTCACACACACACACACACACACACTATTAGCCGGACTGATAGGCCGTGGTCTAGAGATTATGTTGACAGACATATCGGCGTGACCATCGGAGTCCATCATCAGTGTCGGTAACAATAATTGGCACGGTGTCCGCCAATCCACCCCACTGTTAGTCTCTACCTCATCACTGGGGTGGACTGGCGGACACTGTGCCAATTGTTAGCGACACTGATGATGGACTCCGATGGTCACGCCGATATGTCTGTCAACATAATCTCTAGACCACAGCCTGGCTAATAGTGTTTCCAACTATCAGGATAGTTTGTTAATCTGAGGCCACTTTTAGCTTAACAACTAGTCATGACTGTCTTGTGGCACAAATGTAGATCTACCAGTCAACAGGGGTGCAGAATGTCCGAACGCCCGAACGTGGTTCGGGAAAATTTGGACTGCCCGGAGAAAATTTTATCAGTGACGAAAAATAGAAATCATGACGAAAATATCAACTGATGTTGTATTCACATCATTTTTACAATTATTATCTATTTTATTGCAGCGCCCTCTACAGTGATCATCTTCCCTTGCAGCCATTACTTTACAGCCAATATTAGCCTATCGTGTTTGTTGAGTTATGATTAATAATATATTTCTTGTTCATAAGATAATTTTTTGAGTAAATTAAGTGTCTGTAGCCTGTATTTTTATTACTTCTCTTTTTATCATTCATCACATACAATAAATTGGTTGGTAAAACGTAATAAACCCTCGCGTTCGTTTTGGAGACATTTCCTACCGAGAATATTGTGTTCGGGGGAAATTTCAGGGGTCTGAACATTTTCTGCACCCCTGCCAGTCAAGTGAAGACCCAAATTGGAACGTGGATGCTGACCACCTTCTACACTGAGCTGGACTCATCCAAACCTAACAAAGAAGGCCACCTATCTGGGACATCAGGAGCAAGGCGAAATAGCTTTACACACAGCCATAGGCACGACGACAAGGTTTCTGAACCGATTATTAGTAATATTGGGATAATCACTTTCCGTTCTTCTCTTTTCTTCACAACTACAGCCCAACTTGAGCGCTGGATTCCAAACCCTTCTTCACCAAAGTGTCCTGTCCATTGCCATCTCGGTGCGACCCCTCATATCTGTTCTTCTGAGATCTAGTACGTCATCCAATTATCTTATCATAGGACGGCCGCCCTTTCTGCTTTTATAGACTTGCGCCCTCAGGATTTTCTTTGGCATACGCTGACCATACATCCGCTCTCGGTGACCTAGCCAGTGTATTTGTTGAACCTTTATGAATTTTGTAATGTCTTCGTGATTCAGTAGCTCATCTATCTCCTGGTTATTTCTTATTCTCCATTCCTCATCTTCTTTAACCGGGCCATTAACTCGTCTTACGATCTTTCTTTCAAACCTTCGTAGTGTTTCTTGTTCCTTTTTTATCAGTGTCCATGTCTTGTCTTCATAAGTAACAACCGAAGTGTTGTATGTATATTTTTATTTTTGTGCTACGACTAATGACTTCGCTTCTCCAATAGTCTTCTGTTGGCATAATATGCGTTATTTCCTATTTGTATTGTGTCATGTGTTTATGGACCCTTCATTATCTATCATGTTACACAGGTATCTGATCTTACTGACTTCATAAAATGAACAATCCGTATAATTTCCGTTTTTGTATTTTTCCAAATTTCTCTCTTTTCTACGAATGTGTTTTATTAATACAAACTACTTAAACGATGATGATACTTTGGCTGACAGAAATAGTAATTGTGCCTTGTAGCACCAATAACACAACAATCTACAGTATTCATATGGCAGGTGCATGCCATAATGGTGCGTAGATTGTCAGTGCCATACTAATTACGTAATGTTTAATATAAAGAAACGTTAACTGTGATCAAACCTGAGACCTGTCACTGTGGAGAGCAAATAATAATTATAGTGGCGTTGACAGAAATAGCATGCTTACTGTTTGTTGTTAGTAGTCTGGAAAACGTTATGTGTTGTATCAAATCCTCGCTACAGAAATAAATTAAGTATTCCAATAAAATTTTAAGCACAGTTCACCTTTATTTATACCACGGACAACGTTACAAGTGTGTTTGAGTGTAACGACCTGTTATTCGAAATACAGTAAACGTGACTTTCTAATTATGTTAATATTTAATATTTGCAAACACTGACAATAAATATTCGTAATAAATATAGTTTTCACAGAAATTGTTAAATTAAATGCTTTACTAAGAACTTGTAATTCATGAACTGCTAGCTGGCTGTAACTTGTTCTGCGGAGTCATAATATTCTGAGTCGACCTGGGGGCTGAAAAATGCACCTTGATTTTATGGTGCGGGGTCCCAGGAATCGAACCCGGGACCTCTAGATTAGTAGCCAGGTGCCATACCCACTGGTCTACTGAGCCGCCTCTGAACTTATTAACTGCATCAAATGAATCATCCGTTACGCTTAAATCATATAGACTTGTTCTCCTTTCTGATGCTGAAATCGGCAAGTATTTAGTTTTGCTGATATTTACTTTGAGTCCCATGAATAAAAAAATACCTCCGGAGCATAATTATCCATACATATACTGATACTAACTACAGACTCATTCAGAGACTAGAATCTGTCCATAAGCTATTAATGGGGTAGCAAAGCAAACCTGCAACGTAGGTTATCTGGTAAGGTGAACGAGTAATTGTTTTAATTGTCTAACTTCTCTGGTAAGATTTTGTTGTCAACAAATGTGACTTGTAAAAGAAAATATCCATATTTCAAATTAAATGTGGCACAATTATAAGACCTCTAAAAACAAAAGTCGCGGATATAACGTTGCTTACGTTTTAAAAGTCCAAATGAGCAGTCTTCTACGCATAAATTATATAGATTTCTTCTCCTTTCTGATGCAGAAATCAGCATTTATTTCATTTTGCTGATATTTACGTCGAGTCGCATCCCAACGAGAGAGAATAAAGTGTACATAACGTGTTTCTCACGAGTCTTTATCAGGTGATTATTTCTGGTTAATCTTCGGGATTAAAGCAGGAAATCGAATAGACCATTCTTCTTCTGATAGTTCCTGTCCGTCTCGGATGTTGAATATCATACAGGCTATTTTAACTTTCTGTAGGCCTACTGCTGCACGGAGTAAGTCGGTTGCATTCATGCCAAACTCTGTGGTTAAATTACTCAGCCACGAGATTCTCGATCGCCCAACTCCTCTCTTTGCAAGTACTTTTCCCTGTAGTATGAACTATGATAAGTAAAATCTCTGTTCATTTTTCATAAGATGTCCCAAATACTAAAGCTTTCTTATCTTCACTGTGTTAATAACTTACCTTTCTTTCTTCATCTTTCTGAAAACTTCAACATTAGTTATATGTGCTGACCATGAAATGCTCAGCATTCTACGGTAAAGCCACGTTTCGAAAGATTCAAATTTTTTAGTTGTGGCTTCAGTCAAAGTACAAGATTATACACCGTAGAAGAGGAGCGAGAATACGTAGCAGCGTGAAAGTCTCATCTTTGTGGTTATTGTTAAATCGAGACTGTAGAATAGATCATACAGCGTAAAAACTACTTAGCAAGTCCAACTGTTTTCCTGCTGATAGTATTATTATTTAAACTGCTGTGTAAATACGCAAACCACGCGGTTGTATGCAAATCGTTTAGCTTCTGCTTATGACCGACCAGCCAGTGGAACGCTATATCAACACGTGTTTAATGAGGGTCACGCATCGTGTAAAGGAACACAAATAACGTGTATTTTTTTTCTGGACGTCTGACCAGACCTACGTTGGTTACCTGCGTTCATTGCTTACTTAAAGTGATACTAATTGTAACAGCATGCAACTCGCTACTTGAAATTATCGAAAGACATGTTTGAATTGGTATCCAAATCACTTATTGACAAAATCTGTATAATATTTACCTTATTTCTTCCGTCGTGTGACTTCGTGATGCGTTTTGATTTGATTTACGCGTTTCCAGACATATGTCTCGTCATCAGAGTAATGACCTCGTTAAGAGTGAATTTTTTTTATTTTATTTATTTCTGATGACGAGACATATGTCTCGAAACGCGTAAAGTGAATTACATATTAATTGCAATACATATGTAATGACCTCGCTAAGAGTGAATTTTTTATTTAATTTATTTCTGATGACGAGGCATATGTCTCGAAACGCGTAAGTCAAATCAAAACGCATCACGAAGTCACACGACGGAAGAAATAAGGTAAATGTTATACAGATTTTGAAATTATCGATCCAGACTTCGGTTACATGGAATCCCCGTACTATTTTTCATCGTCATTATCATCACCACTCCATGTAGTAATCCTTAGACCTGTTTCGGAACCCATCTCTTCCTCGGTCTACCGACATCTCTCTTCCCAGTAGGATGATAACCCAAAGCAACTACAGGTAGACGGATACCAGGCATGCGATTCAAGTGTTCACACCATCTCCTTCTGTGGTCTTCAATCTTTTGGTGCAATGATACAATGTTTAAATCGCTTCTAATATCCTCGTTTCTTCTCCGATCCAAGAGAGAACAACCTTGCGTTCCTCTTAGATATGTCATTTCGGCTGCCTGAAACCTCTGTACGTCCCTTTTATCAAGAGTCCATGTCTCACTAGCATACAGGAATGTGGCGGGACAGCCACAGTTATATAAAATTTCATTTGGGTATCCTTTCTTCTTTTATTTTTCAGGTACCTATGAATCGTTCTACAGATGCGTCTAAATTGTGTTAGCTTAGGCCTACTGTCCCAATCAATATCAGTTCCATATGAGCTATTACAACCTAGGTAATTAAAATGAGTAACCTGATCCAAAATCTGATTATTCATGACTATCTTACAGGTTCTTATAAGATACCTGCCCTGAAATGCCATCGTTTTAGAATTTGTAGCAGAGATCTGTAGCCTATAGTCTTGTATGTTGCTATTGAACGTAAATATCGCCCGCTGTAACTGGTCTTCTGTTTTCTGTATTATTTCTTTGTCATCTGCATAAAGCAATGCATTCACATGAATATTTCGCTGAAGTGTTAATCCCGAGTCGACTTTAGCTGTCCATCACCGAAATATGTCGTCCATGTAGATATTAAAAAGCGTCGGTGAACTAGGGTTCCCTTGGCTCACACCTTTATTTGTAAGAATATCTTCTGATAATTCACCATTCAAATCCACAACAACCGCAGTCTTGTAATATAAGCTCCTAAGAACATTAATTAATTGCGAAGGGAAACCCCCTTTGTTCCATTATACTCCAAAGTAGAAAACGTTTCACATTATCAAATGTTTTCGACACATCTATGAATGCTAGATGCGTCTCCAAGTTAAATTCTGTTCTCGTTTCAATTATTAATTTAATATTGAAAACTTTCTCAAGTGAAACTTACTTGTCTGTTTTGTATGTAGAACGCGTTTCGGCGTCGTGTTCGCCTTCTTCAGCTTTGCGACAGACTGCCAGTACCTAGTAACGTTTGTTGGTTGGAAGGTATAGTGGGGGTGGTGTATAGAGGAAGGGGATTGGCGCAGGGATCCTAATCTTGAAATATTACACCTCTTACCCAAAGGGCGAAAACTCAACACAGCTGAACAGTATGAAATATACAAACACCACACAACACAACCAAACAACATACTAAACGACCAATTGCAATATAAATCACATACACTTTTCGACACAGTTATACACAAAACAAACAATAATTCGGATCCCTGCGCCAATCCCCTTCCTCTATACACCACCCCCACTATACCTTCCAACCAACAAACGTTACTAGGTACTGGCAGTCTGTCGCAAAGCTGAAGAAGGCGAACACGACGCCGAAACGCGTTCTACATACAAAACTGACAAGTAAGTTTCACTTGAGAAAGTTTTCAATATTATATAAAGTGTAGTGCAGTGAAAGAAGACGATGAACAAACAAGACAACTATTAATTTAAGTGTAAAGATAGCATCTATGTATGATCTCCCCTTCCCTAGTACTTTTTAAAGTTATTTTATTTTGCAATCTGTTAGAAGTACAGTTAGTGATATTAAGCAGAGCTGTTGTTAGTGAAATAAAAGAAATTACCTGCATACTGGCGTCTTAGTATAGACGTACGTTCGTCATTGGAAATACGCTTCTTTAGGTTATGCGTCGATGGGTCGTACTCATCCGTTCGACCGATCGCCGCAGGCGTTCCTCAAGGGTCTGACCTCGGCCCCGTCCTGTACAGCCTGAAGTCACTCTTTCGCTCTATGCGGATGACGCCATGTACCACTGTAGCTCGGCTAACCTTGGTTATGCCGCTATGGTGGTGCAACGTCAGCCTGACACTCTTCCGGATTGGCTATGGAAATGGAGGATGGCAGTCAACACGGAGAAATCCGAGGCGATTGCATTTTCCCGTCACCTTACTTCCCGATGCCACCTTCTCTTCTTAAAAGGGAGCCCGATCGAATGAATACAGACTGTGAAGTACTGTACGTGCAACACTTTTGCTGCCCAGACGCCTGGTGAGCGGAGGGTCTACTGAATGATAGTGCGTGCTTGTGTCGATGGGGGATTGCTGGTTCTGAAAACATTGTTCGACGTTCAGAAGACGTATTTAGTTGTGATTTTGTGTGCGTATAAGATTGAACGTTCGTACATTATATGTAAATGTAATTTATTGAATATTTTGTTAAAGTGTGTTTTCTCATTCGCTACAAGAAATACCGTGTCAAGAGATAGTCAAGTCACACCGAAACTGTGTTACACGTATTTTAAGTGTGTAGTATTACAGTGGTGTATGTGGTGCAGTGGCATGGCATACGTCACCACATTTTTTGCTCGGTAGCAAAGCTGCTGCTGCGACAGTACTTGGGCGTCACTCTTGACTGGTGCCTTAGCTTTGCACCCCGCGGCGTCATAGCCAAGTTCAGTGCCTGTGCGCCTGCGCACTAAACTCTCTGTCTACTTACCCTTTCTCAGAGCAACCCTGACATACGCAGCACCCGCATTCTGGCCCCTTCTTCAGCCCTACGTTATTGAGCGCTCTTAAGCAATCCAGTCCCTCAGCCACCGTTCCTGGTATGTCGGAAATGACATTATCAGGCGAGGGTTGAAGTTCCTTCCGTTGATGAGTTTGTCCACCAACATGCGCTCAAACACGAGCCTCTACCTCGTCCTATCCTAACATCCGCCGCCTTAGTACAGACGAAGGACTACCTCCACGAAGACACAAAGGACCCCTAGTTTTTCTGGATGTCTCCCCCCCCACATAAACACTCTTCTGCCCCACACCGCCTCCCTTGCGACGCTTGACCACTACCCACCACCTTCCCTTTATCGATAACTAAAAGTACACAAATAACCGTGTATTTCCTTTCATGCAATAAGGAAGAAAACTGTTGCCGACCGCTCTGCAGTTCAGAATAACCTTAACAACAGCCTCCATCCGTCCAAAGTAGGAGGATTCACTCCTGAATCATCTTCTTCTTCTCCTTCTTCTTCAAGGATTAGGTTACATAAACCTGTTCCGGCACCCATCTCATCATCGGACGACCCACGTCTCCTGAATCATGCACATGGTTATTCAGGTTAACTGTTGCATCAGGCAGTCATCGTGTTTCCCTGGACACTGCAACTACTGGGGAAGCTGCCCCACGATTGGATTGGTCATTGGAAATGTATGAAACACAACTAACGTATTACAGTTGTATTAAAATTGAAAAGCTAAAGAGACTTCATGAAAATTCACATCTATCTTGTTTCAAATAAACTGGGTTACGTTAGTCAGGTGGGTCCGTATTCCCAACTGACAAAGTATAGACAGTTTTTTCAGCGTCTTTTGTCCATTCGTTTTCGTCTACTGTCAAGGGAAATCATATCAACCAATAAAATGCTGTCGCAAAGGATATTCAAGGCGTCTTTTCGCTTTATAGTATAATGCTGGTCACTTTTATACGGTTCTTAAGTTCTTCTTCCATCAGCATATAGGCGAATCAACTGTCCTGGCCCCCATAGGAATGCATTCTCTTCCTTTGTTACTTTAGAATAGGATAAATGTCCTCCAAGGACCTGTAAAGTAAGACCAGTGGCAGGAGTACTACATTTGTGCTTCTAGTCCTGCTCTAGTTTTAATTAGGAGACCCACCTCCTTGGATCTACCGGCTCTAGGACCGTTGACCATCTTTGACCCTGGCCGGGTCCTTACAGGATAGCATGAAATAAAAACAAAAATTACACAGTAAACCTCAAGTATGAAAAAATGAAAGACCACGTAGCCCTCCAAAACTTAATAGTCTGGAATCGAAAAGACCAAGAGTTGGTCAGAGAGAGCAGACAGGAAAGACTATAAAAAGGGATTCTACCCAAGACAGGTTCAAACAAGGTCAGAATCCTGTTAAATTTATAACACTATCTTAATGGAATAATAACTCATGGATATGATTTAATAACATAATGATTTAATCTGTGTAACATAAATTCAAATTATTGGAAAATTCCATTCGATATATAAGGTTGTCACAGGGTCGATATTTATCTCAGGATTTATAATTAAATAATTTTAATATATTTCGTGGGAATTCTTGTGGCTGCTACGAAAAGTTCCTTTGCATGTTGATTAATAATAGAGAGTACCTTTACAAACAATATATTACTTATAATCTAAAAATTTACACAAATTATATATTGTTACATACAAGTTTTGACGATATTCAATTTGTCCGTCTCAGAAAATAATGTAGTTTATTAATGTGTACAATAAATGTTTTCCTTGTAATCACTGTTAGCTTATATATTGAATTTGGTTGCACTTTAAAATGTTGACTAGTGATTAGTGTTAGTGTAAATTGTTATATTGTCTAGTGGTTGTTCCTTGTTGAAAAAAAAAATTGTCAAATTATACTTTACACATCTAGACGATATTGCTGAAGGGTTCCTGGTCTATTCTGAATATTTTTCTTTATTGTGTGTATTATTTGTTCATGAAAATTGTAGTGGAAGGATTATTATCTTCGATGATGGTCCTTCAGATCTTCTTTCACAAACGGGTTATCTATTTTTATATATTTTTAATTACCTCTAGACACGCACTATTCAACTGCTTTCCATCACAATTAACAATTAAGTGTTATTTCTTCTTTCTTTTAGTTACCTAACTCATACAAATTTCTTAACTTTTGATTGGTCATTTATGTACAGTTTAAATGTTATAGGATCAACACCCATTACCTACATTATATTTTATAAATTACCTTTAATAGATAATTTTATTATTATACTCTAATTATATATGCAATGTTTATACAATTATTAATTAGATAATTATAAACAATTTGATACTAAACATGCCTCAGTTTATAACTGTAAAACCTTATTAATTTGAATTTCTATGATATGTGGTAGAACAATTTGTTATGATTGATTGTAATTTCTACTTTGACTACCTGAGATAAATATATTTACATAAATTAACTGGTGACATAAAATCTTATAACATACAACAAAACTTTTAATAATAATAATTGTTTTTGACAGTTTTAGTTTATTTATACTGCTAAACTATTGTCTGTATGATAAACTAAAATTCTGTCTAATAATAACAAAACACTTTCATCAAAAATACGCGTAATTACACTGTTTAACGGTAGTCTGTGTCGCTATTTCTTATGATCACACTCATTACTTTAAAGGTTTGTGTCCCTTTTCCTTTCCTTGATTATAGGCCTATATGATTATAATTAATACAATTTTATTATATGGATTAGGTACTCTTTATTGGGTTTGGATTATTATTCAGGGTAAGTTGATTAGGCCTACTAGGTTTATTTATTTCACTTTTTTCTGTTTACTGCCCTATTCTACTGGGTTATTTCTGGGTTTCTGGATAATATTATATAAGTCAAACCAAATAGTTTTCCTTTAATTTGCTTTCAATTATTATTTCTTGGTTCCTCTCTGGATCGGATTCCACTATTATTTACTATTCTTTTGTAACATTTTGTTTCGTTACAAGGTACATCGGGGTGTGCTAAAGCGGTATCCACCGAGGCTGGACCCCTGATGTACTTTTATATTGCTTTAAGTGTAAAACATTTGCTCGGATAAAATTTATGGTGTTTGTTTCCATTGACGCTTGGATTCATCCCAATTCGTGGCGTAGTGGCTAGCGTGTGACCGCTGCTACGCTGTCGGCGCGGGTTCAATTCCCGCCAGGGGCCATCTGATTTAGATACGACCGTTCCCCCTCGCAAGGTAATGGCAACCCAGCGAGAGGTATCCTGCCTAGTATAAACCCTCCCACCCCAAAAAAAAAATTGCCGTTCGGATCCGGCGTTAAACTGTAGGTCCCATATACCTGTGAGAGACTCAGTATCCCACGCACCACGGGTATATGCAAAATAAAAATCAGTAATACTTTTACAGACAGAGACGCACGCGCGCGCGCATAACTCCTCGAATGTTCATCACCCCTCCGGGAGCGGTTACGAGCTGGCTGATTCCTCTCTGGCGGTGGCGGAAAGTCAGCTGTTACACGGTCGGGACGCATCAGGCCTCAGGTCTGTTTCTTGAAGGGAGAAGAAGAAGAAGAAGTCTAATTTGCTGCCACTGCCTCGTAAATTGGAGTATTTGTATTTACGTCTCAGGAGTGTGATTTTAAGAAAAGCAGAATAGAAAAAGCTTGAGGCCTTCGAGATTTGGTGGTGGATGACAAGATTACCGAAGATACTGTGGACAAAGTGATCATCGTAAGAATAACCGAGAGGAGGACGCTGCTGAAAGAAGCAATATAGTCGGTCGTGTGTTTCCTAGCTTGAGGAAATGATGGAGGGGATATAGCTTTGGTGAAGAACAAGACTAGAATATATGGAGGAAAAAAAAACACAAAGAGAATATAAGAGCGTAAAAAAGTTAGCACTGAAAAGAAAAAAAACCAAGAAACCTACGGCTTGAAATTAAGGAGAAGAAGGTCTTTAATAATAATCGAATTGTTGTCATGTTTAATGCGTATTTGAAATGGTAATGTTAGCATATAAAATAGGTAAGTGAAAGTCGGAGGAAATTTTTTTATTACCATAAATTTGTTTTAATAGATACCGGTTTTGACTTAAATTTTCGGCCTTTTGGAAGAGAACAAATCGGCGCCCATTTACTGGGGGGCTGCGGTACTTCATTACCAAGAAGTCATCTGTACAGATTGGTTTGTAGCATTTTATTACGTTTTGTACGGAAGGCAAAAATTTAATTTAGAAGTTAATTACTATAAACAGCGTGTTCTAATCAGGAGCGCCCAAGGGAATTTGGGTCAAAACAGTATTGTTATAGATATTAATAATAAACTAAACTGGCACACAGTTGAAAACTATTTACAATTTTCCACTCAACTGATTTTTTTAGTTATTATATACTAAAAAAAAAATGACATAATCCTTTGTATAAATCTGTGCCGATATAACTTGAACACATTATCATAATTTATAAACCCTCATTTACAAATGAAACATTAAAAGGGCCGACTTTTCCTCTCTTGGAGTACTACTCAAAAATGATTCAGAAGCTCAGCAAATATTCCGTTAATTTTCTGTATTGTCGGCGTTATATTAGATATTACGCAGCAAGAAGCGAAGCTAATAACGCGCGGGCGGGCCGTGAAAATTCGGCAGTATTTCCTCGCCAATAAAGTAAAGTAGCCTTGCCTTGCGCGCCGCTCGCTCTAACTTTGTCGAGTCGGGAATTTTATTGTGTTATAAAAAACTTCTTCACTTTCGTCGTCGCCAGTTCGGATGTGTTTAAACTTTCTTCTTCTTCTTGCCAACTTTAAGTTACGCCCGCTCGGAATACACAGTAGTATCAGAGTCTCAAACTCTTGACTTATGAATACTGTATGTATATCAAATGTGACTCCCTCGGGTGGCGGTTGAACGAACGTATTGTACAAAACGAAGGCAGCGTATTTTAGGACTCTAACCTCTTTGTATCTAAAGTACTTTTTTCTTCACTTTTTTTAACAGTGACGCTACTTCTGTTATTTACGCAATATGAGAAATTATTATTTTAGTTATTGAGGGCTTACAACTGGTGAGTTGGCGTTTAGCTAAATCCTCTAAAGAGCCCCCATTCGATACCCAGGCGCGCCATAAAATCAAGGTGCCTCCTCCTCCTCCTCCTCCCCCCGCAGGATTATGTTATTAAAACCAGTTCTGGCACCCATCTCAATCTTCGGACGACCCACGTCTCCTCTACCAATGGCTTTATAGTTCAGTGTAGCTTTCGGCAATCGATACTCTGTCGTCCTTTTCAGATGATCCCACCATTGTCTTCTGTAAACTGTAATAATTTCATTTATGTCCTTTACTTCGACGTCTGCTCTGATATCTTCATTCCTTATTCCATCATGCAATGTATAATTTAAAGTATTTCGTAGGGACTGCATTTCAGCACTCTGAATCTTGCCGCTTTCCTTTTTTGTCGTGACCCACGCCTCACTTGCATAAATCAACGAAGGCATTGCAATTGTCTTATGAAACCTAATCTTTTTGCTGTGCCTTGTTCTATTTCTAAGATTTCTATGATTTGTACCAAAAATATTTCTAAATTTATTTATCTTGTCTCTTATATCATATTCAGATTCATAGCACAGCCGAGATATTTGAAAAGGCTCACTTGTTCTAAAGTGCTGTTGTTTATAACTATCTTGGTCTAGATGTTTACCTTTAAAGGCCATGGTTTTGGTCTTTCATACTGAAATAGCCGGTGAGTACTCTCTTGCCACTTCTTGTAATTGAATCATAGCTCTTTGTAAATCATCCTCATTTTCTTACTATGTCATCCGCATATAGCAGGGAACCCATACAAATTGATTTGTAAAACTGTATTCCCGACGTCACTTTGGATTTTCATGCTGTCAGCATGTCGTCAATGCAAGGCTGAGGAAACACAACATCATTGCATAACTCCCTTATTTATTGGGGTACCTTTTTGAATGTGCGAATCGACTTTTCAGTTTCAACTATTTGTATAAACCGATTTTCACAAAGCTTGACGTAAGTACCCACACTATACCCTACAGGAACCCTACCTGTTTTTGAGATTGATTCCCCAAAAAAAATAAAGGGGCGGGGAGGTAAAATTATGCGGGGGTCAAAATTATGAAAAAATCGCAGCAACCCATGTGGAGAGGCAAATTAAAGGAAATTTTCACCACGATCTGAATTTAGTGTTTATTTTTGAAAATTTCAAAATTTGTTGAACGTTTGACCCCAAAAGTGGGTTAAAATTTATAACATCACAAAAATCCATTTGGGGTACAAATAAAATAAAATTTAACTTAAAAATTTCACATTCGTGGAGCCCCGTGCGCCAGAAAAACGGATAATGCGTTTGAAAAAATCGGTTAAAATCCAGCAGAATGTCAAATTAAAAGAATCGTAACCCAAATCAGAATCTTTCGAATTTATTGTATGATTGTGTGCTCTGCAATTGTTACATTACTAAAGAAATAGAGTAAACGGGATTTTTGTAATTTTTTGAGTAACTGAAAAAGTATTTAATATAGAAATGTATATAATTATGAATGTAATTTGGCCAAAATAGTGAGCGACGTCTGCAGTTCAGGGAGTACAGAGCAAAACATCGTTCATTTCATGCGTATAATACATTAATACCGGTGTATGAGACACTGTTTTAAAAACAAACACCAGAGCAATTTCAAGAATTACAGGCTGTTTTGACGGATGTAGGTTAAGCTTACAGTTTTCAAACAATCTTTTAACCAATAGCGTATCTTGAATTTGCCCTTCAGAGGTTCGCGGTCGGCCCATACAATAGAAAAACAAATTAATAGTCTACTAATCAACATTAGTATCTGTAAAGTGGCTGAAATCAGAGTTCCATTAAAGTAAACGCTAATAACACAATAATAATACGCGTGATTGGAACATTGTTTACAAGATACTTATTGATTGAATTGATTTTACTACATTTCATATTTGAACCGCATCCGTCTACCCGTGGCTGCCTTGCGTTATCACCATACTGGGAAGAGAGACGTCGGTAGACAGAGGAGGAGGAGGATTCCGGAACACGTCTAAGGCCTAGTCCTTGGAGTGGTGATGATGATGATGATGATAACATTTCATATCTGAAACTTATACGCTAATGCTGTGCTAATAAACCTGTTTTTATTTTTAATAAAAACGAGTTATACAGATGAAACTCTTGTATATTAGCGTCACAGATAAAAAAATTTAATAAATAAAATAAAACAGGGAAATACGTAAGAGATTAAAAAAATTCGTCAACTTTTTCAACTCAACGGGGTGGACCCGTTCGCCCCCCCCCCGTAAATATGCCCCTATTTTCAACATCTATGTACACACATATAAAACTCAAAGTCTGAGGTTTTATTTCATTGTACTGTATACAAATCCACTCCGTTAAACTGATTGCCACCAGATTTTGCACAGGTAACCTATGCCACAAGGCGAAAAACACTGTCTGACTTGGAATTTTATATTCTGCCCCTTTCGCACGATTTAGGACCTTTTAATTATACCCTTTCGTTGACGCGTATAAAGATGTCAACAACATCATGGAGACCAGAATTAATTATCATAGTAACAAGTAAATAAACAAAAGCTATTTATCGGCATCGGAACTGTACTTTATCCGTGTCTGCAGTACATTTTCGATGTGTTTATTATGCGATTGTATCGATATATTACGATGTGGAAAAAAAGAAGTGCACTAATTGTAAATTGTCCTGTTGCTTAATTCATAGCGAAAATACGTGGTGTTTTCATTTGTGAGGTTAGATTACAACGGTTTTTGGTTTTCAGTTTACTGCTGAAATAAATAAAACCCATGGTTGAGGAAAACAACGTTTAACGTGTATGTACAATGCTTATAACACAGTAACACTTATACTAGACATATTAATTTCCAACTGGAAGTAATTTAAACTGATTAGACGATAGTTTAATTTTGAAATAATTTGCAGCAGTGTGTGAGTATGTGCAGCTGAGGATTCCTGTCACGTCATGTTATATTAATCAGTACATGAACTTGTACCGGAAGACATTAAAGTAGATAAGATATGTCGTGTGTAAGATAAATGAATGAAACGACGCCGGAGACTTTGTGCCGTCAACACGTGAATCATTGACCAGCCTGCTGCTTGTTTTATGTTTCCGCCGTGATGATGTCTTCCTTTTTTTGCGGCGGAAACCAACTGCCTTTCGCGATATCGCTTCCAGAAAGCAAGAACGGACATTCGTGTGTTACAATAACAAATGGGAGGTTACACCGCCCCCCCCCCCCCGTTCTTGATGACCCACCATAAAGTTGTCCTCGATTGTAACTTCTTGACCGAGCCCTAGAGTTAACCAACGAAAGCTGTCCTTTCTTCCTTCCTTGCACGCTGACCGCGCTGCTTACCGCTGTTACCTCTGTCACCGGGACGGAGGCTCTCTGTCTCGCGGAGACCTCGAGGCGTCTACTTGCTGGGCTTGAGACAGGCGACACCCGTTGGCTGAATCGGTTCCAGCGGCAGTATCATACACTGAAGCCCCAAAGCAGAACAACGGGCGACAGTGCGACATTGTCGCAGAAAGGAAACGAGGCCTGCAGAAAGATCGTCCACCGCGTTAACGAAAAACGCGTAAAAAATTTGCTGCAGTAAAATTTCTAAAAAAAATAAATTGTTGCATAAAAACAGATACGAATAAACGAATCAATTGAATAACAAAATCTATGTTAGTGACTCAATAGGCCTAATATACGGATAAATTTCCGATGAGAGGCCGATCGGTAAAGGTTACATGTAATCTATTGAAGTGAGAGCGCTGGCTGCAGCCGGCAGACTGAGTCACGCGGCCGCGCTCCGGCGTAGTAATTCACAATCCGGATAGTTGTGTACACTATTTCTGGACTGATTTTTTATATCAACCTAAAATCAATATCCTATAATATCAATATATTTAAATGTAATTTACAAATTTATTCAAATAAATCCTGATAGACCTTATATTTCCGAAAACCTAAATCTAAAAATATCTCAATTTTTGTCTCCTGAAATTTTAAGGATTATTATTTTAATACTTGTATAGAACGGAGAGAGCCGTTGCATCAAACAATTTTAACTACATTACTACTGAAATGCTTGCAGAAAGTATTTGGTTTTTTAAAATCCGTTGCAGAAAGATGAAAAACATTCTGCTGTTAGGCACTGAAGTCTTCTTCCCCTGCCATCCAGCGAATGATCTTGTTGGCGGTTGTCCAGAGCAGTATTAGGCACCTGTCTACTGTTCCAGCACTGTGTTTATCATCTGGTAGCCATTGGGTTCAGTCCAGATGCAACGGAATTGTGGGTCTGGAGGAGAACGGCGAGGACGAGTTGGATGGATGAGCAAGTCCTGATGTGAACGGAGGTAGATAACTTTTAAAAATGATTGGAAAAAGAAGGACAAAATTGATTGGGTACGTGTTGGGACACAATCAGTTCTTAAGTAATACTTTTGAAGGATAGGTGTTGGGGGAAAAACCAAGTGGACGACCAAAAGCAGCGTTCTTCAAAGACACGGGAAGGAGATGAACTTCTTATCGTCATAATCAGCCGTGACTCTACGGCCTTGGTGGGTCTTGGCCTGCTCCAAGAGTCGATTCCATTCTTCCCTATTGCGTGCACTGGCCTTCCAGCTTCTTACGTTCAGGTTTCTGATGTCCTCCTCTATCTGGTCTTTGAATCTACTTCGGGGTCTTCCCCTTTTTCTACTACCCATTGGTTTCTGGTAGAAAACATGTTTCGTAGGCTGTCCTTCCTCCATTCTCTCTATATGTGTATTTTGATTATCCTGACAATGTCCAGTTCTTTGTAAAGATGGTGTAGTTCATAATTATAGCTCCTGCGCCACATTCCACTTTCTCGTAGGCCTCTAAATATTGTTCTCAGGATCTGGCTTTCACAGCAACCTAGAAGTCTCTCGCTATTTTTTGTCATTCTCTAGGCTTCTGAAGCATATGTCAGTATTGACCTGATAAAGTGTTTTGTAAACTTTGCCTTCCGTGCTTCTTGAGATGAAGGTACTGTAGATGCCAGGTCCTTTTTTAATCCATAATATGCTTTATGGATATTCTTCTTTTTCTTTCAGTATTGGTGTCGTTAGTGCTGTTTATCTGGGACCCAAGATATATGAACTCTTTTACTGCCTCTATATTCGAACTTCTTATCGTACTGCGATTTAAAGAGGACAATGATGGAGAGAGAGAGGCTTGGCTAACTCGACAACG
Organism: Magicicada septendecula; assembly: GCA_034769895.1. NCBI lineage: Eukaryota > Metazoa > Arthropoda > Insecta > Hemiptera > Cicadidae > Magicicada > Magicicada septendecula. The sequence continues at coordinate 2,645,625 of CM068369.1, read as the reverse complement.
CAAGGGCTTTAGATGATGATGATGGAATAAATGTCAATGTCTTGATGTTCTTTGGCAACAATTTAACATTTTTTTTCTATTTATATCCGCCATCTGGAGACCACATGACAATTTCAAATCTTTATTCATTGTTTTTTCTTTTTCTCCAATATTCTTTCAACTTTTCACTATGTCTGTTCTTCCTGTCTTCAGTACACTTTGAACCTGCGTTTTTCTCTCTCCTACCCTGGACTCCTTCCATTTTTAACACTTTTGCCCGAAAAACTTCTCTCTCCATTGCTTCTTCTCCGTTTATATTATTTTTTTCTAAATACTTGTTGACTTCTTTAATCCAGCTTGATGTTAACTTCTATTCCCACAGATATTTGAAGATCTGTTTTGTTAACTTATTGTCGTCCATTGTATATAAATGTCCAAAAAATACTAGTCTTCTTTTTCTCACCGTTTCTGTTATATTTATTTTGATATATTTCATCATTACTTCTTAATTTCCAAACTTCGGAAGTTTTTCGTGGCCCTAATATTTTCCTAGTAATTGGTCTTTCCAATATTTCTAGTTTGTCTAAATTATAATTCAACACTAGACATTCACTTGCATATAGGCATTCTGGCTTCACTACTGTACTGCAATGCCTTATTTTTGCACATTCAGATATGCACTTTTTATTGTAAATATCTTTAGTTATACCGTATGCTCTTCTATTTTATGAATCCTTTCTTATATATAGCAGATTTTTCTAAATAATTCTCATGAATTATTTCCCCTACATACTTAAATTTTCTAACCTCTCTGTTCGACCAATTTCTGTTAGCAGGAATTTTGGCGCATTTTATTAATATTTACAAAAAAGTTTGACATTTTATTATAAGCGTGATATTATACACTTAAATTAACGGACAGTGTACAAGTTCATACTAAGGCGTGTGGTTATGTAGCGGCGCGACGCTACCATACAGTGACGCTCACCACATAACGCTAAACCAGTTTCCGATCCCAGCGGAGATTGCAGGATATATGTAGCCTAAAGCAACCACATTTCCTGTACCTAATAAGATATTTTGTTTAAATAATATCGACCAGTCATTTAATAATATGAAACGTCAGAACGACTTTCTGTTCACAGCGGAAGATTCATTTTGTTGTATGTATCTATCCTACTATGTATATAAGAGCTTCGATAAGATCGAAATTTTCAATGTATAAATTATTATTATTTTTTTAATTTGTGGATTGCGTTAACGTTTTATTGCGGTCTTCCTGTCTGTATTCAGTTGGTCACTTTCCTTCGTTTCGTGGATTCAACAACGGTCTCAACGAAAACGCTAAGCCAAATCGGATAGCTATGAATGCATTCTTTTTTTTGAAACTTTCCATTACGGTAGTATGTCCCCAAAACTTGAATAATTTGAATGTAGTATTCATTTTTGACATTTCAAAACTTTTGGACGTAAGGCCCCAAAACGTTGGTAAAAAATTTTGATGTCCCGTGAACGTTACTTCTACTTATAAATTAGAAGTACTTATAAGTAGAAGTAGTGTTCACGGGACATCTCCAGTCTTAACCACAGAACTATGGTCCTAACGTACTGCATCCCAAGTTTCGGAATCGTATATAACCACTGGCTTAAGAACTGTTTTACAGAGACGAACCTTTGTTGCTCTGCTTATGTTTTTATACTTAAATATTCTTTGTAGGGAGAAGGAACATCTGTTTCCAGCAGCTATTCTTTCCTTTATTTCTTCAGTCATAGAGCCCTTACACACGAGGCAGACGTCTGCTAGGGACTGAAATCCCATTGATGAAATGCATAGTTTTTCACACGAGCGTGCGGGTGAGCTACAAGAGGCAGACATCTGCCGCCTCGTTCTCTCTCCGACAGTTGACTTCAACTCATCGGGCAGACCAGTTGCTAGTTAGCAAGTGCAAATACTCAGAACCTTTTCACACGGGCAGTCGTCTGCCTTTGTGGAATGGAAAAAGTCATTAATACTTTCGATGTCGAATCCTTCAGTGAAGAAATTTGCAATCGTCCAGCTATATGGGATTGTTCTTCAAAAGATAATAGTAATAAAATAAGAAAACAACAGTGCTGGAATGAAATATTTTTAATTGTCTATAAATATTACGAAGAAATGTCGAGAGAAAACAAAATTGCTGTAGGTAAGTAAATAGTCACTGCAGTTTTGTCTTGTTAATTGTACTTAAAAATTTTACTGTTAAAAATACAAATTGAATAAAAAACAATGTGAACTGTAAATTTAAAGTGTATACATTTTTTAATGTAACCGCTAACTTTTCAACTGTTGCAACGGAATTCCTCATGTTGGTGTTCTGTTTTTGAATGTTATTCTCCAACAAACTGTCCAATTCATCGATAGAAGAAATCGACATACGAAAATAATTAAAAAACTTTTTATTGTCATTTCTCAGTTCGTGATACAACAGTGTAAAACTACTAGTGGTAAGTCTGTCGTTTATTAGTGGGTCAATCTACATTTTCCTGTTCCTTCGTTTCTGCTTTTTCTTATTTTCAATTAATGCTAGAACCAATATTGCAACTACTTCTTAGGGTTCATTCATAATTTCTAAATACTGTAGAAGAAAACAATTTTAAAAATATGCTGAATTAAGGTGCTTACTCTTCAGTAACTAAAACGAGGCTGGACCGTTTGGTGCGAGGCACACAGGCATAGTGTGCCGAGAGCAAGCTCACGTGAGCCTATGGCAGACGTCTGCCGCAGACTGGTTTACCGTGTGAAGGAGCCCATAATGTTCCAATTCATTATACTGTTTACTCTAATCTCTCTCTCTCTCTCTCTCTCTCTCTCTCTCTCTCTCTCTCTCTCTCTCTCTCTCTCTCTCACACACAGACTCACGGAAAACAAATCTTTTTAAGAGGTACCCGTGAAGAGAAGAGATAAACACAAGAGGGGGCACTCTTACACGGAAAGAGACACTGCATGTTTGCTGTGCTCAAACCCTCAGTTTACACACAACGGACACAAACCATAAATTATGTTCAAACAGACAGCGGAAGTGCGCGGTAATTAATGTGTAGCCGCGTCCACTTTTGGGGTTTATCACGGAACAAATAACGTGAAGCGATACGTACGTACGTACACACACACACACACACACACAGCGGGCGACAATATCGATTGCTGCTCTCTCCGTCATAATATGACTGTGTTTGTGCGGACTTTGGACACATAAAGCGGGGTTAAGTACCGAGGTTAAACATTGTGTGCCAGCAGCGTGGTGGACACATCCGGCAAAGTATCGCGCGCGCATACCAGTTCAATGACTACCAACAAACGACTCACCACTGTACGGTATAGCGTCGCATTCGGCTTGAAATGGTTCAATTGTGAAACACAACAACAAACATGCAGCAGAAGAAGCTAAATTAGTGCAATCCAATGGTGCGCACTTTAGTCGCGGCCATAAACCAAACATAGAGATGAGAAAACCGTGTTGCCATCTGCTGTTGTACATAAATATAAATAATAATAACAAGTACCCGTTAACTCAGAAACGTTAGGTTCTTTATTTTAAGTGTTACTGTGTTATACGCATTGTATAACACATTAAACCTTATGGTTTCCTAAATAATGGCTTCTATTTATTTCAGCAGTATACTGAAAACCAAAAACCGTTGTCACCTAACCTCACAAATGAAAACAACACGTATTTTCGCTTTGCATTAAAAATAGGATAATTTACTATTAGTACACTTCTTCTTTTCCACAACGCAATATTTCTATACCACCGCATGTTAAAAACATGGAAAATGTACTGCAGAAACGGATAAAGGTACAGTTCCGATTCCGCTAAATAGCATTTGTTTATTTACTTGTTACTATGGTAATTAATTCTGGTCTCCACAGGGTTGTTATCTTTATACGCGTAAAAAAAAGGCATAATTAAAAGGCCCTAAATCGTGCGAACAGGGCAGGAATATCAAATTCCAAGTTAGACGGTGTTTTTCACCTTGTGCCAAAATTTTTCACCTGTGCAAAATTTGATGGCAATCGGTGTAACGGCGTGCATTTGTATTCAATACAGTAAAATAAATTGTCAGACTTTGAGTTTTATATATGTAGATTACTTTAATGAGTTTGATTCCAGTTATTACACGTTTCTCAGCCACTTTAAAGATTGTAATATTGCTTAATCTTAACTTGAATACAAAGAAATCCTCAGACTTTGAGTTATATATATATATATATTTAATAAATACTACAATGAAACCCGCTTTTACCACCGTCTATCCCGTATAATGCCCTCTCTTTGTTCTCATATCTTCTCTTCTGATAGTTCCTATCCGTTTCGGATGTTGGATATTATACAGACTATTTTAACTTTCTGCACTTCTGCATGGAATAAGTCAGTTGTATTCATACCAAATCAGGTTCTTAAATTCCTCAGCCATGAGATTCTCGGTCGCCCAACTCCTCTCTTTCCAAGCAATTTTCCCTGTAGTATAAACTGCAATACGTAAAATCTCTGTTCATTTTTTCATGGGATGTCCCGGATACTGAAGCTTTCTTATGTTCACCGTGTTAATGGCTTCCCTATCTTTCTAAAAACTTCAGCATTAGTTTTGTGCGTTTACATGAAATGCTCAGTATTCTACGTAAAGCCACATTTCGAAAGTTTCCCATTTGTTTCCAATTCTCATATGCGCAATCGTTATCCCATTTACGCCGTTCCTCTACAGTAATAGAGACTTATTTTCATTATAATTGTCCCAATTTACTTTCATCCTTGTTTGAATCAAACAAAACAACTGTCGTAACAATGTCTTTAAAAGACGGCAGAGTTGGATTATTGTCGTTAAACCTACTGGACGGACGGACTTCTTCCTTTACTGCCTGCTTTATATATGTCGACGTTTCTCCTACGCAACAAATCTGTAGGCCAAAACAAACACTAAACATCACAAGTAAAAAATACTGTGTCTTAGAACCGACAGAGAGTCAAAACATACTAAAGTATATACATAACAAATAATAAAAATAAATAAAACTTACCAACTATGCAATCTATAAGTCACACACACACACACACACACACACACACACACACACACACACACACACACACACACACACACACACACACACACACACACACACACACACACACACACACACACACACACACACACACACACACAGAGAGAGAGAGAATATACGCACAAAACTCACAGTTGACCTTGAAGCGTGCGTGTTCTTGTAGGTTTTGTACGACTAATCTCTCTCTCTCTCTCTCTCTCTCTCTCTCTCTCTCTCTCTCTCTCTCTCTCTCTCTCTCTCTCTCTCTCTCTCTCTCTCTCTCTGTGTGTGTGTGTGTGTGTGTGTGTGTGTGTGTGTGTGTGTGTGTGTGTGTGTGTGTGTGTGTGTGTGTGTGTGTGTGTGTGTGTGTGTGTGTGTGTGTGTGTGTGTGTGTGTGTGTGTAGATTGCTTAGTTGGTAAGTTTTATTTATTTTATTTTATTTTATTAAAATAATAATGGCTTCCATGTATACCACCGAAGTAGCTTAGAAGTAGGCAGGGTAGGCTGCCTAATGTGAGCCGTACGGCATACAAGGAAGGCAGTGTGGCCAGCTCTACGCTTCAGCCGCCCATTATTATCCCCAGGATGTTATCCCAGGTACTCATTTTCAATAGACTGAGTCGACCTGGGGGCTAAAAAAACGGACCTTGATTTTAGGGTGCGGGCCCGGGAATTGAACCCGGGACCTCTAAATTAGTAGCCAGGTGCCATACCCACTGGTCTACTGAGCCGCCCGGTGCCCAGTTTTATTATTTTGTTATGTATATACTGTTACGGCGGTCTACTTGATCGTCGTAGGTACAGTGGAAAACAAAATACAAGACACCTTAATCACCAGCTTTAATTTTCACAGTTAAACAGTTCGTAATTAACAACACTGTCTCTTACTAAAAAAATCAAATAAAAATTGTTCACACGCAATAAAATGCCAACTAATATAAAACACAATTGAATTACAATTATACTGCCCGATTATAAAACACAACACTTGAGTAATAACCACTTGAACGCACACAGTATATGCCCCGACAAATAACTCGACTGCACTGTAATATATCGCAACTATGACTGAAACTGAACGTCGTTGAGTACCGGTATTTATACCCCCCAAATACTAGATTATTCCATACTGCGCATTAACAATAAAGGAAAACATTAGAGTGTAATTCATTGCGGCCTTGACACAGTTCGCACGGCTTCTGTCACAGTCTAGCTAATGCGTCGAAAATCACTTACGCCACACAGATTCATTTGGAACATTCGATAAACTCGTAGATTGTTCTGTAATGTCGTAACAATACTTTAGTAGTATGTTTTGACTCTCTGTCGGTTGTGAGATTTTATTTGCGTTGTTTTAGTGTTTGTTTTTGCTTGAAGACGGCTACAGATATTTGTTGCGTAGCCGAAACGTCGCTTTATATAACAAAAAAAGGCAGCGATGGAAGACGTCCGTCCCTCTAGTACGCTTAGGGTCACTATGGTGATGTTTTAGCATCGTTAGGGTTGTCTGTCGTCTACATCAGGTGCACTGGTTTTCAATCATATCTAATGTATGACAAATCATACATTTTCGAAAGGGAGGAGAAGTATCATGGGGTAAAAACTAAACGTGTAAAGTGTAACAGTGTTGCTGCACATTATGTTGTTCTGGATAAAGGTTCTTCTCTCATGTGGCGGGAAAAGCCACCAGCTATGCGGAGATATTTCAATCACGTAAGAATGCATGTCACGTGTCTTGCGCATGGAGTAGCGTCTATTTGATTGTCACCTCGTTAAACGACTTGGACAAGATAACGATGTTTCGATCTTGTACAACTGCTCCACATATAAATATATAAATTTTGTACTACACAGTGTTAAATAGTTATGCAATTTGTACATTTTAATGCAAGCAGTGGATGGAAACAGTAGATAAACCTACGAACAAACTAGGCCAAGTTAAAGAAATAAACACAATACTTTACACAAATCATCAATATTATTTCTATTATTACTTTTTTTTTTTTTTAGAGAATGATTTTGCAACGGTCGATCTAAAACCCAGACATAGTAGGTGAAAAATATGTTGTCGCTTCCTAACCACTAGTAAGACTGAGGTTACAGTATTCAACAGAGCAGAACTGTCGGGTCGAAGACAGTTATAAATAATGAGACACTGACACAAGTAAATCACTTGAGTAGCTTGGGAATTGTTGGTGCCTGTGCGAGAGAGACGGATATGGAAATTATGACACTGTAATACAATCGCTCAACGATTTATGGCCTTCTTACAAATAAATCCAGAATTCCTACGGATGACCTAATAGAGAATTAAATTTTTTAATGGAAATTCAGATATCTTACGTAATACTGCTGTATTTAAGCAAAATTTTAACAGAATGTTATTAAAGCAAACAAATTTATTGCGTGTTAAAAAAAATCGGTATGGAGAATCATACATGACTTCCATGTTTTAATTAATTATAAAATTATTTTTAATATGTACACTCAGAAGGAAACTGAATATATCAGCAAATGCTTTTAGTAAAAACGCCGAGAAAGATAATCATAATACGAATTGTAGGCTACATAGTTGTTAATATTTTAAAAATAAAGGAATAATTTGATTAAATTATCTTTAATCAAGATTAAGGGAATACCGCCCAGCGTTTGTAATCTGTGGATTTCTGAAAACAAAAAATTATTTTGTTTACGTATCCGCGGTTGCGATAATTTTGTTTACATGGAACAATATCAGTTGTTAATTTTTTATTGAATTTTTTTACTTCCATGTTACATAAGGAAATGGAAGTATGGTGATGGCGAAAAAACGTGTTCGAGATAAGGGCTGATTCTCAAAACATGAAGGAAAGTCATTTTCCGAAAAGTATCTGTGCGTGTGTCTGTGTGTAGAATGTTTTCTATGGCAAACGATAACTGCCGCAAACAGAATCAAATAATTTTTTGCATACCTGCCTGAGTTGTAGAGGACTCAAGGCCTATTGATTTTGGTGAGAATCGGTTAAGGAGAAGGGGTAGTGTACCTGCAACGTTTTACGTTTTAACAAGAGTAAAGTACTTGAATATTCATTTAAACTTTTTCAAACAATGCTAATTGTTAAAAAAAAAATAATTTTGTTGCCAGGCAATAAAATTATGATTTTTTCATTTTAATTTAAATCATGTATGAGTGGAAATATGTCGTTCCTGGCAGGCAAGCATATCTCAATTATGTAATCTTTATGTTTCCAAAGTTTTATTATTGTGATTACCGTAATAAATATCGGTATGGAGAACCATACATGACTTCCATGTTCAAAGAAAACCGATCTTCACCAGAATCAATAGGCCTTGAGTCTTCTACAACTCAGGCACATGTGTAAAAAATTATTTGCTTCTGTTTGAATTTACGGCAGTTATCGTTCATGAAAAAATTTCTCTTGTTACAACATAAAATGTGGTAGGTAAACTACCCCTTTCCCTTAACCGATCTTCACCAAAATCAACAGGCCTTGAGGCCTCTACAATATAGGGATGTATGGAAAAACTTATTTGATTCTGTTTGAATTTACGGCAGTTATCGTTCGTCATATACAAAATTAACCTTTTTATCACACAAAACGTTGCTGGTAAACTACCCCTTTCCCTTAACCGATCTTCACCAAAATCAACAGGCCTTCAGTCTTTTATAGTTGATGAACGTATGCAAAACAATATTTGATTTTGTTTGAATGTGCGGCAGTTATCATATGTCATAGAAAAAATTACCCTGTTAAAACATAAAACGTTGCAGGTAAACTACCCCTTTCCCTAAACCGATCTTTAACAAAAACAACAGATTTTGAGATCTCTACAATTCAGACCGGTATGCAAAACATTATTTGATTCTGTTTGAATTTACGGCTGTTATCGTTTCCCATAGAAAATACCCTTGTTAAAACAAAAAACGTTGCCGGTACACTACCCCTTTCCCTTAACCGATCTTCACCAAAAACAATAGGTCTTGAGAACTCTACTACTTAGAGTTGCATGCAAAAAATTATTTGATTCTGTTTGAATTTGCGGCTATCGTTTGGCATAGAAAAATATCGGTATGGAGAACCATACATGACTTCCATATTCTAAGATTTATTTTTAAAATCATTTTCGAAATGAAATATTACCATAGAAACTACTTCTTTCTACTTACTGCTTCAGCCTTAACCACAGTACTGTGGTCACTAACATATACCACCTCACGTTATCGCACTCGATTTTCACTGATGATGGAAGTCAATGGCATTGGCGAAACGTCTGGTTTTGTAGAAAACATTGGACTACGGCCAAATATCCCGGGAAGGAATTTTAACAAAAACTACTTCTTTGTTGCCGATAACGTTTTACACATATATATAAAAAATATGCATAAAATTAATGGCTTGTATAAGTTAATGATTGATCTCCATTAAGTAATGCTCAAGTTTCCAAAGTTTTAATATTATGATGTCCGTAATTAAAACATCAGAGCAGGTTTAGTGTGTATGAGGATTCACCGTGGACAAAAATTTTCAACATTTCCTATTGAGCGTTGCTTAGAATAAATCTGCGAATCTACAGTGTACGTTTCATAGAACAAACACGCGGAAAAGAAGGAGCGCTCCGAAGTCACTCATGGACCCTCAGCATCTTGCAGAGGGTTCATTCCCTAAAGACGAAAAGTCTGTCTATGAATCGTTCCTCTGTAAACACGTGCAGTTACACTGCCCAGCGATCCACAGGAAGCAAATCGCTATCCACGCTGAACACTTTTTCGGCTTGCATGCGTTATGTTGGTATGGGTTCGGCACTTTCCATTTAAAAACCGTGCTAATGTAAGAAAATAAACATGAATGAGGCCAGAAATAACGCGAATTGTGTGTGTGTGTGTGTGTGTGTGTGTGTGTGTGTGTGTTTCCTGCCTTTTTATTGCGGTAGTGATAATAATAAAATGGAAACGTAAACAGTACATAACTGAGATATGCTTGCCTGCCACGCACGATATATTTTCTCTTATACATGACTAGCAGAATACCCGTGCTTCGCTACGGAGTTTCACGTTGTACGTAATGAAAATGTTAGTTTAATTAATAAAGTTTAATTAAAGTAGGCTTCTTAAAAATAAATAGCTGTTGCCCACAACTTCGTTCGCGTGGTCTTCAATTTAATGCGATAATATATTTAGAACAGAATCTATTCTATTGGGTTGCCATAGTAACCAGATCTAATAGTTTTTTAAGACCGCAAAGGACCCCCCAGAGGATCGTATCGAAAAAAAACACCTGTCCTATGTTGGTTCTCCCGTTGCGTAAAATATTTGTGCCAAGTTTGGTTGAAATCGGTCCAATGGTTTAGGTGGAGACGTGGAAGACCCCAAAGGACCCCCCAAAGGATTGTATCGAAAAAAACACTTGTCCTATGTTGGTTCTCCCTTTGCGTAAAATATTTGTGCCAAGTTTGGTTGAAATCGGTCCAGTGGTTTAGGAGGCGATGTGGAAGACCCCAAAGAACCCCCAAAAGGACCCCATCGAAAAAACACCTATCCTATGTTGGTTCTCCCGTTCCGTAAAATATTTGTGCCATGTTTGGTTGAAATCGGTACAGTGGTTTAGGAGGAGATGTGGAAGAAACCTTCGCGAACGTGCGCACAACAACTCACCGAAGTTTCATCGCAATCGGATGAATGGTATAGGAACGCATACGGGACAAACAAAGAAACATTCATTTTTATATATAAGATGTAAACTATACCACTTACTTGACATAAACCGTGATAGCTAAGCTAATGTACAACATATATGTATTAATTATACACATAAATGTTCCTCGATAGACACTCTATCTATTGGCGAAAACTTGAATAAAATCCGTTCAGTACTTCCTGAGATTAGCGATTTCAAACACAGAGAGAAAACGGACCGACTTCACTTTATACTATGTACAGATTTACATTAAAATGAAAAAATTATAATTTTATTGCCTAGCAACAAAATTATTTTATTTTTAACAATTACCATTGTTTGAAAAAGGATAAATGAATTTTCAAGTACTTTACTCTTGTTAAAACGTAAAAGGTTGCCGGTAAACTACCCCTTCCCCTTAACCGATCTTCACCAAAATCAAAAAGCCTTGAGATCTCTACAATTCAGGGACGTATACAAAAAATTATTTGATTCTGTTTGAATTTGCGGCAGTTATCGTTTGCCATATAAAATACGCTTGATAAAAAACGTTGCAGGTAAACTACCCCTTCCCCTCAACTGATCTTCACCAAAAACAATAGGTCTTGAGTACTCTACAAATCACGGCTGTATGCAAAAAATTATTTGATTCTGTTTGAATTTGCGGCTGTTATCGTTTGCCATAGAAAATACCCTTGATAAAAAAACGCTGCAGGTAAACTACCCCTTTCCCTTAACCGATCTTCACCAAAAACAATATGTCTTGAGAACTCTGCAATTTAGGGCTGTATGCAAATAATCTTTTGATTCTGTTTGAATTTTCGGCTGTTATCGTTTGCCATAGGAAATACCCTTGTTAAAACATAAAACGTTACAGGTAAACTACCCCTTTCCCTTAACCGATCTTCACCAAAAACAACAGGTCTTGAGAACTCTACAAATCAGGGCTGTATGCGAAACATTATTTGATTCTGTTTGAATTTGCGGCAGTTATCATTTGCCATAGAAAAAAAATCTACACAGACACACAGACAGACACACAGACACTTTTCGGAAAACGACTTTTTTTTATGTTTTGAGTGTAGTACAATCAGAATCTGCAATAATCTCGAACACGATTTTTTTTGCCATCACCATACTTCCATTCCTTAAGGAATATGGAAGTAAAATATCGGTATGGAGAACCATACATGACTTCCATATTCTAAGATTTATATTTAAAATCATTTTCAGCCAAACAACCAGGGAAGGAATTTTAACAAAAAAATACTTCTTTCTTGCCAATAACGTAGTACACATATAAAAAATATTATCCCCTCCCCCTTCAACTATAATTTTGATTTATAGAAAATTACACCCAGCCCGTTCAACTAGCCTCTTCATTTATAGATATTTCATCTACGTTTCTACAGTGGATTATTAAGATCTTATCAGGATGCTTTATCAAAATTAAGTACTTTACTCATGTTACAACAAAAAATGTTTCAGGTAAACTGCCCTTTCCCCGTAACCGATCTTCACCAAAATCAACAGACATTGAGTTCTCTATAGCTCAGGCACATATGTAAAAAATTATTTGATTCTGTTTGAATTTACGGCAGTTATGGTTCGTCATATAAAAAATTACCCATGTTAAAACATAAAACATGAGATTTATAAAACATATCTAAGATTTATATTTAAAATCATTTTTGAAATAAAATATTTTCATAGAACCTACTAACGCTGGGGAAATCTGAGGAGCCAATCAGAGTTGGGCCTACCTGTCACTCTGCTGAATTTGGTGGAAAGCCCTGTCACTGTCGTCAAAGTATCAGCCTTGACAGGGTCCTCTTTTTCTGCAAAATGGGAGAGGAGGCTTGAGATGGAGTGAGTGACATGGTCCCCACCTCAATGAAGAACCCATTGTTTTATAAAAATATATTTAAATTTTTAAAACTGAAAATTCTTTTCTTGTTGTAAATATTTATATTTTATAATCAAAATGACTTTATCAAAAAACAAACATTATTTTTTTATAATAAGTACTTACATATGTTTCTTAATATGCTTACTTTTTCTTCAATGTTGATGATCATTTCCAAACATTCTGACAAAATTGTATCTACAGAACAGTTAACATTCCCCAGGTTTCCATTTCTGCTAATTTCTCATTACACCTTCCACTGACGTATTATTAACCATTTCATAAACTATCGTATAATCTTTTCAGATTGCCTGGCAACAAAATTATTTTATTTTCAACAATTACCATTGTTTGAAAAAGTTTAAATGAATTTTCAAGTACTTTACTCTTGTTAAAACTTAAAGGTTGCAGGTAAACTACCCCTTCCCCTTAACAGATCTTCACCAAAATCTAAAGGCCTTGAGTCCTCTACAATTCACTGACGTATGCAAAAAATTATTTGATTCTGTTTGAATTTGCGGCAGTTATCGTTTGCCATAGAAAATACGCTTGATAAAAAACGTTGCAGGTAAACTACCCCTTCCCCTCAACCGATCTTCACCAAAAACAATAGGTCGCGAGTACTCTACAAATCAGGGCTGTATGCAGAAAATTATTTGATTCTGTTTGAATTTGCGGCTGTTATCGTTTGCCATAGAAAATACCCTTGTTAAAAAAAACGTTGTAGGTAAACTACCCCTTTCCCTTAACCGATCTTCACCAAAAACAATAGGTCTTGAGAACTCTACAATTCAGGGCTGTATGCGAAACATTATTTGATTCTGTTTGAATTTGCGGCTGTTATCGTTTGCCATAGAAAATACCCTTGTTAAAAAAAACGTTGTAGGTAAACTACCCCTTTCCCTTAACCGATCTTCACCAAAAACAATAGGTCTTGAGAACTCTACAATTCAGGGCTGTATGCGAAACATTATTTGATTCTGTTTGAATTTGCGGCTGTTATCGTTTGCCAAAAAAAAAAATTCCCTTGATAAAAAAACCGTTGCAGGTAAACTACCCCTTCCCCTCAACCGATCTTCACCAAAAACAATAGGTCGCGAGTACTCTACAAACCAGGGCTGTATGCAGAAAATTATTTGATTCTGTTTGAATTTGCGGCTATCGTTTGCCATAGAAAATACCCTTGTTAAAAAAACGTTGTAGGTAAACTACCCCTTTCCCTTAACCGATCTTCACCAAAAACGGTAGGTCTTGAGAACTCTATAATTTAGGGCTGTATGCAAATAATCTTTTGATTCTGTTTGAATTTGCGGCTGTTATCGTTTGCCATAGGAAATACCCTTGTTAAAACATAAAACGTTACAGGTAAACTACCCCTTTCCCTTAACCGATCTTCACCAAAAACAATAGGTCGCGAGTCCTCTACAAATCAGGGCTGTATGCAAAAAATTATTTGATTCTGTTTGAATTTGCGGCAGTTATCGTTTGGCATAGAAAAAAAATCTATAGACAGACAGACACACACACAGACACACACACACACAGACACTTTTCGGAAAACCACTTTTTTTCATGTTTTGAGTGTAGTAGAATCAGAATCTGCAATAATCTCGAACACGATTTTTTTTGCCATCACCATACTTCCATTCCTTAAGGAATATGGAAGTAAAATTACTCTTTATTAAAAAAAACGTTGCTGGTAAACTACCCCTTTGCCTTAATCGATCTTCACCAAAAACAACAGGTCTTGAGAACTCTACAATTCAGGACTGTATGCAAAAAATTTGTTGATTCTGTTTGAATTTGCGGCTGCTATTGTTTGCCATAGAAAATACCCTTGTTAAAACATAAAACGTTGCAGGTAAACTACCCCTTCCCCTTAACCGATCTTCACCAAAAACAATGGGTCTTGAGAACTCTACAATTTGGGACTGTATGCAAAACATTATTTGATTCTGTTTGAATTTGCGGCTGTTATCGTTTGGCATAAAAAAAAATTACCCTTGATTAAAAAAAAAGTTGCCGGTAAACTACCCCTTTCCCTTAACCGATCTTCACCAAAAACAATAGGTCTTGAGTACTCTACAAATCAGGACTGTATGCAAAAAAATATTTGATTCTGTTTAAATTTGCGGCTGTTATCGTTTGCCACAGAAAAAAATCTACAGATAGACGCACACACTTTTCGACAAATTACTTTTACTTCCATGTTCCTTAAGGAAATGGAAGTATGGTGATGGCAAAAAAAATCGTGTTCGAGATTATTGCAGATTCTGATTGTACTACACTCAAAACATGAAAAAAAGTCAATTTTCGAAAAGTGTCTGTCTGTGTGTCTATCTGTCTGTGTGTCTGCCTGTAGTTTTTTTCTATGGCAAACGATAACAGCCGCAAATTCAAACAGAATCAAATAATTTTTTGCATACAGCCCTAATTTGTAGAGTACTCAAGACCTATTGTTTTTGGTGAAGATCGGTTAAGGGAAAGGGGTAGTTTACCTGCAACGGTTTTTTTTAATCAAGGGTAATTTTTTTCTATGGCAAACGATAACAGCCGCAAATTCAAACAGAATCAACTACTCTTTAGCATACAGCCCAGAATTGTAGAGTTCTCAAGACCTGTTGTATTTGTGAAGATCGGTTAACGGAAAGGGGTAGTTTACCTGCAACGTTTTATGTTTTAACAAGGGTATTTTATATGGTAAACGATAACAGCCTCAAATTCAAACAGAATCAAACGATTACTTGCATACAGCCCTAAATTGTAGCGATCTCAAGACCTATCGTTTTAGTGGAGATCGGTTAAGGGAAAGGGGTAGTTTATCTTCAACGTTTTATGTTTTAACAAGGGTATTTTCTATGGCAAACGATAACAGCCGTAAATTCAAACAGAATCAAATAATTTTTTGCATGCAGCCCTGATTTGTAGAGTACTCAAGGTCTGTTGATTTTGTTGAAGATCGGTTTAGGGAAAGGGGTAGTTTATCGGCAACGTTTTATGTTTTAAACAGGGTAATTTTGTTATGACGAGCGATAACTGCCGAAAATTCAAAGCGAATCAAATAATGTTTTGCACACTTTCCTGAGTTGTAGAGAGCTCAAGGTCTGTTGATTTTGGTGAAGATCGGTTAAGGGAAAGGGGTAGTTTACCTGCAAACATTTTATGTTGTAACAAGAGAAATGTTTCCATGACGAACGATAACTGCCGCACATTCAAACAGAATCAAATATTTTTTTTGCATGCATCCCTGAATTGTAGAGGATTGAAGGTCTATTGATTTTGGAGGAGATCGGTTAAGAGAAAGGGGTAGTTTACCTGAAATATTTTATGATTTAACAAGAGTAAAGTACTGTACATATAAATGAAGAGACTAGTTGAACGGGGTGGGGGTAATTTTCTATAAATGAAAATTATAGTTGAAGGGGGAGGGGATAATTTTTATATGTGTACTACGTTATCGGCAACAAGTTAGTAGTTTGTTGTTAAAATTCATTCCCGGTCTGTTTGACCGTAGTCCAGTGTTTTCTTCAAAACCAGACGTTTCTGCAGTGCCGTCTACTGCCATCATCAGTGAAAATCGAGTGCGATAACGTGTGGTGGTATACGTTAGTGACCACTGTACTGTGGTTAATGCTGAAGCAATAAGTGGAAAGAAGTAGTTTCTATGGAAACATTTCATTTCGTAAATGAATATAAATAAAAATCTTAGAACATGGAAGTCATGTATGGTTCTCCATACCGATTTTTTTTCATGTTTTGAGGGTAGTACAATCAGAATCTGCAGTAATCTCGACCACGATTTTTTTGCCATCACCATACTTCCATTTTCTTATGGAACATGGAAGTAAAAAGGCAGGCAGGACACACACACACACACACACACACACACAATTCGCGTTATTTCTGGGCTCACTCATGTATATTTTCTTACGTTTTCACGCTTTTTAAATGGAAAGTGCCGAAACCCACACCAACCCAACGCGTGCAATCCGAAAACTTGTCCAGCGTGGACAGCGATTTGCTTCTTGTGGATCGCTGGCCAGTGTAACTGCACGTGTTTACAGAGGAACGGTTCATAGACAGACTTTTCGTCTTTAAGGAATGAACCCTCTGCAAGATGCTCATTGTCCATGAGAGACGTCGGAGCGCGCCTTCTCTTCCGCGAGGTTGTTCTGTGAAACGTACACTGTAGATTCGCATCTTTACTCTAAGCAACGCTCCATAGGGAATGTTGAAAATTTTTGTCCACGGTGTACCCCTTATACATTAAAACCTGCTCTGATGTTTTGATTACGGACATCATAATTTTAAAACTTTGGATACTTGAGCACCACTTAATGGAGATAAAACATTAACTTTTACAACCCATTAATTTTATGCATATTTTGAAGCAATAAATTTTTTTTTTTTTTTTTTCTTTTATAAAATTGCTAAACTGCTATAATTGTTTTTATTATTTAGACAAAGCTTTTCGTCATTACTGACATCTTCAGGTCTTAAACAGGCGTTGTTTAAGACCTGAAGATGTCAGTAATGACGAAAAGCTTTGTCTAAATAATAAAAACAATTATAGCAGTTTAGCAATTTTATAAAAGAAAAGTAAGGATGGCTGCTAATTTAAACAATACGAAGAATAAATGTTTTAATAAATTAATACAATCTGTGTATTTATTTCTATTATGGTGTAAAGATTACAAACTAATATGTGCATGTGTGTATGTATGAAATAGGCTATATATATATATATATATATATATATAAATATTTTTCTCCTCTGGGAAATTGTTTGCCCCTCCTGGAAAATATTTGACCACCCTGATGACTAGTTATTTACTAGCCTGTGTGGAATATAGCGTTATGACATGGATCAGAATGGTGGGTGTTAAACAGACGACACAAACGTATAAAGAAAGAAATGTTTTGCTGAGAAATGTATAATTATACGGGTGAACAGAATCGTCGTTCAGGAAATCAGGAGACGAACGGAAAGAAAGAAAGATTCGATTTTAAAAAAGAAAAATGACTGGTATAGTATTGACAGGAAAGACTTTGATAACACTATAGACATCATTCACCCTCGGCCGATAACTCGCAGCGAGAGTCCGATTTCATTACAGGAATCAGATCACAGCTCCCTTTGGCCAGCTCTTCGTTCGACCTACAAACATTTTATCCAACATCCTACAGTGCTTCTTCACGAAGGTTGAGGATAGTCTTCACCCACCTGACATGAGGGTACCAATTTAGCTGATACGTCATTTCTTCAGAACTCAAGCATCCACTTATTAGATATTTTGTCACCATTTGATAGCTCTGCTTCTTGTCAAATATATATTGTAGACACACACGTAAAATTCTGCAGCTGTCATGTTTTGTTTTCTATGGCGAACAATAACTGTCGCAAATTCAAACAGAATCGAGTAATTTTTTGCATATGTGCCTGCGTTGTAGAGGACTCAAGGCCTATTGATTTTGGTGAAGATCGGTTTAGGAGAAGGGGAGGTTTACAGTACCTGCAACGTTATATGTTTTAACAAGTAACGAGTAGAGTAATTTTAATAAATAAAGTATCGTGTAAAGAAAGTCGTAATACTCCACTGTAGAAAGGTAGATGAACATCTGTCATTGAAAAGGGTAGTTGAAGGGGAAGGGGGTAATTTTCTATAAATGAAAATGTTAGTCGAAGAGAGAGGGTAAATTTTTATATGTGTACGACTCTTGTGATTTGAGTGTCCGATTGGTCCGACTCGAGTGCGCACTCAAGTATAGCGTATATGTGTGTAATCGTTTTCAAATATTTGTATTTTAATATGTAACGACCTCGCTAAGAGTGAATTTTTATTTTATTTATTTCTGATAACGAGACATATGTCTCGAAAAGCGTAAATTAAATCAAAACGCAACACGCAGTCACACGACGGAAGAAATAAGGTAAATATTTTACAGAGTATCGAAAGGTCTAAGGCAAGGGTGTTGCATCTCCTCGACATTGTTCAAAAGATATATAGACACAATATTGCGACAGTGGAAAACAAAGTGCAGAGGTATGGGAATTCCAATAGATGGAACCCATATTTTTACATTACAATTCGCGGATGACCAGGTCTTAGTAGCACAAGACAAAGAGGACTTGGGGTATATGACTCGGAAGATCAAAGACGAATACGAGAGCTGGGGACTCTCAATAGATCTAGAAAAGACCAAGTATTTATGCGTGGGAGGTACTGAAACCAACTTGCAATTGGAAAATAATGAAGAAATTGAAAATTGCGAAGCATATAAGTATTTAGGAGTACAGATAAAGCAGGATGGCTGAGATACAGATGAAATAAAGGAGAGTAGACATGGGCTATGAAAAGGTTAAATAGTATATGGTGACACGACCAGATAACCAGAGGAAGGAAAGTTCAGATATACAATACTATCGTAAAGAGTATTATGTAGTATGTTGTATGGAGTTGGAGAATGATAGAAGCGGACAAAAGGAAAATACTTGCTGTAGAGATGGATACACTAAGGAGATCAGGGTATCCAGGCGAGAGAAAATAAGAAATGAACAGATTAGAGAAATGATAAATGTGAAACATGCAGTAGTAGACGAAATGAAATAGATAGAAGACAGTTTAATTTGGTTTGGACATGTTAAACGGATGGGAGGAGAAGGGTTGCCAAAAAGGATAATGGAATGGTTACCCGAATAGGGGAAGACCCAGACGATCATGGGTAGAGAGTATCCAGAAAGCTCCAAGTGCGAGGAATCTGACAGAAGAAGGTTGTCAGGACAGAAAATGTTGGAGAGAAAGTCCGGAAATCGGACAGCGACGACAGACGCTATAGGTAGATAGAATGCCACATGCAGTGGCAAATAGACCGTTTTCAATGGTCAATATTCAATGAAGAAAGCAGTAGGGCGCAGTGTGCAGAGTAAAAACATTGGTTCTAGCTGCGAGTTGATTATGTTTGTGGTGGTTTTGTATGTGATTATTGTGCATAATTTTGTATTTATCATGAATTAAAATAAAAAAAATAGATTATGCTTGAGTTTTATTGTAATAACTTACAATTATTAACTGAGTTTTACTTCTGAACGTTTCAAACTTATTGGAGATTGTTTCAGTGCTCTATGAACTCTTGTTAAATATTTACACCTTTTTTGTATTACAGACGTTTTTCCTTTATGCTTAATTTTCAAATACAATAATGATTTTTTTGTACGTTTTGGTAATTATTCGAGCATTTTACAACAAAAAGCATGTGTTTATTAACAAATTACTGTGTTTCATTAATTGATTTTGAGTTGCTCATATTCCCCACATACAGGGAGAATATGAGCAGATATTGTCAAACTTATACTTTCCTAATTTTTTTTCATATTTGTTATGGAAACTTGAAAATATTTTGTACATTGATAAAAAACATACGACCAGACAAACCCATCATATTACTTTTAAAAATTTGTGATTAAATAAATTTTTAATTAGCTTCAAAGGCTAATTCGGTCATATTCCACCAAATTACCGTATATTTCTCTTCTCCAACTCGTAATTAATACGTTACCAGTCAGCCTGGACGTTATGGACATTCCAAATCTCTTCTCTTCTGGATCCGAAATACATGATTGGACAGGTGGTTTGACGGTACCAGCTGACTCATCTAAAACGTTTACTTACTGTTGACATGGACTTCAAAGTATACTACTAGTGCATCAAGACGGAATATCTCACTGGCCAAAGAAATATCTATCACTTGACTAGTGGAAAAACGGCATGTCAGTGTTAGATGTCGAACTAGAGACCGACGCATCCGTCATATCCAGTGAAACCACGACGCCTGCGACCTCAATCAATCGATCACTCGAAACGACGCCAGTACGACATAAAATATAGTGACTACGTTGATACAGTTTAGTTAAAACAACACTTTATTTATTATTTATTAAGCACATGCCCGCTTTCAATCAGCCCGTGGTAAATATTAATAATTATCGCGTACCGTATTGCTTCCGTTTTAATTAATTAATTTAACTTGTTTTAATTTTGTTCAAACAATAGCCTCCGATTTTTTTATACATAATCAAGCTGTAATAATTAGGCTCGCACAAACGCTTAAAATAATTATTGCTATTTTAAAATTCTACCGCGTTTTGTTAATTAACGCTAATTGAATTGTTCGCTAAAAATATGTCTCTTGTATAACATGACAAAAAATATTACAAATTATTGTTTTCAATAAGTTCGCCTTTTTAATTAAACTGCATAAAATATAACACAAGAACGCCGTTATAAAATATGTAACGCGATCACTTCGTAATTCATCTGTGGGTAACATTTTGTTAGTTTAAATATAACTGAATTATAGCAGGACCTGCTCCACCCACAAGCTTTGGAAATACGTAATACAGACGAGCCTTGATAACTCGAATTCCTTGATAAGTCGAAACGTTTTAATTTCCCTTAATTATCTCTATGTTATTATACCTTTGTAAGTCGAATATGTTTTAAATGAAACCTTGATAACATGAATTGTTGTCACTTTCTGGTCAAAGTCACTCGAATTTCTGTCAGTTGTTATAAGTAAATAAGCAACATTTACAGTATATACGTTTTTACAGTTATTG
The DNA here is from genome assembly GCA_034769895.1 of Magicicada septendecula. Lineage (NCBI taxonomy): Eukaryota > Metazoa > Arthropoda > Insecta > Hemiptera > Cicadidae > Magicicada > Magicicada septendecula. Next base: position 2,624,367 of record CM068369.1, on the reverse strand, counting down.
GTTTTTGTAAACAAATCACACACAATTTAGAATTTTAATTTGAAACCCAAAATATGTATTTTTTTCTATTGTGGCCAACGATTACTTTTTGTTAATTAAAATTTTTGTTTTGATAACATCAAAGTGTATTTTTATTTCGATTCTTAAAATTATTATTAATAAAATAATTATTAATAAATTATTATTAAATTATAATAAATTATTAATATAATAATAATATTAAAAGTACTTAATATTCCATGATCCAACCACTGGAGGATTCCTTTGATGGATTGGTGAGTACTATTATTATTATTATTATTATTATTTTAGCTCTGTGTTTGTAGAACTAAAGTTTGGAGTTTCATGTTACGTACATATTTTTCATAACGACAAAATACTTCACATTTTCAATACGCAAGTCGTCAAAAGGTAAAATGTATTATGAAGAAAATATAAAATATTCATATCATATTATTTTGCTTTAACATAAAACGTATTTTTGAATACTGAAAAGATGACAAACGGGACAGTTGGAAACACCCAGGTAAACGGTAGTGAAGAAAAGTTGAAACTGTCCTCTATAATATGAGAACTTCGGCTTGCCAGGCTGTGAGTAAGGCCGTAGTCCATGGTTGTTTTGTGCAAATGTTTGGACCGTGTCTTCGACGGCCATCTCCAGTTACCTCCAGGCTGCAAAACACTGACAAAGGTTCGAGGTCAGTGACCACTGAACTGTGGTTAAGGCTAGTATGTCACCCATATTTATAAACTTTTGGTTTCCGCACGAATTTTCTCACCTACAACGTAAATTCCTCGTGTGTTGTTTCGTTGCAACCACAAGAGGAATCCTACTTTGCTGGAATGGTGCGTACGGTGTTATTATTACTTTTTAGCACTATATTTGTTTAACTAAGCTTTGGAGTTTTGACGACATCCATTTGTGAGTGACAGATTTATCTTTGTATTAATTTATTGTTTGCCTGAAGACGATATCTGATTCTATAGAGGTCGAAACGTCGCATTTATTAATTTTAACTTAGGATGGGTAATGTCCGAAATCATACAATTTGTAATGTGTAAGTTTTATTGTAGTCCACATCTTTTCAATTGCTACAATACTAACCGTTTATTCATTATCACACAAATTGTGAAAATAAAACGCATATATAGCCTATTTATAACCCGTGTTAAGTTTATTTTACGTAAAATTTTAAGTGCTTGTTACAGGATTTATATTTAACAAGAAGAGCACATATTGTTAAGTGCCGCAGTTATACACCAGCTGAGCGACACTATACACTATACGTGAACGTCCAGTGCCGGACCCAGCGCTTCTGCCGACCTGTGCAGTATTTATGAGTGCCGGCCCCTCCCTATTTTAACTCTGAACACATTCACGCACACTAGATCTACTCTAAAGATACGGCGATTGCCTTCAAATGACGACTAGGAATGTTTGCATTGTTGTGTTTATCAAATAACTAGAACGTTTTCACGTTTACGATGCGACGAACGTCTACAATAAAAATTGTAGAGACAATACATAGAGTCGTGAGACAATAAAAATGTATGCCTGTATGATGACTTCATTAATGAAAATTCATTATGATTGAAATATAACAAAACTAATGTATCATATACCTTAGGTAAAAAATACTCGTCTAGCTCTTACACTGGCAAACTCCTTTATGACTTCGTTGTAATCAAGTGATTCAGCTAACTGATGTTCTGTAGATATAGTCGCCAGATCACTCAGGCGAGTCTCCGACATGCCCGATCTGAGATAAGTTTTAATAATTTTGAGATTCGAAAAAGTCAGGTTTTCGTTCTCACGTTCACGAGTTTTCGATTCTACGTTAAACTCCGCTGACTTTATACATAAAGTAATTCTTACTGATCTTTCACAATTACTCATATTGTGATGAAATTAAGTGAATAATTTTATTTTTTCCTTCAATTTCAAAACTTAACATCCTGGAATCTGCCGCCCTTTAAAATTTTCCGCCCTGGCCGGTGGCACGGTTCGCCCCTGCCTGGAACCAGGCCTGCGAACGTCTGTAACTCGTGTTTCAGTAATCTTGTTCTTGATAACTTGAATACCAAAACCTCAATATCTCAAAATAAACGATAACTCGAAGTTTTCCTTGAGATTCGAGTTGCCGATTTCCACTGTACTGTACTGCGAAAACCCACGGATATTTTTCTCTAATTATAGTGTTCTTAGAGCTTTGCTGACAGCATCAGGGTCACCGGTAGAAGGTTACGTAAATATTGTTACTACGCGACGGTCTCACTCGTCGTATGGTACAGTGGAAAACAAAATACGAGACACCAATGAAGTCACTAATCACCTGCTTTAATTAATCACAAATACAATGTAAACTTGTACAATTATCCGATCAACATTTGTTTACACGGAATAGTAATGTCAAATAATAGAATCCCGCACAATTCCAACTTCGTCGTGGTTTAGGACTTGAAAATGCTGACATTTAGCAGTTTAGCAAACAAGCACGACGAAGTTGGAGTAGCAGTGACTGCTAATTCAAATAACAAGATCCCGCACAATTATAAAACAATAACTTGTCGCCACAATACTTCCAAAGTCACTAGAATGAATCGCCACTGAAACTGAAACTAAGCGGCGGCTGTCGTTGTTTAAATGGATAGCACAAGTGTTCCAGAATGGTCCATAATAGGCCTACGCCTCAACATTGCGGCCTTGAACGCAGTGCGTGACCCGTGAAGTCTGGAACAGGCTCGACGGTTAAGTGTCAACGTAATTTTCTTTCTTCTCAAAAGTGCGTAGCAATACGTACTGACACAAACATTACTGCTGGGATAGCCGAGAAACATGTTCTGTGATAGCGTAACACTATTGTAGATATTGAGTACAGCCTGACACACCTACAGAATTCTTAACACTTTTGTAGACAGTCGAATGTCATTTATTCTTTACTACATAAACAAATAAACGTTACTTGTATACATTACTATATACTGACGATCAGTTAATTATAATTGTATCCAAGGAAGATATCAGCTATTTGTTAAGAAAATATAGCATACGGCGCAGAAATGATTTGAGAGAAAACATTGAAACGACGAGGTACTTGGGGCACTAGGCAATGGCAATGACTGCCTGTTGCTGTGTAGTTTCTTGACAGCGGTCTTGCCCTTCTGTTGCGTGATGGCAGCATCTGAATCGCGCAACGGTTTAAGCTGGGGAGGCCGGATTTGGTGGCTCATAACGAGTCGATGCACCCAATCCCAAGAGGCTGTAGTCGAGGCATGGAGAGATTGGAGCGAATCTTCTTCTTCTTCTTCTTCTTCTTCTTCTTCTTCTTCTTCTTCTTCTTCTTCTTCTTCTTCTTCTTCTTCTTCTTCTTCTTCTTCTTCTTCTTCCTCTCCTCCTCCTCCTCCTCCTCCTCCTCCTCCTCCTCCTCCTCCTCCTCCTCCTCCTCCTCCTTCTTCTTCTTCTCCTTCTTCTCCTTGTCCTTCTCCTTCTCCTCCTTCTCCTTCTCCTTCTCCTTCTCCTCCCCTTCTCCTTCTTCGTATGGCAGTGCCGAGGCATGGGAGAGACTGAAGCGAATCTTCTTCTTGTGCTTCCCCACCGTCCCCTACTCATCCTCCTTTTTATTCGCCTTCTTCATCATCATCTTCTTCTTCTTCATAATCTTCTTTTGCTTCATAAGAAGCTACTCTAACGTCTGAAGCTGCAGTAACTGGTGAAACAATTGTGAGGAAAATAAAAAGTCGACCCGTAGGTAGAGCATCGACCCAAGTGTTTACTTATTAAACTTAAAACTGTATGTCTTATTTTGTGCGCGCCATTTCAATGAATTAAATAAATAAATATGTGCTACTAGTCAACTGTTGTCTACTTAACACGAGGTTGTGTACAGACTTTAAAACGTTGCATTTCTCTAATGTAGCATGATTCACTTCTAAAGAAAACTGCTCTTCAAAAAAAAAAAAAAAAAAATGGAGCATGAAAACGAGGTGAGAGTCATTAATTGTTTAGCTTAAAAAAACACACAGGCGTTGTAGACTACGAGATTTCAATCATTTGTGAATTTTTCACTTGTTTTTTTTCTTCTCGTGTAGAAGCAAGTTATAGTGTACTCTCGAGCAGCAGTACAGAGAGAAACCTCATTAAACCACTCGGCTCGTTGTGACCTAATTTCTACACTAACTAACGCTGGCTGCAGATCCGTTACTTAGAAAAAAATACGAATGCAAATGCAAATGGTTTCATTTACTGAATGAACTCTTCATAACGATGTAACTAATGACTGTCTTTTGTATATTTTTATCGTAACAAAATAAAATCGTAATACGGAGCTTGTACTTTGTGAATTACTGCCCACGAATGACTGCAATTTTCCACTGTAAGAAACGAAATAACAAGTTTCAAGTATCATTAACTCTTCTTACCTAAATGTATGCAGTAATAGTTATTATCCACGATTTATTCACACACACACACACACACACACACACACAGAGTATATATGCATATTTTATATTTTCTAATTAATACACTGCAAGTAGGTTTATTTTCACCTGACGCACGTTTCACAGAAATTATTCTGTATCTTCAGAGGTTTGTTAGAATTGTAATTGAATGTTTCGCTTACAATATAGTTAAGGGATAATCGTTTTTACTTTGATTTTATTTTCGATTGTTGTAATGTTTATGTAGTCAGCAATTTATTATATATTTAATGTTTATTTTATTATTCTAATAAATGTATGTTTTAAATTATCTTTTAAATAAATCGTCTTGTTTTGTTTTTATTTGAATGTATTCTTTAATTAGTAGATTATTATTATTATTGAGAAGAGGACGAGAAAGGGGTGGACAGTGGAAAGGAAGCGGCGCATAGTGTGCGAATGAGGGCCTTCTGTCAGGAGAAGAAAATGATATTCGCGTGGTTCACGGCTTGCCTGTTTGTGTAAAAAAAAAAAATAAATAAAAAATTAATGTGAATAAAAAGCTATTCAAGATTTAAACTTCTGGAAATGATGGGTCCCCCCTCACCGCACGTGACGCCCTTGATCATTCCCAACTAATATAATTCCCATGATAATTATAATGGTTAACTCGTCATAACTTTATGTGGTTACAACGGTCTACTGATCGTCGTATGGTACAGTGGTAAACAAAACACAAGACACCAATTAAGTCACTAATCACCAGCTTCAATTAATCTCAATTAACAGTTTGAAATCAACAAGTTATTCAACAAGATTATACTCGTACAAAAATTCAAGTTAATCTGTCCACACAAATAATAATGTCAACTATACATAATTCTGCACTATAACCACCTTTCACTAATACGTCACTTCAGACCCACTGTGTAAATCGTCCGACAATACCTCAGAACCTCACTGGAATAAATCGCCACTAAAACTGAAATTTAGCGGCAGCTGTCGTTATTTAAATAGATAGCACAAGTGTTCCAGAATAATCCGTAATACGCGTGAACACTACTAGAAAACACTAGAACGTAGTTGTTGCTTGTCGCTTTGAACACAGTGTGCGCGGACCGGTGAAGTCTGGAACAGCCTCGGTTGTTGACGCGTGATAAGTGTCACGTAATTGTCTTTCGTCTCAAAGTAGCAGCAATATAAAAACGTGTAAACATCCTGAAATCAATCCAATTGAAATAAACGATAATAATACACTAAAAATACGCGTTCTGAAATATTATGCAGAAGATTCTCATTGACTGAATCAATTTTCCTATATATTTCAAATGTTTTGGTTAAGTGCTGTGTAATAAACACGTTTGTATATATAAAAAGAGTTACTACTATATTAGTATACACACCTTAAAAAATAATAAAATAGTTAAAAAATTAAGAAATTAAAAAAATTCGTCAACTTTTTTCGACCCTCTGGACGGGGATCCTGTTCATTGTTTCCTGTTATAAGTAACCCATTTTCAGGATCGAAAGTGAACAAAAATGTTTTCAGTTATAGGGCATAACATTGAGATAAAAGATTTAGTTTTTAGTAAACTTTGGGGTTACCTATTCGGGCCCTCTCTTGTTAAAAGGCCTAAAGGTGAGCTCCTCCTGTCGCCCCCCCCCCCACTCAAACTACCTTCCACCCCAGTAAAACTGTTACCGTGGTTTAGTGTTTATTTTTCGTTTTCCTTCTGTTATTCCTCAACTTACATTTATTTATGTGTATTGTTGTTATTATTATACATTTTCCTCAACTTCACTCATTTAAAAATCAGACCATTTTCAATCCTGGGCACTGTCCTCCCAATTAAAGTTAAAGTCCCAATTCAATTAAAGTTAGGTCTGTTCAGGAAGGAAAGACACACGCACGCACACATATGGGATAGCCGAGAAACGTGTAGAATGTTCTGTAATGACTGTCTTACATTGGACACGTTCGGACCTTAAAGGTCACCACTTTCTTTTTACTTCCATGTTCCATAAGGAAATGGAAGTATGGTGATAGCGAAAATATCGTGTTCGAGATAAGGGGTGATTCTTATTGTACTACCATCAAAACATGAAGAAAAGTTATTTTGCGAAAAGTATCCGTGTGTCTATGCCGAACGATAACTGCCGCAAATTCAAACAGAATCAAATACATTTTTTCATATGTGCCTGCGTTGTAAAGGATTCAAGGCCTATTGATTTTGGTGCAGATCGGTTAAGAGGAAGAGGTAGTTTTGCTTGCAACGTTTTATGTTTTGACAAGAGTAAAGCACTTCATTTTGATAAATAATAAAGTATCCTGAAAAGAAGGTCATAATAATCCACTGTAGAAAGGTAGATGAAATATCTATAAATGAAAAGGGTAGTTGAAGGGGGAGGGGGTAATTTTATATAAATGAAAATGATAGTTGAATGGGGAGGGGATAATTTTTTACATGTGTACTACGTTAATGGCAACAAATAAGTAGTTTGTTGATACAATTCCTTCCTGGGCTGCTTGGCCGTGGTCCAATACTTTCTGCAAAACCAGACGTTTCGGCAGCTCCATCGACTGCCATCATCAGTGAAAATCTAGTGCGCTAACATTCTCTTTTTAAATATAAATCTTAGAAAATGGAAGTCATGTATAGTTCTCCATACCGATATTTGTATGTCCTTATACTAACATTGTAGGCTACTTAGTGGATAACGCGTGCAATGTACACCACCGCAGTTATATTTCTATTGGTGTCAACCTCAAACTTTAGCTCGCTGAGTACACACACACACACACACACACACACACACACACACACACACACACACACACACAACATTATAATATCGATTCCGTCCCCTACTAAATGGAAATCCAATACGCGTACTGTACATACATATTTCAATATTTGGTATTGAAATCAGATTTTGCTCTGTATAAATATAAACATACTACTCGCTGAAAGCAAACATATTGTTTTGTTGTACACAAAGAGAGATTAAATTCTAACGGACTAATTTTGTTTATATAAATCAAACAGCCGATTGATCGATACGGCCGATTTATTTCATTAAAGCTTGTTATACGAATATCGACTGTATTCAGTCCAAACAATAGCGAATAATACCGGAAAACGTTTTCCTCATTCAACCAAGTGGTCCAACAGTCCTTATTTACAGTACCCTTACGTGTTCAGCGGGTGGCTGAAACCAGTTGGGGGCAAGTAACGGTTGGCGCGCAATCCTCCACTCGTTTCTACATTCCCCAAAAGGTCTCGGCCACCTACTAGTGTTGCTGAGACTTAAACATGAGGCCGCATAAGCCCTGTTTATTAAGACGATTTGGTTCAACTTCAACCAAATTCCAGTTTCCTTCTTGTTCTACTCTTCAAGTATTAGGTTATATAAACCTGTTCCGGCACCCATCTCATCCTCGGACGAACCACGTCTCTTCTATCAGTGGCTTTACAGTTCAGTGCTACTTTCGGCAATCGATCCTCTGTCATCCTTTGCAGATGATTCCACAATTTTCTTCTGTTAATTGCATTAATTTCATTTATCTCTTTTACTTCGAGTTCTGCTCTGATATCTTCATTTCTTACTCTATCTTGCAATGTATAATTTAAAGTATTTCGAAGAAACTGCATTTCAGCATTTCGAAGAATCTTGCCGCTTTCCTTTTTTGTCATGCCTCACTCGCATAAATCAACGTGGGTATTGCAATTGTCTTACAAAATTTAATCCTTGTGCCGTGTCTTGTTTTATTTATAAGATTTCTATGAATCGTACCACAAATATTCCTAAATTTATTTATCTTCTCTCTTATATCATATTCAGATTCATAGCTTACTGCACAGCCGAGATATTTGAAACGGCTCACTTGTTCTAAAGTGCTGTTGTTTATAAATATCTTAGTCCTTACTGGATATAAACCACTGGATATGTCCAATTTTCTCGTCGTATATAAACTTGAATGTTCCCCACTTTCAACCATTAGTTTATTCTTTTTCGACAAAATATTCTAGCGAGTCTCTTAAACCCCTATTTATTTTTAATAACCAAAATAATATTATTGTCTGAATTGCCATAGATTATTTATATTTTAAGAATACCTTTTATCAGGACTTTTCTTCATCTTGAGCCAAATTTCAGTCAAATGGTTATTGAACTTTCAAAACCTAAGCCATTCCTCTCAAGAGAGAAAACTTCTCTTCCGCCTACGGTTTGCTGGTGGGAGGAGAGGTTGATATTCTCTTCGTTTCCTAAAACAGAGTTCTTTTTCTATTTGTATCGGCCATCTGAGGACCACATGCCAATTTCAATTCTTTGTTCCTTGTTCTTTCCTTTTTCTCCAACATTCTTTCATCATTTCACTGTGTCTCTTCTTCCTGTCTTCAGTCCACTTTGAACCGGCGTTTTTCTCTCTCCTACCCTGGACTCCTCCCATTTTTAACACTTTTGCCCGAAAAACGTCTCTTTCACTTGCTTCTTCTGCGTTTATATTATTTTTTCCTAAATCCTTTTGGACTTCTTTAATCCAACTTGATGTTGACTTCTTTCCCCATAGATATTTGACGATCTGTTTTGTTAAACTATTGTCGTCCATTCTATATAAATTATATAAATGTCCAAAAAATACTAGTCTTCTTTTTCTCACTGTTTCTGTTGTATTTTCTATACTTTGATGTATTTCATCTTTACTTTTTAATTTCCAACCTTCTGAAGTATAATAGTTCTATAATTTTGTAATGTTCTGTCTTTCTATTTTTCATAAAAAACTACCACAAAACACACGTCGCCATTTTTTAATTTTAGACGCTACGTACGCATGAAAAGAGGACCACACACTCATTTTAACCATATCCTAGCCCAATGCATTTTTAAAAAATAAACTAAAAAAAAAGGAATACATTGTCACCGGACAAATGTCGCCAATCTTACTTACAACTCTTCGTTTTGTGTGACCCTTAGAAAGGCCGTGTGGCGAGAACGCTAACTGCAACGTATGTTCCCCCCGAGCCGCGCTGTGATGTTCGGATGCTGCGCCCGCTGTTCTTGGCGTACTGCAGTCCTCCATCGGTATGTAGATCCCGCTGCCGTCCCAGTCGATGTCCATCGCTTCTCTTTTTCCTGTTCATTCCGGGTGGCTCCGCGTCGTCCGATCAAGTGGCGATGTGGTGCTGATCCCTGATTGGCTCGCTGTGAATTCGTCAGGTGTCACGTGCCAGCCAGGTGTTAGCGGAGACCTCTCGGCTGGTACCGAGAGCTCTTGGCACTGTGGCAGACAAGTCCAATTTTCGCTGCATAAATTGTGGCCAAGGCAATGCAGCAAATAATATTAACTGCCCGTCTACAGGGCGGAACTCCTGCGGAAGCAAAAGCCGCAGGGGCCCCTCCCGAAGCCAAGGCAGCCAGTTTTGCAGCCCCAACCACAGAGGCAGCCTAAAACTCAGGCTAGGCCGCAACCAAAGGCACAACCGGCACGGCGCGCGCCCTCTCTGGCTCCACCTCCAGCCCCTACAAAGGCACAAAAACGAACCGCACCGCCTTCTGTAGCAGAGACAAGCCCTGTAGCCGCCATCTCGGTTATGGAGCCGGAGAATCAACCCTCCACCTCCGCGGAACCACCAACTCCCGCCTCTGAACCAGAGGTAGCCTCGCCACCACTGCCACCTCCGCGATTTCCGCGAGCAGGCAACATTAAAACCAAAAAGACTAAAGGGATAACCACACCGGATGCTCGGCCCCGAGCTCCTGCCTGCCCACAGCCCAAGAAAAGTCCTGCTTCCCGGTATAAGTCCGACGAAGCGCAACAGCGTACTTTTCCTTCGCTAACTCAAAACCGTCTGCCCCTGGTCCTATGGCTTCCACCACGACTCGATCTGCCGTAAAACCTGGTCGCTCTTACGCGGCCTCAGTTTCCAGGCAAACAGCCCAGTCCGTCATACTACGTCCAGTTCTGTCTGGCTACGACCTCAAGAAAGTCGCATCCACCTTCAGGTCCATCCGAGGCCGCCTGGAAACTGCTGACCCAACTGAGAGATTCATGCTCTTGGTGGAAGCCTGCGAAGCATAGGTCTTCTATGAACCGACCCCTTAGACGAGACCTCTCACTCATAGCCTGGAATGCTAACTCCATCGGTTCCAAGCATTCCGACCTTCTAGAATTCTTGGCTCGGTTCAAACCCGACGTACTTCACCTCTCTGAAACCCACCTGACCCCGGCGAACCGGTTTCGATTACCAAATTACGTGGTCTATCGGGATGACCGAGTTGGCCGACGAGGAGGCGGCACGGCGATCGCGGTGAGGACCTTCATAGGTCATCATCGTGTCGTTTTGCCGCAGCTAACCAACCTAGAGGCCACCGCCATTGAGGTCCACGGAGCTCTTGGCGGCGTCCTCGTGGTTTCAGCATACAAGCCCCCACAAGCTGAACTCCTTGTCGGCGACATGGACGTCATCTTCGATTCCCACCGAAGGGTAATTTTGGCCGGCGATCTGAATTGCAAGCATCGCGTTTGGAATAGTCGCTTGACTACTCCGAACGGGAGGCGCTTGCTCAGTTTTGTTGAATCGCGCCGGGCGATGGTATTTGGTCCAGCGCAACCCACGTTCTTTCCGACACTGCCTAACGCGGCTCCCGATGTTCTGGATATCGCGGTGACCCAAGGAGTTGTCTGTCCGGTCGAGGTATTCTCACTTACGGAGCTGACATCCGACCACAACCCTATCTTGGTCCACGTCGGTACCCAACACGCCTGTGCACGTTCTGACCAGAAGAAGGTTATCGATTGGGATCGCTACGGCCCGGCATTGTGCCGTAGATTGCCGCCAGCTGCCCCACTCGATTCCATTCGCCGCCTAGACGAACCAGTAGCGGGAATCGAAGAGGCAATCATCTCGGCTATAGGCGTGTCTTCACGTACGCGAGCTGGTTTCACGCCTGACTACCAACGCATCCCTGGGGAAGTCTCTCTTCTCGCTCGCGAGAGGAATTACTTCCGGAAACGTTGGCAGAGGACCCGTGATCCAGCCGATAAGGCAGCATACAATCGGCTCACCGGACGACTGCGTGGCAGTCTGAAGGCGTTCCGACGTAGCTGTTGGGAACTCGACGTGGCCCGAACGGGGGATGCGGACCCGCAAAGTCACCCGTACAGAATACCTTCTGCATTAACGGGACGGAGGCGACGACCTCCACTCCCCGCCATTGTTGGACCGTTCGGACGACTCCTGGGTCGCCCGGAAGAGAAGGCCGAGTACTTGGACTTGTGTTTCGAGCGACAGTTCGCTCCCAACCCGCCCATGGACTGGGACTTCGACGAACAAGTCGAGATGGCTGTGGAAGACTTTCTTCTCTTCCGATCACGGCGGAGGCCGAACCTATCTCTTTGGAAGAGGTCTCAGATCGGCTCGCTGAACTTCAGCCAAGAAAAGCTCCAGGCCCGGACGGTGTTACGAACACCGCTCTACGACTTCTTCCCGAGCCTGCAGTTCAATTCTTGACTGATTTGTTCAACGCGTGTCTCAGACTGGCCTATTTTCCCAAGAAATGGCGAAAGGCGACGGTCATCGTGATCCCGAAGCAGGGAAAGGATGCCACCCGCTCTGCAACCTCCGGCCTATCAGCCTACTCTCCGCTACGTCCAAGGTTTTTGAGCGCCTCGTGGAGCGTCGTGTACGAGAACATCTAACCAACTTTGACGTGCTGGTCCCCGAACAGTTCGGCTTTCGTGTGGGGCACTCGACCACTCATCAACTGACGAGAATGGTGGAATGCGTCACGGAAGCCGGGTGTCGGAGAGAACGGACCGTTGGCTGTTTCTTAGATGTTGAAAAAGCCTTCGACAGCGTATGGCATGATGGCCTATTATTCAAGCTTAGGGAAGTCCAGCTCCCGGACTGCTACCTCCACCTGGTTGCTAGCTTTCTGATGGAGAGGACCTTCTGCGTGAGAGTTGGAGATTCAGTCTCTTCCGAGAGACGAATCACAGCCGGCGTCCCTCAAGGTAGTGTTCTAGGCCCCCTTCTGTTCTCGCTCTACGTCAACGACGTGCCGAGACAGCCTGGAGTCCAGATGGCCCTCTTATCGGACGACACGGCCGTATTTGCGGCCGATCGTCATGTGGAAAGGGCCGTCCTACGACTGCAGCGCCAGCTCGACACGCTTGTGAACTGGACTGAGAATTGGAGAGTGCAACGCAACGCTACCAAGAGTGTAGCCGTCGAATTCTCTAAGCGACGGAAGAACCCTGTTAGGCAGCTACGTATCGGCAGAACGTACTTGCGCTGGTCCAAAGAGGTCAAGTACCTCGGATTACACCTCGACCGTCGGCTCACCTGGCGTACCCACGCTCAGACAGTTCTTAAGCAAGCATCCGCTCGTCTGTGCGCACTGTTTCCACTCCTGGTCAGCTCAGCCATGACCAGGAAACTGGGCAAGATGATCGTCGGCGCGTATTTGCTGCCGGTCATTACCTACGCTTGCCCGGTTTGGGGTTACCTCGCCGCAATGCATAAAAAGAAGTTGCAGAGCGTCCTCGAGAGGGGTCTTCGGCTAACGGCCAAAGTCCCCCGTTGCTTCTCATCACGCCTTCTGAGGAGAGGACTTGGCGTCTGCTCCTTAGACGAAACATTCAGGCGGCTTGCTCGCAAATTTTATGCACGTGCGGCGAGGTTCCCAGACAATCCTCTAGTGGCTGGGCTGGGCAGGTACCGTATACGTCCAGGTGATTCGTGGAAACGCCCTCGGTGTATACTGCGCTAGTGTAGGCTAGCACAACAGCCGAGAATCGGCCTGCTATAGAGCACACGCCCTACTTGGGCAGGGCCACGAGGCAGGAGCTCCAGAAGGTAGCTCGGAACTCAGTTACCGAGCGGTTCGTCTCTGCGACGCACAGCCGCACAGCCCAGAGCGTCGTCGAACAGATATCGCTGCGAATCGTCAGTAGAAACGACCGCTGCTACAGTGAACTTCGAAGCAGGATCTACACAACATGCATTCGACCCATCCTGACATGTCCATACCCGGTCCTGCTGACAGCAGACTCAGCTAAACTAAAACCTTGCAGGATCACAGAACGGCGTGCTTTACGCTTAATATACCTCCGACCTCTCGCACCAGAACGGCTTTATATGCCCTAAACAGTACTTTCCCAGACCTAGACACTTTAATACACAAACTACACTGGAAATACACCACGACTTCCAAAACCCGCACACCTATTCAATCTATCATCACTCCCATTAATAGACCTGTCCGAAACACCCGGCGTCCTCACTCCTCATCAACCGCCTCCTGGCTCTTGCAAATGATCCCCCACCGAGGCGTCTACGAAGAAGACCACGCATCAGAAGGGTCCCCGGACCCGACTAACGAGCGCCAGCGGCCTCGATACACTGAACAAAATAAAATGAAATAAAATAAGTATAAACCCAGACTCAACTCCTCCGCCCCGCCCACCAACATTATCAGCTCCAAACAAGGAATAAAAAAATACAATAACTAACTCAGAAGACACATAATAACCTATTTTAGAAACCTACTATCGTGTTCCCCGCCGATCCCTTGAGGCCATTACGACGCTTCCCACCACCATTAGCGTCACAAGCTGCTCGACTCTGGCCGCATATGTCTACAAGTTTGGCACTAACCCCCCCCCCCATCTCCTAGAGGCTGCTTACAAGACACTGACACTCTCTCTACTCTGGTAACACCACCTTCTCATCGGCCGGTCTGGGCTGGCGTGCGAACCTAACCCAAAACAATCCTACCCACACGGCTGAAGGGGGCTTGCCCGAGAGGTCCTAACAAGGGCAGATGTTTGCCTCGCTGCCGTCACAACGTGTTGGATAGGCGAGTCAGTGGCTGAGATAGTAGGGAGTATGTTTAGGTTTCCGCCAAGGCCTCTACATACCACCCCCCGGAGTTGAGCGCGTTGAAACCGTAGGGAGAATGTAAATACGCGTCCCCGACTGCTTGACATGTCTCACGCTTCATTCCCATTCCGCTTTTCGCCTGTATGGATCTCATAAGCTCCATCACATACGAGACTTGAACTACGCCATTGTCGAACCGGGCTGTTAGGCCGTGGTCCACATTTGTGGCTGTTAGGCCGTGGTCCACAGTTGTGGCTGTTAACAAACGTTTCGACCCCATCATCGGACGTCATCATCAGTATCCACCAGAGATGAGGTAAAGACTATGTGTTTTGTCTAAAAAGGCCCACTTTTATAAACTTTTGCACCAGCACCAGGGGCGGATTAGAAGCGCGTGGTGCCCTATGCTTCCAAGAGACTGGTGCCCCCCTCATTCAAAATTGAACATTTTATCCATTATTTACGCTGATAAATGGTATACACAATTTCTAAAGTTAACAACGATTTTTTTAAACTCTCAAATTCCAACAGACATTTAGCTAAATAGTGATTACAGGGAGTATAGTAGTAAGCCTACTTAAGCTTAGAAAATACTAATCGATCCATTTTTCCTTGATTTTGCCTTAACGAAGTCTTGTATAATTTCTTCTAATTCGAGACATTCAAGTATCTCGATTTCAATATCCAACCTTGCTAACGAAGATAATCTCTCATCTCCAAAACACATAATGGCGAACTAGTCAAAAAGGTTGTATACAGGTTTTTATGATTTTGCGTTGTGGACGTTTGTTTTTCTTTTATTTGTTTTTCTTTTACATTTATTATCTTCAAAAAGTTTTAGTGATTTAGGGCTGGATAGTGCCCCTTCTGACAGCTGAGGTCCTGTTGCACGGTGCTGCAGCATACTCTAAGCTGCAGCGATCTAAGCAGCATCAAGAAATAGATCCAGCATCCCAAGCCAATCAGATACCACTTGATGCTGCGGTCCAGTTTAGATTGTCCTGGTACAAAATTGGGTCTTTTCAGCCAAAACACATAGTCTCTCTCTACCCCTACAAATTTAGGCACTGATGATAGCCTCCGCGAAACATGAACCAATAACGACACCGTCCATCAGCCCAGCTGATTATAATAATTTCAATTGTGCGAACAGAATTTACATAGGTTAAATAAAACGTAAATATACTGTACTCGTTCTAAACGTATTTGCTTTTAAATACAAAAGCTAGTTGAAAAATTCACTGTTTGTATTTTCTCTGGAAAGAAAACACTTTAAACTAACGCTATGAAGAAAATACTCTTTTTGTTTACTCTTGAAAAAATTATACTTTCTGTTGAATGCAAGAGGAGAGTGTATCTAAGCAGCGGAGACGATTAACCGGCAGATTTGTAGAACACACGCAGAGACTTTGTGTTTGAGTTTTGCCGAGCAAGCAGACAGACAGTTAAGTTAAATTGTGCACTTTGCAAGACAAGTTGCAATTACCCCCCCCCCCCCACCACCACCACCACCACACACCGTGTTAACGGACAGTACGTGGTTAGCGTACCATTGTGCATCGCTGTACGCTACTTGCAGGTACAGTAGCAGCGACCGACCTCACGGGCGGTGCATTTTTATATACAGTTCTGTAGTAGCATTTTAGTATTATTGTTCGTTTAGACATGATAAAAATCAGATTACATGTGGACACGTATTGATCGTACTGAAGTATTTTTACCCGTGTTTTATTTATTTCATCTTCATCATTACCTTCTCAACACGGGACAGACAAGGTGCTGCCTGTTCCTCCTTCAAGAATCCACCAGCCATCTCTTCCTGGGTCTACTCACACACCTGTGCCATGTAGGATTGTATTTCCAGACTTGTGTGGCCAGTCTAGAATCTGACATTCTATCTAAGTGTTCTTTCCACCGTTGTTTGTAATCTTTTAATCTTTCAATCATGTTAAAAACTTGTTATCTCGTACGGACTCATTTTTTATACGGTCGAGTTTAGAACACCTTTTAACTCCTCCTAAGGACGCTATTTCCGAGGCCAGTATTTTACTGTCCTGTTTCTTGGTCGTTGTCCGTAATTCACACCCATAGAACAGTACAGGGACTGTCATAAATTTGTGAAACCTTAATTTTGTATCTCGACGTACCTTTCGTCTAAAAATAGGGTTGATTATTCCACAGATCGTCTTGAACTTACCTAACTTAACCGTATTGTACTTGAAAATTGTTAAGTTCATCATCACCATCTTCACAAAATGGCATAAGCAAGATGATGCCTGTTCTTAGGACTTTAATTTTGTATCTCGAAGTACCTCTTTTTCTCAAAATACGGTTGATTGTCCCACAGATCGTCTGGAACTTTCCTAACACTTAATATCAATATCATAATTCCTATCATAGCCAATATAATTTCCCAAATAATTAAAGTAACTCACCTGTATTTATTTATTTTTTTTTATTTTATTGGGGAAATTTTTTTACTTTTTTCTGATATATGCTACTAACAACACGACTACTTCGTTTTGTACACAAAAATGTTCGAGACGCTGTCTTATGTGAGCCGTTGGCATTTGATGAAGACAGGAAGGCAGTGTGTGGCCAGAACAATGCAGTGCTTCGGTCGCTCATTGTTATTCAAGGAAGTTATCACACGCAGAGTTGATCTGTGGTGACTGAAATGGAATTTTGATTTTATGACGCGCTCGGGTTTCTTATTCAGTATCTTCATCTTAATTTCTCTGTGTTCTGATCGGTTGCGCGGCGTCCGGTGTTGTCGGCGGCAAAAGTACTGGAAATATGAGAAAATAATATTAATTATATCACAGAATAAATACTTTTAGTTATTGAATAATTTGAAATCCGAACAATATTAGTAGGGAAACTTGAAGAAAAGCGTAGCATTGCTTTCGAACTGCTGGGCACTTGCACCGTCTTGCGTTGCCGGCTCAGACATCGCAGTGTTTTACTGCGTGTGGCCATTGAGCTCGTAGTAGTTGTCACTGTACAAACCCACTGTGTTGCCGCTGAATAAACCGGCAAAACGCTCAGTTAGCAGCTACGTTCGCTTCGGAACCAACGTGTAGCATTTACCACATACCTATTTGTGTTTTGTTCGCTTAGTTGTGTGCTTCTCTGTTTGTCTTTATTATTTTTAATTAAATTATTTGTGTTCTGATTTATTCTGCGTAAGTATATGGTAGTCAGATCCACTTTGAACCGGGACCCTCTTCTTCTGCCAGCGAATGATAGAAAATACTCTAAACAATATTTTAGCTCTAAAAAGAATATTTTGGCCCTAAAAAACACTTCGTACTAGAAAGTATTCGAATTAATTTTTAGGTTAAGTTTTAGTCCTATCACAACCGGCAACAGGTGTTATGTACCCACGCCACGCCACAGGTTCTGATCACTATTATCCCGACTGCTTTGGTGTGATCCTGCATTCATCAGAATTTCGGGCACGTCTCTTCTCGGAATTACTCTATTATAATTGGAAATGTTGAATAAAATTTTAGTAAATAATGTTGTAAATATTACGATAGTTCGCCTCACAACAGCAACTGATTTAGTGCACATGGTTCTGTAGAGAACCGCAATAGGCGCCCCACGTCTGTCTCCTGTCTCAGTGTGTCTAAGCCCCACGGTTGTCGATCTTAAATACTATTTTGTTAATTTAATTTCCAGAATGATATTTCGCCAGCTTTAAATGATATACAGTTAATATAAGTGATCTTCTTTCAGTACGACCGAAGTTTCATAACATTGTAGGCGTAGGGTACAGTTACTGCGGACGTTTGACTTGTGACAGGTATCTCCAAGATACATTTGGATTTAAACCCTCTATGCAAAGACAGCTGGATCATTTATTTATTAGGCGGTGATCGTGTACTTTGTTGTCATTTTTTTCTCGACTAATTATGCGTTGAAAAACGTCATCAATATAAGTTCCACTGGTCTCATAGATGATGCCTTAGCGAACCGAGAAAAGTATCATGTCTGATCGAGGTGAAGAGAATTTAAGAGCGGGGGTATAGTTTGTCAGAAGTAAGAGCGCCCCTGATGTACACCATTGGAGATGGCAGGCAGTTTACAGATATGCTGATCAACTAGAAGATTTTAGTTGATTTTCATTGATGAGAACTTTTCTCTGAGTCAACATGATATTCCAAGGCAAAGTTAGATTTATTTAGAGTCACCATCTCATAGCCTCTGAATCATATGTATGGATTATATTTACTAAGCAGTGATCAATGTTCTGGACTAAGTACGCATTTTGTCGCAGGCTGTTCAAAGGGTTAAGGTCTAAACAAGTTCGTTATAATACAGCATTTTAAAGATTCGTTTAAAATCATTAACGCAATTTAGTGAAACTAATAATGCAAGTGATGAATTCTTGGAACATTTAAATAAATTACAAAACTGTTTTGATAGCTACACATACAAAATTATTAAACAAACAAAAATAGATGACTTTTTTAAGGTTATTTAAGTTATGTGTGCGAAATATAATTTTGACGATTAAATTTTGAACGAAGAACGAAAAGACAAATAAATTAGAGTGAATTTTCTTGTAATTTAAAAACAAATATTGTAAATGTGTCTTAGAAAGGTTTGCGTTTTTGCCAGATTGCCGACTGATTATGGTAAGTTTTTACTACACATTTACTTTACTATATTTCGCGAATGCACTTCACGCCAATAATCAGCAAAGAACGTTACCGTCTAAAAATTTTTAAAGTCTAAATTTCACTTTTAAGCGTAGAATGTAAAACATGTCAAAATTTTATTGAGGAAAGCGTCTTCTATAATAGACTTTTTCTGTTGTGTTCGATAATCACGGTATAAAAGTTTAGGATGTAGCGAGTACCCGATTTTAACGAGCACATTTGTCCGGTCACTTGAATCTCGTTATAAACAAGTTTCACTGTAGTTTGAATATAAGTTATTATTATTTTATATCGATTAATTATTTTATATAACGCAACCTCAGTTCAGTTTGTGAAAGTACAGATTGTGTTTCAAGAACGAACATCCGCCGCTTTAGTTAACAAAAATATTTAATCGATTCACTTGGAACTTTCGAATTCCGTTCCCATATGTAACCACAAAACACGCCGGTAATTGGTAAAGTTCAACTCGTCTTCTCAAGGAAACGAAGAACTGACTCTCGCCATTATAATGCTACAGAACAGTAAGCCAAAGATGTACACTATACTTTCTCGGTTTTAATTAATAAAATGGAAACCGTCCCTCGTCCTACTTTGTGAATATTTCACTCGATGAGATTTCGTTCTGCATGAATTCGTCACAGTACGCTAACCTCATTTACTTTTGTTTCATTTTTATTATATTTTCCGCATCGTTGCCGCGATTATGCGCAACACGTTAGCTTGATTTTTCTCAGTCATCGGATGTAGGCCTGCAAGGTTCGGATACAAATAAATTCAAAATTACTACTAAAAACCGGGCTGTCAGGTCGTGTTATTAAACGCCATCACGCCGGCAACGTTTCGATTCCCCGCCGAGAATCTTCTTCAGGCCGCTAAGAAGCGGCAGATGTACGCCGAACACTACCCGATACCTGTATCAGGTAAAAGGGTACATCAGGTTGCGTTTACCTGATACAGGTATCGGGTATTTTCGGGGTACATCTGCGGCTAATGTGTTTTTACTGTCTGTCGCTTCTTAGCGGCCTGAAGAAGATTCCCGGCGGGGAATCGAAACGTTGGCGATGTAATGACGTTTAATAGCAACCGACCACGGCCTAACAGCCCTGTTTTTAGTCGTAATTTTGAATGTATTGACACCGGCCAAGCGAGCCTCAGACAAAAGTTCAGATGCAATATACCACCATAACCTACAAAATGGGCCTAGTTCGTTAACGTAGATCCATTAGCTTCAATCGATATTTCCAACTAATGACGGTTCAGTGTTACTTTATACGAATTGACGAATTACTCTTGTGCATGGCCGGATTATGGGACTATGGGAGGCACGGGGTTATTTAAGACATGAGGCCCATGTATGAAATTTTCGCGTTTTTGCACAACACTTTACATTATTCAGACGATAAATATAATAAACAAAATATTGTTCTTAAACTCTATTTTTACTCACATATTTTTTATTTTACCTATAGGCCTGATTAAATAGATGCTGAAACTTTTTAATATTGTTTTATTTCGCAGATCTTTGTACAATAATCAACAGTACAAATAAATTAGAGCATACAAAATAATTTAATTTAAATATTTCTTTCTGCTCTTCTTTTCGTCAAACTCTGCTATCAAATCATCCAAATCCAATGTTTTTAATAATTCTGTTTCAATAGTTAATTCTTGCTAAATTAGTTCAGCGGCTATCAAGCATTGTTGATCGGTACATGTTCTTGATTCTTTTAAGAGTAGAAAATGGTCTCTCAGCGCCGTAGTTCGCTATAGGACTAGTGAGAAACAATTGATACGCTATATAAATATTTGGAAATACATCAATAATGTCAGTGTTAACTATCCAATTTAAAACAGACAGAGGATACAGTATATTATCATTTTCAGCTATATTTTTTCGATTTGAAAAAAAAGGCTTGAGGTTTCAACTTCAATATTTCGGTTGCTCGGAAAATTTTATTTTTTCGTTCGGAAATTAGAATTTTTAAATGGTCGGGCATGGGGTCCCCGACAAGCGGGGTCCACAGGGTTTAGGAACCATTAATCCGGCACTGCTCTTGTGGTTATGAAATTGATATAGTAAGTTTTCGGATGCTATTACCCGAAGCCGTCTTCATGCTCACGCGATAAAATTACAGCTAAAAAAGCAAAAAACACTTTGTCGATCACTGCATAATGTAAGCTATATCTATCGACTTTATGATAATGAAATGTGAAATCATTTTGTGTCAATAAATTTAACAGGAACTCTCCGACGTGCTCTAAATCATAAGGCAAGGAAAGAGTCCATAATAAAATTATACAAATCTATGGCAGTTCCTACCCTTACTTATGGCTCAGGCACGTGGATAATGTCCGTTAGACAAATATCAAGAATTCAGGCGACGGAAATGAAATTTTTGCGTTCCATAGCTGGGTACACAAAATTAGATATGAAAAGAAACAATCAGATAAGAGAGGAACTGAAAGTTGAAGAAGTGAGCGGAATCATCAGTAAGTATAGAGAAAGCTAGAAACAACACATTAGCAGAATGGGCAGTGACAGATTCCCCAAGGTAGCCTTATTCTATAAGGCGGTGGGTAAGAGAAGACTGGGAAGACCCAAGAAGAAATGGTCCGACCAGATTGGAGCTGGAACAGACTAAACGGTCTAAGCCGTGAAGGAGAAGATTTTGTGTGCTGAAGTTGTTTGTATGCTGCCATGTAAAGTATTGTCGGATTATTTTCATCGCTCGAACACTGACATAGCAACGTTCCGCGTGGTGGTGCCTGAAGCCGCATAAATTATATTAACAACACATTAACATTCTACAACTGCGTGCGTGTATGCCAGCGCTCAGCAGTAAGGTAGTCTCTCCTCAAGTATTCTATATCCCACCTCTTCGGTATAACATTCTACAACTGCGTGCGTGTATCCCAGCGCTCAGCAGTAAGGTAGTCTCTCCTCAAGTATTCTACATCCCACCTCTTCGGTCTAGCATTCTACAACTGCGCGCGTGTATGCCAGCGCTCAGCAGTAAGGTAGCCTCTCCTCAATTATTCTACATCCCACCTCTTCGGTGAAATAATATTTATCAGCCCTACCTAGTATTTAACAATACCGAAACGTATGGTGTAATTAAACAGTGAGTACGAGTTCAACCCAGATGAAGTGTTACCCTTATAACCTGAAAACAATGAAACTTTAAAGTGAAATTAAACAGAGGTGAGCTGTAAAATTATGTGCCTAATGGTTGCCCTAGTCTCATCAGAGTGGAGGTTAAGGAGGTCTTGGTGTAGTACGGGTGTGTGTGTGCGCTCGCGCGTGCATGTTTCTACTTAAATGATGAACGTGAAGTAAAATCATTATTGTGTGGAGAGGAAGATTTCAACGCTGACAATTATAGCTGTGACCTGTGATCTCAATTCAGGGCATCGAAGGTGTTAACTACGTTTCTGAAAATAAAATAATGTCAACATTCGAAACCAAGAAGAACTGAATAAAATACCGGTGCTTGAGATGGCTTCAGCCTGTCGTCCTTTGTTAAACGCGCTTCTATTGAAGAACGTCTCCAACGGGTGACTGAAACGTTTACAAAAATATGAGTCAAGTTGTAAGCATTCGACCACAGCCCAATCTTTCTTCTGTTGCCGTTATGGAGCCCCTATGGAAATCCATACGGATCAAGGGAGAAATTTCGAATCAGGAGTGTTTAAAGAATTATGCCGTCTACTTGGAATTCGAAAGACCAGGACAACGCCTCTGCATCCTCAGTCGGACGGGATGGTTGAGAGATTCAACAGGACACTTGAGCAGCATCTGTCCTGCTGTTTAATAAACATGCATGTTTGGATATTGTTTTTTATTTGAATTATGTAAAAGTGTTAATTTAGTATAGCCCAAATATATAGGGTTACAAAAGTATCTTTGTTTATTGTTTTTGTTTACAATATGAAGAAACGTGAACTTGGTTTTTGAGTCAGTAAAGCTGTATTTGTGTAATCGCTCGGATAGACATAATTATTATAAATAAACGAAACGTGACATTTCTTCGAAACAATACGCACATTTTCAATTAGTTCGACCGTGACGTCAGCATCGCAGAAATGTATCACAACAGACACACAAAATAACTGGAAATATAGTTTAAAGTAGTACACTATATGCGTTTCGCATTGTCACCATAGTGTATCGAAACCATGGAAACGGTTAAATTTACAACGAGCGTAATTTTCAAATATTAGGTAGGCTGCGTAATTTGTAACAGCTGTTGTTCTTCCTCGTCACCTCGTGTGTGTTATTCAACTCAAAGCATGCTGGGACAGAATTGGACAGGCTGGAACATGTTATGTTACCCCACTGACCTCGAAACTGACAAAGAAGAAGTGTATTTAAACAAAGAAGCACACACACACACACACACACACACACACACACACACCTCAATGGAAAGAAAAACGTTCCTCTCTCTCGTTGCGTTAGTCACATTTGCTGAAACAATACGCGCACTGTAATGTATGTCTGTTGTTTTTCCTGCCAGTTGCAGCAGTACATTCATAATTCATCCGTCGGTGAATAAAAGGCTCGTCGTAGTTTATTCATATTTAAACCTAGGTCAGATAAAGGTCACTTGGGACATTTCTCTCTCTCTCTCTCTCTCTCTCTCTCTCTCTCTCTACGCGGCGTGATGATTATCCTCGTTTCCGTTGGAAATTACCTCTATTCTATCTGAAAGTTTGCTGTAGTTTTTCTCTACGCGAATTAAAAATTGACGGGTTCTTTATTTCAACGTTTAGCTAAATCAGAACTCTTTGTAGTTCTTATCAGTCAGTTGTCATTATGAAGTTACTGTTAAAGAGTTTGTTATGTTGGCTTTCGTTTGCTTTAATGTCATATGGGAGAAACGCAACTATTTAGCTAAAGGGGGGGAATAATCTTTACATAAGATTGTCTCTTGTAAAGTTTACGATATTATAAGTTCGAAACTTAAGTAAGCTTGCGTTTATTTAAAAAAATAATAATAATAATAACTTAATTCAATTGTAGTTCTTATATGTCAGTTGTCATGAGTTTCTATGGGCTTTCGTTTGCTTTTATGTCATGACTAAATATAGTGGTGTGGGGGAAATGCAATGAGGGACACGTTTAGATGAGGAAGAATAATATTTACATCACACTGTTTCTTGTACGTTTACAATATTATAAAGTTCGAAAATTAAGTAAGCATGTGTTTCTGTAAAATAACAAATGATAATAATGAAAAGAAGAATTTAATTTAATAATTTCCCTGCGTCTAGAGTAATTTCTGCTGACTGTACACGCGTATAGACTACCAATCTACATTATGGAGTATGCTGATTACACGAACTGATAAAATTGTTATACAGTTCCGATGTACACAGCATTCGGTTTTAATTAAGACATGATTCATTTCCGATATTCATTATTTTCGATAACTACAGTAGTTATTTACTTGAACCCATTAAATTCCTCACAGAATGCAAACAATATTGCAGAGTGTGGGGGGGGGGCATTAAAGAGATTACCCAGGTACCGTATTGGAATATTATATCTTGTCAGAATTTCCAACTAGTGTTTTGTCGAAAACGTGTCGACAAATGTAAACGAATTTAATGAAATTTTTACCACGACAAACAATAACATGACAACGACCTTATATTTCTTCAAACGACAGATTATTTTGCAGACTTCACTGTGATTCTTGCAAAATAATAATAATGATAATAAGTACCATATGGAAGTCAGGCTGGAGCAGTGATCACGCGCTCAATTGGAAAGCAGGCGTCATGGGTTCAAATCTATCTCAGAACGAGTCGGTCTTTGGCCCACCACCCACCCAATGGTTGCGCTGGTCTCATCAGAGTGGAGATTAAGGAGGTCTTGGTGAAGCATCCCTATACTGATGCGTACAGTCTAAATAATGTAACACGACCTAGACACTGCAGTACAGAGTAACAAAAGACGGTAAGCATAACATTTAAAAGGCGATTAAAAAATTAAAGGTAAACTAATTTTTCATCTTCAGCCGATAAAAATACGAACTGATTAATTTTATCTTTAATTATTATGTATTTTTTAAATAATCGATAGTGTGTCGATTAGGCATACACACTATCGAATTTTCGACAAAATTCTATAACATTTTCGATTTAATGGATTTTATGTGTCATTGTTACTCAAGGTATCTAGAAGTATTTACATTATTGAAACGATTTTTCAGCGACGTTTCGGCTTGTGCATTCTCTTACCGTCCTCAGACACAAATTAAGCAATATGTTATAACAAATGGGAAAAATGTCGTGTGTTTTTGTTAGTGTTGTAATATGTCGGGCGTTACACTCCACGCACTTTTTGTTACTTACTGATGACTGGATCCTCTGCGGTGATGTAGTCCTGTAAAACAACTTAATCTACTATGTGTTTGTGGGCGCCACTTGGAATCTTTTGTTCCAAGAAAAATGTTATTAAAATTTTGAATTCTTAGCAGTTAGTTTAATTCTATGAAAAAATGTGAACAAGACAGTTTGGGTTTGAAAAAATAACGTATGTTTAATGATTCTTAAAAAATCGTCTGAAGGACTAACATTCGTGAAAAAATATAAAATTGCAGAGTTACAAAAAATTATAAATTATTATTATTGACAAGTTTTTTCTCCAATCAAGTATCGGCTAACAAATATATTATTTTTACTCAGTTGAAAAGCATGAGTTTAATATATGAAAAATCTTTACTCTCAGGACGTGACTCCTTTGAACTACCAAGACACATCAATAAGATGCTTTACAAAAATTAAGTGATTTGAAGGTGTGTGTGGCATGTGTAGTACAACTGTGTGACAAATTTAACCAGGTAAAAATTACTTTAACTTTGAACAACTCACGTTCCGATGGGTAATTATTCTCGCACTGGATACTTCTCTCGGGTAGTTTTCAATCTCGCCTCTTCGTGTCGACGTTCCTTGTGCACTGAATTTATTTAAAGTCAAAATCCGATTTTTTAAAACTTCCGCACTTTCGTAAAACAGTTTGGCAGTAGATTTTCGCTTGAACCCCGCCGCCGTCGATCAGCTGCTCGCGTTGTTTCTCAAATTGGCCGCCACAGCGCTGATTCCCTTGCAGTTGATAGAAAGGCTTTGTGTATGTTACGTTATGGGGAGTTTTTGTCAAGTCAGTTTGTCTTAGCGAATACAGCAGAATTGATTCTCTATTAAAATTTTGGTCCCTCCTGAGCCGCTGATATTCTGGCTGCGTGTGTTCTATTAAATGTGCCGTGTTGCTGCTCTATTTCAGCAACACATTGGCGTATACTCTTGTAGAGGTTAAGTCAGTCTATTTGTCAATGTACGGGAAAAGCCTTTCTTCGTTCTTGTGTCGACTTCTCGCCTTCGGTTTCGCCTTGGTTGCGGTGATCAGTGTCGTGGGTGATGCGTCTGTTCTGGATTCCAAGCATGAAGTGTTTTTCGGTCGAATTTGGTCTTCCTTTTATACTCTGTAAGGCTCATTGTTTTAGCTTTTCGACATGAACTTCCGGTGTATTTGTGTAAAAATTCCTTCTAGAACGTTCGAGAATAATGAAATGGAACTTCATGGAACAAATCTAACTTCCGTAGAAGCTTTTAGAACAAAATTTCTTATTCTTCACACTAAGGATATTACAACATTTATTCTGGTATTTGTCAAACAATTTTACATCAGTACTCACAATTTGCATGCCATTACTACATTTGGATTCTCTGCTTTCAACTGAATCTAATGATACTAATTACGATTGGTTTTTAAATAAATTAACTATAATAAATAACACAACATACAACTCTTACCTTGGAATGTTTCCATACAAATTCAATTTTTGAACAAAAAAAGTTGTTGTGAAGCTGTTTGGATTCTTCTACAACATTAACACATAATATTACCATCTTTCTATAACAAAATAAATAAAGTTTAACATATATAATATACAAATAAGTTCAATTTTATATGGTCCATGCCTATGGCCTACGTTGTTGTCACTGTTAAAATACAATAATTAGTCTTTTTTCTTTAATATATATGAGATTTTTCTAGTATACACTAAGAGTTTATTATATTGTCTGTCTTTTGTGATACCTGGTTTATCCTGATACATATTATTTTTATTGTAGGATTACTTAGCATCATATTGGTTTGCCTAAGTTGTCCTTTTTCTTTGTGTGACAAATCTCACTCTTATAAGTCAAATTCTTTAATAATTGACCTCATTTTCAACTGAGTCTGTTTGTTTTCATGGTACACTAAAGTATTGTACCCTTTTCTTTTATTTTTGTTAATATTTTGTAAACATTTAGTCAAATATGACTATTTCTTGTAATGGTTGCTTGGTCTTAGCCATATATGGTATAGGTAAATAGTTTGCTAGGTTGACTATTACAGTGTTTAAGTTAGTCAAATATATTAGTATAGTCGCTTTATATTATATTTCAACTTTCTAATGCAATTTGGTTGCATTTTGTCAACATTAAATCCATAAATATCACAATATTATAGGCCTACTACATGTTTTTAGTTAATACTGTTTTTGGCTATTTTAACTGACTTTTATTCATTTGACAGCTTTCTTTATTTAAGATAAATTGTTCATCTTTGTCTACTTGACAATTCCATATAGTTTTTATCTCAATTTGATAATAATTAATTTTTACATGAAATCTGAGTGATTGGTCTCAAATCCAACACCTTAATATTTTTTGTCATAACATTTATATATTTTTTATTTTAACTTAGATCCTTTCTAATAATGTATTCAAATCATTTAATACATTTATTTTATTTACATTACATAATATAATAATGGATCATGTCCATTAATTCACAATAAATAGTTCTTTATACCCTATTCAGAGTTACAAAACTTAATAATTAATGACTTCATTTTGGTTGTTTCTGATATTATTTGTCTCTCTTATAGTATATTATGGGTTTTACACTGTTCTTCACTTGAATAATATATATGGGGTTTGAGTCTTAGTCATAGTCTGGTCGTTTTTTCATGTTAGTAGTATTAATTATTAGACAATATTACAACATTTTTAGGACTACTTGGGTTCGATACTGTTCACCTCATTTTCCTCTTATGATAAATTGCTATGCAAATGATTTCCTTTATGGAACGTTCTGTGACGTTACAATGTTCATACAATATTTCATTCTTTTCTACACGGTAGGTTACCAGATTAGCGTGTAGGCCTAATATTTGTTTTCCGATAACACTATAACATTGTATACATATTCAAACACACTTCTTGTCACAGTCCTTTTCTTGAAATGTAGGCCTACATTATTTAATATTTACTACTAGTCTTCAATCAAGATATATTGCTTTCCTTACTTGGAACATGTTTCGGGCATCAAACAGTTAGCCCATTCTGAGCCGTCTTTGTTTTTAGTCTTGTGGCATACGTGTGTCCTGGTTAGTTGTTGCTATGGATTCCTGTTGGCTTTTTGTAGTTTACATTGGTGTTATTGTGTGTAGGTGTGGTATATATTTTTGTTTTTGTTTTTTTGAAAATTGGGTCATATTTTGGGTTGATTTGTGTAGGCCTACAGAAAAAACACATACCACGCAAAGGTACAAAGGCACATCCCATAATGAACATATGGGAAAATTTATATATAAACATAAACATATATATGTGATTTTGTCGACAATGTTTAAGCTTACTGATTTCTGCAACACATTGAGTCTTTGTAAATTGTAGGCTGTGAAGGCAATAATAATGTAAGAATGTTATGAAAGTAATAAGTATTTTAAAAAATAATATAATAATTCACTGATTTGGAGGACGACTCTCTACGAAACGTCCGACCATTTACCTAAATTATATTTGATACAAGCTTGGCCTGTTCCTTCCTCTGTAAAAGAATGATTATTCGTAGATCATTCGGCATAATCAGTATTAAAGTAGGCTATTATTGTATTATAAAAGTACAATTGAAATGGAAAAGGGTGGGGCAGTGAAGTAAAGTTGATTTTCAATCGTGTTTCATTTCAAAGACAAGTTGCTGTTTGACGCAACTAAGGGCCGGTCTTGAGGGGCATTTTAGTGGTGTTTCGCGTAACTAAGGAGAACTGCTCTGGTTGCCATGTTAATTGCCTGTGTACCCGGTTTTCTTCACGCATTTCTGTTGCTGGACGATCCCCCCCCCCATAGTCTCCTACGTAGGGCCTTTCTTCTGTGGGAGACAATTCCCACACGTACACCAAACCAAACCCATGAAAATCACAAACCACTAAACTCCACCGCCCTGAATGGCTGCCCTGGTCGTTCGTGGCCTCGGCGGGGCTGTCTCATGTCAGTTGTGCAAGGGCCTTCTTTCATTAAGCGCGCGCCGTGGATACACAAGCTGGTTTGATCAGACCACCGCTGAGCGTACAGGGGAGTAGCAGCGCTGGCTAACCGGAATGTGCTGGGAGGTATCTCCGCTGTTACTCGGACGCGTCACCGCTGGTTCAGGGTACAAGACAAACCAAACTATGGCTAGACTGAGCACCTCACTTGCTGAGATCCTCTACCCCTACCCAACAAAACAGGAGCATATCATCCCATACCAACCCACGACCTTGAAAACCTGGAGTCCTGGAGAGAGTACGATTCTTGCAGTCATCGGAGGAGTCACTCCGGGCGCTGCTACCACGCAGGTGCTTTGAGATCCGTCCCTCTAAAGGCATTGCTGTGAAAATCGCCAGTTGTGGAAATACATTGAAAAGTTTCACTTGAGATGACTTTTGAAAGTTTTAAAATATTTTGATAAGCAGCCCGGGCGGGAGACAACACTGACTTTATTAAACGTTTACGTTTTCGTAAAATTACATTTCCTCCCATTTACATTATTTGTGTACGCCAACGACGCGACGTAGTAAAATGTTTTGCAACAGGGAACAGTTGACAAATATGTCTACAACGCGGAGGCCTCTACTGAGTAATCTGTTTACGGCACAAAGACTTTTCTTACTTAATAGAGTTACGCAAGACGGAGTACGGCTTGCGTAAGTACCCTCCCCAGTACGTCGACCCGCGCTAAATCATAATGTCAGCGGAAAATAAAACGACGACGATTTCTCTCTCACTCTCTCTCCCTCCCTCTTCTTCATTCTGCCGCATTTTACTACCAGCCTCTTCTCCTTTGGGAATTAAAAAAAAAAGACGTAGTAATAATATTAAAGATTGTTAAAGCTCCAGTGTATATATCTTGCAGATGTTGACGTAGGGAAAAACGTTAATTTCTAGGAAATTGTTGTGAACTGCAAAAAATGTTTTGTGAATTTGTTTTTTTTTCTGTGGCGTCTAGATAGCGTCATATATGTTAAAATTTATTACTATAGTGAATAATTATTTCTTCTTCTTCTTCTTCTTCTTCTTCTTCTTCTTCTTCTTCTTCTTCTCCTCCTCCTCCTCCTCCTCCTCCTCCTCCTCCTTCATTTTCTTTTTCTTCTTCTTCTTCTTCTTCTTCTTCTTCTTCTTCTTCTTCTTCTTCTTCTTCTTCCGCCCTGTTTCGCACAGTATTGAGTATCAGGGGTGCCCCCCCAAGCTTGATGACTCACCCCTTGAAATTGATGAATACCCCCCTCCCAAGGAAAGGTATTTAAAATTAAAACAAACTGTCATTGTAATAAGCGTTTTATTTCAAATACGTTAAACCTAAAAATATTATAGTTTGCAAATAAATTCTCATTTGAAATTAAACAAATAATTAAATAAATAATCTAACGAAATTAATATGTGTAAGACAATATTTCAAAGCAAAGGAAGAAAATATCAACAAAGCTTACTGTAAAGAAAAAAAAATGGAAGAAACAGAAGTTTGATGAAATCCTAGATGCTTTGGCGTATGTTCAGCACAATAACTTCTCCCTCTGCGATAACGATAAAGAAAAGGCATCAATTATTTCTTCATTATTTGTTTTTTGTGAGCTCCCCCAAAAATTTCAATTACGCAGTCTGGATCACGTCCCCTCCCTGTGGACACCCCTGCAATATACTGTATATCGACTCCCTTATTTTATTCTGGCCTTACGCCAATTGTTTCTCGCTCAATTTAACGTACATCTTTTTCTGTCCCGTCAGTTAGTTTCTAAACCTCGAATCTTCTTTTGAGTGCATATGACGACTCTGGAACCAGGAAATCCGCTAGGCGCTCGTGTGCGCCTGGGAGCAATCTTGAATTGGCGCCCCCCATGTCTGTGTTTCCGATCTCACAGTCTCTAAGCCACGGTCGATCTTAAATAACATTTTGTTATTTTTAATTTCTATAACGATCTTTTATCGAAATAATGTCGATACTTTTTATTATTGCTCGTAAGGTTACAGTCATATCTTGTTTCGTACAGATTTTCTTTGAATATTATTTTCCATTTAAAAATGAGAACTATTTTGGGAACCACTGAATAAATAGTAACTTACGTAATTGTTTTTATGTAAAAGCATAACCAGTAAATTAACTCACATTTAATTGAGAGATCCGATTCCAATTCTTCTGCCCATTCGTCTATTCATCTAAACATTTAATGCTGTATGTAAAGTAAAGCCAATTGGTGATTTCTTATTGTGTAATTTGAATTGATTTCCAACGAAATTCGACTTTCTCCCTGTTTTGTAAACATTTTTATATTAACATGCATGTCTGATTTGGTATCCAAGTCACTTGTAACGAATTGTTACGTTAGTAATCCGCCGTGTGACTTCAAGTTTGAAACTTGAACTCACACGATTACTAAAGGTTATGTTGCTAATTTTTATATTAGCTTATTACAAATACACCAGCACGTACGTAATTTAGTGTTTCTGCACTTCGAAGAAGTACAAGTCGACATACAGTACTCTATATATACAGGATAACTGCCAATGCGCAGGGTATACGCCAATCAGAGGATTTCACGAACAGGTAAGTAACCAGCGAATCAGCTGTACTAGCAAAGTCAACACAGTCACTGAAGAAGGTCTGCGCTGATATATGCGAAACGTCAGGACGACGAAGCCCCAAAACTAAAACCAAAATTTACACATAGAGTGAGGAGGGGAGAGGACAGACAGCGTAGTGGAGCAGTAAGCTAGCCACGTAGGTACCTGCAGTTACACTAACTTATACGGGCAAATTACACCGCCAGAGTCTTTCAAAGTGCACAATTTAATTTGAACAACGTAGCGTGTGTGCACCGCCCTCCTCGTTTGTCTGTGTGTGATACGTACTTAAAACTGTTATTTGAACGTCAGCTAAAAGCCCATCCACTTGGTAATATATCCACGTCTCCCCCCCCCCCCCCACACACACAGGTGGATCAATTTTTTCTCCTTTTATCGGCCGCCTTGTTACTGGTTAATCATGAAATGACCTGTGAGTGTGAATACTGTATAGCGTTAAGGTCGGGTCGGGTCGTTCACGTTGTGTATACAAAGCGAGCGAATAACCGCGCGCCACCTGTTGCAGTATTACAGCCTTCTTATTTACATAGCTTTAGTTCTGTTGATTCAAAGTAATTGAGCGGTGTAAATATTATAGCAACAACTTTACAAGCAAAACTTTGGACTCAAATAGACAACGAAACCAGTTAATCAATTAATGTACTCGTCTCGGATTACAGGTATGGTATTCATCATCATTATCTTCAAGGATTAAACCAAGGATAGTGTGTTCCGGTCTCAAATAGGCAAAGATTAGAGGTGGTTACCCCAGCGCTTCCTCGGACGTCCCATCTCCGTCCCCTCGACTTATAGTAATATAGTTGTTTGGGATGCGGCAGTCATCCATTCGGCAAAGATGTTCCTACCAATTCAGCCGATACTGGGCGATCCTGCCGAGTATACTCATAATATTCAGTTCCTGCCGTATACCTGAGTTTCTTCTATGATCATGGAGCGTCTATCCTGCCATGCCTGAGAAATCTCATTTCAGTCACTTGGATGCGACTGGGCCGGCCTTTCGTTAAAGTCCAATTCTCAGATCCATAAAGAAGTATCGGAAGAGCCATCACCATGTTGAATTTTAGGCGCGTTCCTTTACTTGCTGACTTTATGGAGCAATTAGGGGATCGCCTAATGGTCCCGCACATAAAGTTGAACTTGTCCAACTTATTCACAACATTGTTGCTTACATTATGAGACACACTGTAGCCCAGGTATTCAAAATTGATAACTTGTTCCAGGACAGTCCCATCTATAACAATTTTTGCCCGTACGGGATCAGTTCCACGAAAAGCCATCACCTTGGTCTTATGTGCGGATATTTGTAATCCAGACCTTTGCAGATTCGATTTAACAAATGTAACGTTTGGTATTCACAAGAATGTTTTTTGTACATTTTAGCTTCTTATATTGTTGTATCCAGCGATGTGCAATGGGTAAATACTTTCTTCGTGTTGTTTGAGGAAAAGACTCAGCCTGTTTTGGGACGAACCTTCTTTAACCGGATTTGTATATGGAATGTAGAGACGCATACCAGCGCTGGTCGGAGCGGAGAAGGTGGAGGCAGAAGAAAGAAAGTGGTTTTAGAATGGAAGATCCAGGACCATGTCCTATCTACAAGCTTGGGCCACATGGGTGGATAGTCTAATATCTAAAACGCTGACTAGGCTCCCGGCGATGAACGGGTCGGTACCCCTGAGAATACGAGACGTTCCTAGGGGTTCGGAATTGTCCACTAACTAGGGTTTAACAGCCCACAACATCCCTACCGTTACACCCATTCAGAGGCTGCCGCAGCGATGCCACAAGTCCGAAGGCGGAAACCACTTCGAGCCCAAAACCAAGGACGGGCGGAGAGCCCGGACCACTCCAGGCCTCCAGACCAGGGCCGAAGACGGGGGCTTCCACCCCTGGGACCTCACAATCTCCCGAGAAGTCAGCTTAAACGTCCCGTTACTAAGAACGGAGCGCCTGCTACCGATAAAGGGTCGACACTTCCAAAGAAGAGGTCTAACAGCGCCTTCCGGGCCAGAAGGTGGAGGCGCCAAGAAGAAAGAGAACATGTGTGGGTGTGTGTGAATAGCCCATCCATAGCCCGCTGTAGAGTGGACAGCCAAATGTGGATCGGAGGGGATTGATATGGGAGTGCCAAGCCAGAGAACAGTTACGGCTGGGTCGAGTAGCGCAGGACGCTAAAGAAGAAGCGTATCTTCAATGCGGCGTCAAGGCATTCGCGAGGAACTGAATTACGAGGGCATAGAATTGGGTTTCAAGTGTTTGAAGTGAAGGGGAGTTAGAGGATCGGTGTTGGTTGGTGGTGGAGTAGGTGTTGCTGTTTGTAAATTAGTTATTTACCAACAGTTAAGTACCTAGTCGGTAGTGTACGAACTCTCTACTGGGATGGCCTCCATTGTAATATTTGTTCACTTGACTTTTCGATCCCTATAATCTGAGACCGTCCACAGGAGCTAAAATACACACAATAATAAAATTATAAAACAAAATAATGGGTAATTTTTCAGTGAAGTGTTAGTGAGGATCGGTCAAAAATAACACACATTTTTTTAACTCATTTGTGTCGACGTTTCGACAATGTTTATTGTCATCATCAGGAGCTGTGTATGAAATACAAAAGAAATGTCAAACACAACAGAACAATTATTTAGGTGAACGTGTTCGTGTATGTGAGTGTGTGTGCGTGCGTATTAATACGTACCCCTGACGTACCTGTTTTAAATCTTTTACTTGTTGAATTTAACACTCGTGTTCGTCAAATAAATTCTGTAACTATTTTTATTTATTTCATTAATTGTTAATTCGATGTTGATGTTCTTGTTTCTTTAGATCTGAATAATTATTTGGTTGTAGATCCGTTGTTGAATGTAAACAGTTGCGTAGATCTCTTGACGTTCGTTCACTCGCCTGTTGAATGGTGTCGTCTATGTGTGTCAGTGTATAGTTTAGACAAAGTTATTTTATGTAATTTAAACCTTCACGTACCTGTGATGTTGTACTAGACGTTCAGTCGGTCTCTGGTGATTAATAAACTGTCAAGTTTTTTTTATCAAACAGTATAATAGTCCTGTTAATGTTTCAGTGAGCACTTACAAATTTTACTTGGGCGCCATATGGGATTTCAAGAGAAATGTCCCATAAAAAGAATTCTTTTGAATAATTTACTAATTAATTTAGATATTTTATAAATCAGTAATTGATTAAATAGTTAAATCAAGATCAGGAATTAATTTTCTGTTTATTTGTTTACTAGATTTTAACTATTGGCGGTTCAGTTGTCTGAATTGTAGCCAATTGAACTGTTTGTTTACTTTGAAAATGCAACTCATTCATTAGTAATAAAGATTAATGATTTATTTAAATAATTGTTGACAATAGTGGTTACTTTACAATTCATTTGTTTATTGTTCACTCTAGAATAGATTCAATTAAATACATTCATTTGAAAATAACAAACGGATTACAACTCATCCGGCTTTTAACTTTTATCTAGCTCAGTTCGTTTACAATGAAAACTCTAGTTTTAATCGATAGATTATTTATAATTATTATCTTTCTCAAGGGTGACTTCTTATAATTTACAAAATAGAACACCATAGCCTTACTTTACAATGCTATTACCCTATATTAGATTGTTAGGTTAGACACCATTAGTTATTGAAACTAATAAACGAAAATTTCGATTATTCTGAACAAGTTTTAGGTTAGTTTTGAGAACGTTAACACATGAAATCTTATGTCGGAATATTGTAATTCCTCTAAATAACTTTAAAACAGTGTTAAGTACTTATTGTATTATTGTTTCTTGCGTCAGTATACAGGTGTATTATACTATACTGTTAATAGCTTAAATGTAAACAATGTAAGTATATGCACCGTACTCCCTGGTTATTAATCGCAATGATTAATTATTAACACTTCTAACGATCTAATTCAATGATCGTGGTTACACTTCACTTTATTTCGCACATGAACGATTTTATTTTCTTCTTGATAAACTACTGCCTTGGTTATGTATGGTACTTAACCTCGTTCTTTTACACGCACTACTAGTATAAGTATCACTACTATTATCGATGCACTGAGATTGAATTATACTTCTTCCTTCTCGTTGCTTATTAAATTTTGGATGATAAATCGGCCTGAATTAGTTGTTGTCAGTTGAGTGAAAATAGACAAAATGCTCTCTGTTTACATTTGCGATCGTTTATATACATTTTTTAGAAGTCCGCTTGGCGCTCTCGGCGCGCTCCTAAAGTCGTCCGTGATTGGTTGGAAATTATGTCATGATGACGTAATTCTATTTATAGGCATTACATCTTGTATTCGGAGCGTCCTTGTCGCTTTTATTATTATTTTATTGTATTTATTCGAGATTCACCAAATTTATAATGCTAACGTTTATATCTCAGTTATTACATTTCCAATTCGGGTTCTATTACTATCATTGTAAAGCTTGTTTATTTATCTTTATTCTGACATGGCTTGATGCCAGTTTGGTCATAGTTTTCATTAACATTCCTTTATTTTAAACTAACTAATGCATTGTTTACATTCGTCGTCTGCTAAATGTTGCAGATCCGACTAATAACTTTTTCCTCATATTTGTTGAATTATTCTTATTTTATAATTTGAATATGATTATTTGATTAAAAATAACACCTTACTATATATAAATGCTGGATCCAGCTGAACAATATTAATTATCTGTTTACATTTGTTGATTTTCTAACATCAACTTCCATATTTTACTATTTTTACTTTAACATGTCCTTCTTATCTCTTATTCTTATAACATCACACAAGTAGTGGTGTTTTACATTATTTTTTGCATTACCATTATTTTACTCCCCTATGCTTAGTAGGGTTTCTATCTGATTCATATTTTCATGACTTAAATTGGTCATTCTGGGTTTGTTATCATTACTTTACAATGTTTTGTTCCCTGATTATTATTACCTTTCTGTACACATTTTATCTACTTATAATGTTACCTAAACACATTCAGTATTTATATTTATTGTTATTCTTAATTTATTATAATACATATTTGGCTTTCTTATTATCTTTTACAGTTTGTGATTATTCCTAGCATCGTTCTTTGTCTTTTTCAAATCATTGCTTTAATATGGGTCAGCTAATGTGCTGTTTTTATTTATAATATGTGGTACAAATATTATTCAAGCCATTTCTTATCTTACTTATTCTATTTGATTTTATTCCTCAATGGTTTTTATTGAGCTCACTTAACAGTTTATGTGGGAAACTTGTTTTGTCATTTCGTCCTTGTCATTCTGTTTGTTTGTATTGTAGTGTCATTTTATGTAGATAGTGGATATACCACTATTCACTTGAATTTCTTCTCTCCTTTCATTCTTTATTGATTAATTTTTTTTACTGTTACATTCTTCCCTGGTTACTCATTTATAGTTCTATTAGTATCATTCACCCTTCTGGTGTTCATTATTAGTATGGAACATTTTGTGATGTTACAGTATGTATGTATCATTGTATATGTGACGAGTTGAGATAGTTTGTTTATACCTTCCAATGTTATCTTTAAGAAAACGAGAAAATTATAGTATCAGAGAACTTAATTTATACACTGTTACAATTTAAATTACTATATGTAATAATATTTTAATTAATTAAACAAACAGTAATCAACAATTGGATATTAGATTGGTACACAAAAGGTTTATACATACAGCAGTCAACATATAGCATAGTAAAATATATTACATATAACCAAAAACAGATTAGGGGATGTTCAACTATGTAATTATTAAAAGTTATTTTTAACATGTATCACTCACTACTGGTATTAAAAAACAATCATAATTTAGAAATATACAAATTACACAATAACTTTTGAACTTTAAGAACTTACATCACACAGTTGATTTTGTAAATGTGTATGTGGACATATACACATATGTATATGTGGACATATTGTAGAAGACCCTGTATATGGCTGAAATCTGATCAAGCCCCACTGTTTGGGCTAGCCACTAGGTCACCAGACCGCTGTATGCCGGTCGTTACAAAAGAATAAAAATAAAATGGAAATTTCAATAATAATAGAATTTCCAAACAATAAAATAATTTTGTTTATGTTTATAGAGGTATGTATCATAGGTAAATCTGTTTTTAAAAGGTTCTGTTAAAATTTTAAATAATAGGTATGTATTTATTGACCGTCGAGCACTTCTTGAAGATTTGTACCAAGTCTGGAGTTAAATAGATTAACTCCAGGTAATAATCGATTGTTGACTTTCCTGACTGGTCCAATATCTTGTTCAAAATAGAATATATTCTTCTCACTTAATGCCTTCAGCCTTATAAATACCCTTAAATTACCCTGTGAAATAAGTACAGATACAAAATAATGGAAATATAAAGATTTATTGACAATATTAAATAAATAATCGATATTCTATCGATGGAGAGCAATTATCGACTCTGTCTCAGGAATTATCGATTGTGTCATACAGAACAAAATTTTATGTTATATTATATTAAAGACAGGTTCTTTGAGCGATTAGGATTAATAGTCAGAGAAGGGTGACGAGAAAGTATAACATTAACAATTAAAGATATTAATACAATAATTACTATTCAATAGTATTTAAATAATTCCACTATGTAATGTAAAAGAATGCTGTCAAACCATACGCAGATGATGACGTCACTGCGATATCGAAGGCGGTCTCTGTAGAATTAAAAGATGGCCGCTACTATTTCTTGCGTA
The DNA here is from genome assembly GCA_034769895.1 of Magicicada septendecula. Taxonomy (NCBI): domain Eukaryota; kingdom Metazoa; phylum Arthropoda; class Insecta; order Hemiptera; family Cicadidae; genus Magicicada; species Magicicada septendecula. The sequence continues at coordinate 2,585,692 of CM068369.1, read as the reverse complement.
GTTACTGTGAAGTCGGCATGTCCCAAAATCACGACAAAATTACCTTTGTGAATGTCTAAAATCTTCCCGCACTGGTGTAATATGTCTGTTAAGTTAGTTGGTGTATTCTGGTGAAGTGTTCCGTGTAAACTTGTGTTAATTTGGTTATTTTGTCTGTTTTCACTCCTGGGGTTAAGTTTTTAAAGTTACGGTTAGGTTTGTAAAGTGAATCAGTTGAAATATAATGTTTTACTGTTTACTGTCACTCGTATAGTGAAGTTAGAGGTTTGTTTTCACTATTGTCGTGAATGTTTTTATAGTATTGGCTTCAAAAAGTGTTTAATTTGTCTAACTCCCGTTCACTGATTTCAATGGCTAAACGTTAGCATCATGTTCGACTCGATTTTAAGAACGTTTTTGTCACACACCTATTCAGCTTGATATTCAACAAAAGACTAATTAACTTGGTCATAAATCTTGCCCAGTTAATCCTTGAAAAAGTATTGTTAACATTTTTCGACCTTCATACACATTAGAAAATATTACATTATATATGGAATTTTTCTATTTTATTCCTTACTTTTATGAATTACTAATCTTATTATTAGTTTAATAATCTCATTCCCTTTAAATTGATGTATTATAGTCCATATCTGTAGACATTTTGTGGAAATTAACAAATTTTGTTCACACTTTGGAAATATAGGCTCAAAATTGGATTTCCGTCTTTATACAAAATTCCTTCCATTTTAAATATTATTAATACTATTATAATAACTTTTAATTAGTCATATTTCTCTTCCTTTCCTTAAATACATATAAATTACACCTTTGAACTGGTTTTTTGTGTTAATTTGTAGATTTGACATTGCTCTTTAAAATTAATTAATTTATATATTTTGACAATTTACAAAATGTTAAGGTATATTTCCTTATTGTCATTTTAATTCATAGGATCATTCCTAGTAGTAGTTAATTGTGTTATCTTATATAAATCTGGGTAGTTTCCAGGATTTATAAGTGAATTATACTATTTTATACTGGTTCTCTGATTTCACCAAATGGCCTAGATTTTAGAATTTTATATTTCTTTCTTTCTCAAATAATTTAAACTTAATTCCTCCTCTGACTTTACATAATTACAATTATATGAAAATAACATGATCTATAACTTATTGTTTTGTGTAGTAGTTAATTAACACTACAATTATTAAAATAATTAATTATGAACATTGTTTAGTAATCTGCACAATTTAACATATTGCAGATACAGCTTAAACATATCTCTTTTAACTAATTTTAATCTAACATAGCATACCTCTTAGAACATTATTACTGGTATGTAGGTTATTATTTATCAAACATAATTCTTTTTTAAAACACATAACATAAATCTTATTTTCTAATAAACCTTACAAATACATTTATTTAATACATTGATTTTAGGATTGTGAAATAACAGTCTATTTGAACATGTTACACTTATTCATACTATATTAGTGTCAGTCCTTTTTGGTTTAAATCATTATTATTGTGATCCCCCACATCAGTAAACATTAATTCCCATACTCTATTTATTATCATTTTCCTTTTTTACAAAGGTCTTTTAAATAAGGATTTACATTAAAATAATAAAATACTGGAAACCTTCCATTTTATTATTTTATTATGCTGTTTATTATTTAGATTTTAAAGTTGTGATATAGCATACTACTAAGTTATAGTATCACCAACTTTAAGTTTATTGCATTTTTTAAAAAAAAAAACACTTATACAAATTCACTTTCACTGTTGGTTCTGATATTCTGAGTCTTATTATCTCAAACCAGACCTTTAGTCATCATGGACCGTTAAGACTAGTTTATTTTCTTTATTACACAATAGCTTTAGCCGGTGCACTTCTTATAACGCTATACAACACTTTAGTTTTCTCAATAATTACATTTTTATAAGATTTTGGGTATGTTATACTTTCTTTGGTATAGTTTTTGTGGGTTTGGGATTGATAGTAGTTTATATAATAATAGGTTTTACTACGGTGTTTCTTTCATACTATGTCTTCCTCTCCTCCTGTCTTCCTTCTTGTCCTTCTTCCTATCTTCCTTCTGGTATTCATTCTTGTCCCTCTTCTAGTTTTCATTCTTGTCCCTCGTCTAGTCTTCACTCTTCTGTTCTTCTTTCCTCATTCTTGGGTAAACCAAGGTACTTGGTGTTATCACGACTGAGGTTTAGTTTCGAGTATTTAATTTCTTCACTGAACTGACTTTATTCTTCTATACAGGTTTCAGGGTATTGTTTTCTTCCTGTTCACAAACTTTATTCTTCCCTCTTCTTGTTTTTAGAGTATTTTGGTATTCACCACTCTTTGATTGAGTCTCTTTTTTCGGGATATTGTCTTATGTAACTGGTTTACTGCTCTGAGCTTCCTGGGTAACTTACTGGTATTATACTATGAGTTGATGAGTTGCTTCAATACTTTCTTTGGTTTCTTTTAACAGTGGTTTTTATATATTATGTAGTGAGGATTTTTATCTTATTGTGTTTCATTCCTCTGATTTATTTAAATGTCATTTAATATTATTACAACATTTGTTGATGTAATTAAACTTTATCATTTCATATGACTTAAAATGTAGTGGATTTTCTGTCACGCTACAGAATGCCCTTCTCCAGAAGTAATTTTTTCAGACTATACTTGCTTTGTCTGAAACAATTGCTTATGATAATTATTCAAAGTTTGTTATTATTTTGGACTTCCTTCCATTTTAAAATTCTCTTATTTATATCTGAGTTTATATCACTCTCACTTGATCTTCCTTGATAGTAATAGTCTTCTGAGTTTCATATTTATTATTTCAGTTTTATATTTCTTCTTAGTATTTTCTCCTTGGGATATTTTCTCCCTATCGTTCCCTACCTTGTGAGCTGGTTCAGTTCAGAGAGGCACTGTACGCTACTTTCCTCTGCTGTCCAATACTTCACACATATTTGAGTACAGAGGCAAATCATCTCTGCTCAAAAAACATATTAATCCTGCTGGAATTATCATCAGACAGATTAAAAAAATTATTCAGAATAGTACATTTTTGTTACTATTTAAAAAATATCTTTGGGATACTTCACTTATTACTTATTATACTTCTCAGAGATTTTAATATTTCTATCTCAGTTGTTCATCTGACTTATTATCTGGATGTTTCTTTCATTTGATATTATGGTAGGAAGCTCTTCTATTATTACATTTTTATACTTTTATTATCATATAAATCTTTTGGTTATAAATTCTTTATTACCTTCTGGTTTTTTCATTATAATCTGCATTATTTGTAGTAGCATATCTTTGTGACATTTTTAGACTGTTCCTTAGTTCTTAAAATTTCCACCTGTTCTATTTTCTAGAATTTTTTATAACTGTCATTATCATAATTGTCATTTAATTTATAAATCATTTTATATTAATTCATTTAATTACATAAATTTTTGACATTAATTTCACATTATTCCGGTCATTGCTATTATACTTGTGAATGATGGTTTTTTTTTTTTTTTTTATTAATTTCATTATGAGGTTATAATTTCTCCTCGTACCACTTCAAGTTTCATTCTCTTATAATTCCAAAGAAGTTTTTGTACTTTATTTTATTCAATCACTTAAATCGTATTAAAGAATTTTTTCTTTTTTATTTCCTTCAACCACATTTTACGGAAAGTTTTTTACTCTTCATATTGAACTTAGACATGATTATACTGTCTAGAATTATTTGTTTTAATTCTAATTCTGTTTCCTCTTATTCATCCCATTATGATCCTTTGTTACCATGGTAATTATCTTCTATGCTTACCATAAATCTGGTAGGAAATCTCATCAGTTTATCACACCATATTGTTTTACTTATAATTGGTTGGTAAGTTGTACTTATACTTGGTTTGGGAAACTTGATTTATTCATAATTCAAAATTCATTCTTCTTATGTTATTCTGTGAAGTTTTCTCAAATAATTTGTATGTAAGGTGGGCTTACATGTGTTTCGGCTGGTTTTATTTCTCTAAACTCTCTTGGTATTATTGTCAAAATGTTTCTCTTCAAATAAATATTTAGTAAACTGTCCTTATTTGTTTTTTGACCTTAGATGGTTTTATTTCTAAATTCTCTCCTTCTTTATTATTATATTATAGCCATAAAGTTTTTCTTCAATTATTTGTTATGTAAGGTGATCTTACCATTGCTTTTAGAATTTAGTTATTTATTTCAAACTCTTCTTATATTATTCTTCTTTTCAACTAATTTCTTTCAAATAATCTTTATGTAAGATTGGCTCACATGTATTTTAGAATTTTGGGGGATTTTATGTTTTTAAACTTCTTCTCTTCTATTCTAGCCATAAAGTTTTTTCACATTTTCTTGGTATGTAAGGTGAACTTATTTTTTTTTTTTTTTTAGAATTTAGAGGATTTTATGTTTCTTAAACTTCTTCTCTTCTATTCTAGCCATAAAGTTTTTCACATTTTCTTGGTATGTAAGATGAACTTACATTTTTTTAGAATTTAGAGGATTTTATGTTTTTAAACTTCTTCACTTCTATTCTAGCCATAAAGTTTTTCACATTTTCTTGGTATGTAAGGTGAACTTACATTTTTTTAGAATTTAGAGGATTTTATGTTTTTAAACTTCTTCACTTCTATTCTAGCCATAAAGTTTTTTCACATTTTCTTGGTATGTAAGGTGAACTTACATTTTTTTAGAATTTAGAGGATTTTATGTTTTTAAACTTCTTCTCTTCTATTCTAGGCATAAAGTTTTTTCACATTTTCTTGGTATGTAAGGTGAACTTATTTTTTTTTTTTTTTTTTTTAGAGGATTTTATGTTTTTAAACTTCTTCACTTCTATTCTAGCCATAAAGTTTTTTCACATTTTCTTGGTATGTAAGGTGAACTTACATTTTTTTTTAGAATTTAGAGGATTTTATGTTTCTTAAACTTCTTCATTTCTATTCTAGCCATAAAGTTTTTCACATTTTCTTGGTATGTAAGGTGAACTTACATTTTTTTAGAATTTAGAGGATTTTATGTTTTTAAACTTCTTCACTTCTATTCTAGCCATAAAGTTTTTTCTCATTTTCTTGGTATGTAAGGTGAACTTACATTTTTTTAGAATTTAGAGGATTTTATGTTTTTAAACTTCTTCTCTTCTATTCTAGCCATAAAGTTTTTCACATTTTCTTGGTATGTAAGATGAACTTTTTTTTTTTTTTTTTTTTTTTTTAGAGGATTTTATGTTTTTAAACTTCTTCTCTTCTATTCTAGCCATAAAGTTTTTCACATTTTCTTGGTATGTAAGGTGAACTTACATTTTTTTTTAGAATTTAGAGGATTTTATGTTTTTAAACTTCTTCTCTTCTATTCTAGCCATAAAGTTTTTCACATTTTCTTGGTATGTAAGATGAACTTACATTTTTTTTAGAATTTAGAGGATTTTATGTTTTTAAACTTCTTCTCTTCTATTCTAGCCATAAAGTTTTCACATTTTCTTGGTATGTAAGGTGAACTTACATTTTTTTTAGAATTTAGAGGATTTTATGTTTTTAAACTTCTTCTCTTCTATTCTAGCCATAAAGTTTTCACATTTTCTTGGTATGTAAGGTGAACTTACATTTTTTTAGAATTTAGAGGATTTTATAATCATAAAATTTCTTCATGGATGCCTGGTTAAAAACACCCTTGACTTTACTTGAACTTATTTCTTTGATTTCGTAGGTGTTGTTGTTATTGTCTTTTGAGACGATATAGGGACCAGTATACAGGAGCAATAACTTTTTTGTTATCCCTTCTAGGGAACTAGGTAATTCCCTATTCTTCAACAACACCTTCTCTCCAACGGTATAATGAATAACCTTACCCATGCATTTATTGTATTTGTTCCGCCGTTTCTTCTGATCTTCGGCCACCTTATTACAAAATTGAATTTTATTGAATTTATATTTATGTTCTCTTGGGAACTCCAAGATGTCTGAAATTTCTCTAGGGGGTTGTCTCTCGTACATTGCGGAGTATGGGGTTATTCCTATGGCTGGATGGTAGGCCAGGTTGAGGAATTCTTCAGTGGCCTCCAAGTATTCTTGCCACCTTCTCTGCTGATCATGGCAATATGTTCTTAATAGGCGCCCTACCTCTCGTAAGACTCTTTCGGCCGGGTTACTGCTTGGGTGGTATACGGATGTCTTGTATGTGTGAACCCCCATGGACAGCAGTGTATCCCGCCATCTCCTCCCCTTGAATTGCGTTCCGTGGTCGGTTATGATCGATACCGGTTTTCCGACGGTTGGGAAGTACTGGTCGATCAGGATATTAAGAACTTTCTTCGTAATCGCCCGATTTGCTGGGTATAGCTTTATGAACTTAGTGTAATGGTCCATAATGATGACGATATATCTGTATCGATGGCGGCCTCCACTGCGGGGAAATGGCCCGCAGATATCCAGGAATACTTTCTCAAGTTTAAACTGTGATGTTATTGGAATCATCTGCCCTTCTCTTTTCTCGTTATTAGTTTTTACGAGTTGGCAGATGCGACAGTTTCTAATATACCTCCGTACCTTCCGATTGATGTCCTTTATATAACAGTTTTCTTCCAGGGCCTTTACCACCTTTAAAGCGCCCATATGCCCATATCGAACATGATAACTGATCACTACCTCTTTCTCGATATGGGTTGGAATTATTACCTTCCATTCCTCCTTAAATAATGATGGTTTGGAAAACAGGATTCCCTTATGTATAGTATAATATCGGGATATGGTCTCATCTCCTGCTTCCAATCTTGAGATAATATTAATTAATTTCGGGTCAGCTTGTTGGTGTGTGCTTAGTTGTTCTAGAACTGATTGTAGACCGGCACTGCTGCTGAGAATATGGTACACTTTCAGAATACTCTCCTTCTCCCCCTCGAACGTCTGCTTGTCAATGTCAACTCTAGACAATACGTCCGCGACGACATTCTTCCTTCCGGGGATATACTCCCATTTCAGGTCGTACTCTTGCAGCAATAGTATCCACCGCGTTAATCTCCATGGCTCAGCTTACATCTCTTAAGGAACGAGATAGATTTATGGTCTGTCCGGACGGTAACGGGATAACCAAGAATATATGTACGGAACTTTCCGCACGCGAACACGACACTCAATAACTCCTTCTCTGTCACATGATAGTTTTTCTCACTCTGGTTCAGAGCTCTGCTGGCAAAACAGATTACAAGATGCTCGCCCTCCTCATCCTCTTGATATAAAGTAGTGCCAAGGCTGATGTCACTGGCATCGCAATTAAGAAAGAAAGGCTTGTTAAAATCTGGATGACGGAGTATAATATGTTTAAGAAATTTTTGTTTTATGAGAGTCAATATGTTTTGTTGTTCATTACCCCAGATCCATTTATTTTTAGATGACAGTTGCGGCTGGAATCTGGCAGTCAGTTCGGAGTACTTTTCCTGGAACTTGCGGTAGTAGTTACAGAGTCCCAGGAACGACTGTAACTGCCTTCGATTCTTTGGTGTAGGAAAGTTCTGAATTGCTTCGACTTTTTCAGCCGACGGTGAGATTCCCTTATCATTTAATATGAAGCCCAAGAATTGTATCTCTTTAGCAATAAAATGAGACTTTGCCAACTTCAGAGTAATATTGTTTGCTGCTAGCTTCTGTAAGACATGTTCCACACGGTAGCAGTGTTCCTCCCAAGTTTCTGAGGACACTAGCAAGTCATCGACGTATACGGTGGTGAATTTTAGTGCTTCTTGGCCAAGTATTTGATCCATGCAGTGCACAAAGACTGCGACTGAGTTTACCAGTCCGAAGGGCAACCTCTTAAACTGGTAGTTCCGCCCTTCGAATATAAAGGCCAGATACTGGCGACTCTGTGGATGTAATTCCACCTGCCAGTATCCGCACACCGTATCCCAGGTAGTGAAGTATTTGGTACCGTGGACTCGTTTTAATATCTCCTCAATCTCACCGGGCGAAGTCCTGTCATTTATGATCATCTTATTTATTTCGCGCGCATCTAAACATAAACGGACTTGTCCGTTTTTCTTAGGAATAGCCACGATAGGACTTGTGTAAGGGGAATGGCTACTCTCTATAATGTCACGGTTAATCATTTGCTCTATTTCAGCTCTTACTGCCTGCTTTCGTGATTGCGTAATGGGGTAAGACTTCCGGTTAAAGTCTACAGTGTCTCGGAATTGTAGAGTACACTGGAAATTCTTCACTTTACCGGGCTCATCAGAAAAGACTGATTTATATTTATTGTATATATCGATTAATTTGTTCGCTTGGTTTGTTGTTAAACCTTCGCCAGTTGTACCGCTCCGGAAATCCCTGATCTCCTGGATTTTTTGCGACCATAAATCTTCATTGGAGGTGTCGTCTATTCTCTGTTCAATTATGGATGTTGGTTGGATGTAATTGATTTTTCGGATTTGCTGATGGATACTATCGGGAACGACTTGGTCACTACCCACCAAGTTCGCCGTCCAAGTATGTCCGCTAGAAAACAGTGATAATGTTTCAGTTCTTAGGTCAATGATGGCGGAATTTCTCCTAAGCACATCACACCCGACCAGTATATTAAATGGCAGACCGCTCGCCACCAAGAATTCCATGTCTATCGCTATACCACAGCTCATCACACTGGCGGAGACTTGTCTACGTATAGTTTTGTTTTGTCGGCCGGTTGCTCCCAACAAAACAATATTATTCAACGGCAATGTTGGTAAAGTTCTCCCGCACTCTTGCTGTATCCTCTCCAGTTCCGTCGTATTTATTATTGATACGTTTGACCCAGTATCGATCATTAACTTGGCTGGGATGCCTTCTACCTTGGCGTCAACATGTATAATTTCATGATTGAAGTTATTGGTGGGACTCCTGTTATCCTCTTCCAATAACTCCTGTCTGATGTCTTTCAGGTAGTTGCATCCGATGATTGTAATACGATTGTGATTATTTACTATATTGAACTCATTCTCATTGTCATACCCAGTAGACAGAAGCAGTAATGGGTTCTGGTTATTTCTTACTGCCTGTGCCCGTTTAAAGGCTCGGCATCATTGTTTCTTTGAGCCATATTATTGGATGCCTCATTCGGGATGCTCAGGGTGGTTACTTGCCGATCTGTTCTATGGTCTTCTGGTCGTTCATGGTGCGACCTCTGTTCAGTGTTGTCCAAACTATTACTCCTGCGCGCCGGATAGTACCTCGGTTGGTCCCGTTCTAGGCTCCTCCGCCTTTCTTCGTATCTTCGGTAACTGTTCCCTCTATGGTGGTTGAAACCTCGCTGTCTTCCATCTGTGGCCCGTATGAAGTTCACTCTTGGCGAGGAAACCTATTATTACTAAAATTACTATTATTGGGACCCACACGATTAGCATTATTATGGTAAGGACTATTACCATAATTGGGGCTTCTCTGACTATTTACGTTACCAGGGTTGGGATTGCGGTTACCCTGATAACCATTAGAGGGTCGATTCGGGTTTTGCTGGTTGGAACCCGTATTATTATTGTCATTGTAATTGGTATTATTTATATTATTTCCATTATTATAATTGCTATTTCGCGGGTATGCCCGAACTCCTTGGTACCCAGTATTTATGTGGTTCGCACCCTGATTATTGTTCAGGTACGTCCTTGGTTCGGGCCCATCACTTCTTCTGCGACTCTGCCTGTAGTAATCTTCGTTTTCATAATTCTCCAGGAGTTCGGTCATTGCTTGGATGGTTTTTATCTGGCTGCCCCTCCTAGCGCGAATCACTTCCTCATCATAATGATAAGACAGCTTGTTGATTAAGCATTCCTCCGGTATGGCTGGTTCTAAGTGCTTGGCCATACACACTTTGCCGAGGAAATACGCTGTCATTGAGCTGCCGACTTGTGGTTGATAGCGGCCGTGGCAGATATTATCTCTGATGAGATTCTGCGTGGTCTCTGACCAGTACTTGGCTTTGAACATGCTCTTGAACTGTTCATAGTTATTGATGTCGCTCCGGTTTGCCATCCACCAATGGTCATTCACTTCCCGAAATGACTCGTCAAGGATCTCTCTATTCTGTACCCATCGGTTCCCTCGGTGTTTCTCGATGTACTCCTCTATTCGTGCCAAGAACTCCATTGGCTTCCGTTTGTATTGTCGGAAATTCAGCCATTCTCGGTTCTCTGACATGGGGAAACTGTGATATCCCGATGGTCTGTTTCTGATTGACTCTATCTCCTCCTGGCTCTGACGCATCTGTCCGGTTATGTTTACCATGGCGGCTTCCACGCCGTCACATCGTTCTGTTACTTGGGTTTTCACTTTATTTACTTCCTCCAGGGCAAATTTCTTGGTCTCCTCCATTTTTGTTTTCTGCTGTTCTTGGACCTGAGTAATTTCCTTTGTTATTACTTCACGGACTTCCAGCACTTCGTTTTCTGTTAGCCGACATCTTTCGTCTACTTCTCGGATCTGCTGGTTAACAACCACAACTTCCTGTTCTAATTTCCTTACAATGGACTTCTTCGTCTCAGTTATCTTTTTATTTATCTCCTCTTTGGCTAACTCAATCCTCTCGTCTAACTTATTCATGTTCTCTTGGTTCGCTTCTCTTAATTCTTCTCTCAGCAGTAAATTGTCCTCTCTCAATTCTTCCCTTAATTGTTGGTTGTCATTTTCTATTTTCCTACTGGTTTCTTCCATTTTCTCTTCTAAATTCTTATTGTTTTCTTCCATTTTCCTTTCCATCTTCTTACTCAAATATTTACTGGTTTCTTCGATCCTCTTATTAGTATTCTCTATCTTACGGCCCAATTCTTCCTTTGTGGATCGGTTATCTTCCTTCAGATCCTCTAGCTTTTCATTTAATGAATGGTTGTTTTCCTTCAGATCCTCTAGCTTTTCATTTAATGAATGGTTGTCTTCCTTCCTTTCCTTACTGTTTTCGTCCATCTTCTTGTTAGTGGAATCCAGTTTGTTATTCAAGTCTTCACTCAACTTCTTGCTAGTTTCTTCCATTTTATTTTCCATTCCTTCCATCCTTTTATTCTGTTCCTTCATTGTCTCCATCATCTGCCTGAGCATTCCTTGTGTTGTCATGTCCTCGGTTTGCGATGGCTTCTCCTTCTCTGGGATATTAACTTCCCCTGTTTGCGTTGTTACTTCAGGTTGTTTCCCTGGCGGTACGGGTTGTTTATCTTCTACCGGGGGTAGTAATACTTCTGGATCTTCAACAGGTGTTGCCTCCTTATCCCCCAGGTCAATCTCTTTCTCGGCCTCTGCCGCCCTCTTTTTCGCTGTAGCTCGTCTTTGCATCCTTCTGCTGTCTATTAATCAATCGCTGCCAAGCTTAGATTATTAAGCCCTCTAAGTTGGACGCCACTTTGTAGAAGACCCTGTATATGGCTGTAATCTGATCAAGCCCCACTGTTTGGGCTAGCCACTAGGTCACCAGACCGCTGTATGCCGGTCGTTACAAAAGAATAAAAATAAAATGGAAATTTCAATAATAATAGAATTTCCAAACAATAAAATAATTTTGTTTATGTTTATAGAGGTATGTATCATAGGTAAATCTGTTTTTAAAAGGTTCTGTTAAAATTTTAAATAATAGGTATGTATTTATTGACCGTCGAGCACTTCTTGAAGATTTGTACCAAGTCTGGAGTTAAATAGATTAACTCCAGGTAATAATCGATTGTTGACTTTCCTGACTGGTCCAATATCTTGTTCAAAATAGAATATATTCTTCTCACTTAATGCCTTCAGCCTTATAAATACCCTTAAATTACCCTGTGAAATAAGTACAGATACAAAATAATGGAAATATAAAGATTTATTGACAATATTAAATAAATAATCGATATTCTATCGATGGAGAGCAATTATCGACTCTGTCTCAGGAATTATCGATTGTGTCATACAGAACAAAATTTTATGTTATATTATATTAAAGACAGGTTCTTTGAGCGATTAGGATTAATAGTCAGAGAAGGGTGACGAGAAAGTATAACATTAACAATTAAAGATATTAATACAATAATTACTATTCAATAGTATTTAAATAATTCCACTATGTAATGTAAAAGAATGCTGTCAAACCATACGCAGATGATGACGTCACTGCGATATCGAAGGCGGTCTCTGTAGAATTAAAAGATGGCCGCTACTATTTCTTGCGTAGTTACTGTGAAGTCGGCATGTCCCAAAATCACGACAAAATTACCTTTGTGAATGTCTAAAATCTTCCCGCACTGGTGTAATATGTCTGTTAAGTTAGTTGGTGTATTCTGGTGAAGTGTTCCGTGTAAACTTGTGTTAATTTGGTTATTTTGTCTGTTTTCACTCCTGGGGTTAAGTTTTTAAAGTTACGGTTAGGTTTGTAAAGTGAATCAGTTGAAATATAATGTTTTACTGTTTACTGTCACTCGTATAGTGAAGTTAGAGGTTTGTTTTCACTATTGTCGTGAATGTTTTTATAGTATTGGCTTCAAAAAGTGTTTAATTTGTCTAACTCCCGTTCACTGATTTCAATGGCTAAACGTTAGCATCATGTTCGACTCGATTTTAAGAACGTTTTTGTCACACACCTATTCAGCTTGATATTCAACAAAAGACTAATTAACTTGGTCATAAATCTTGCCCAGTTAATCCTTGAAAAAGTATTGTTAACATTTTTCGACCTTCATACACATTAGAAAATATTACATTATATATGGAATTTTTCTATTTTATTCCTTACTTTTATGAATTACTAATCTTATTATTAGTTTAATCATCTCATTCCCTTTAAATTGATGTATTATAGTCCATATCTGTAGACATTTTGTGGAAATTAACAAATTTTGTTCACACTTTGGAAATATAGGCTCAAAATTGGATTTCCGTCTTTATACAAAATTCCTTCCATTTTAAATATTATTAATACTATTATAATAACTTTTAATTAGTCATATTTCTCTTCCTTTCCTTAAATACATATAAATTACACCTTTGAACTGGTTTTTTGTGTTAATTTGTAGATTTGACATTGCTCTTTAAAATTAATTAATTTATATATTTTGACAATTTACAAAATGTTAAGGTATATTTCCTTATTGTCATTTTAATTCATAGGATCATTCCTAGTAGTAGTTAATTGTGTTATCTTATATAAATCTGGGTAGTTTCCAGGATTTATAAGTGAATTATACTATTTTATACTGGTTCTCTGATTTCACCAAATGGCCTAGATTTTAGAATTTTATATTTCTTTCTTTCTCAAATAATTTAAACTTAATTCCTCCTCTGACTTTACATAATTACAATTATATGAAAATAACATGATCTATAACTTATTGTTTTGTGTAGTAGTTAATTAACACTACAATTATTAAAATAATTAATTATGAACATTGTTTAGTAATCTGCACAATTTAACATATTGCAGATACAGCTTAAACATATCTCTTTTAACTAATTTTAATCTAACATAGCATACCTCTTAGAACATTATTACTGGTATGTAGGTTATTATTTATCAAACATAATTCTTTTTTAAAACACATAACATAAATCTTATTTTCTAATAAACCTTACAAATACATTTATTTAATACATTGATTTTAGGATTGTGAAATAACAGTCTATTTGAACATGTTACACTTATTCATACTATATTAGTGTCAGTCCTTTTTGGTTTAAATCATTATTATTGTGATCCCCCACATCAGTAAACATTAATTCCCATACTCTATTTATTATCATTTTCCTTTTTTACAAAGGTCTTTTAAATAAGGATTTACATTAAAATAATAAAATACTGGAAACCTTCCATTTTATTATTTTATTATGCTGTTTATTATTTAGATTTTAAAGTTGTGATATAGCATACTACTAAGTTATAGTATCACCAACTTTAAGTTTATTGCATTTTTTTTTAAAAAAAAACACTTATACAAATTCACTTTCACTGTTGGTTCTGATATTCTGAGTCTTATTATCTCAAACCAGACCTTTAGTCATCATGGACCGTTAAGACTAGTTTATTTTCTTTATTACACAATAGCTTTAGCCGGTGCACTTCTTATAACGCTATACAACACTTTAGTTTTCTCAATAATTACATTTTTATAAGATTTTGGGTATGTTATACTTTCTTTGGTATAGTTTTTGTGGGTTTGGGATTGATAGTAGTTTATATAATAATAGGTTTTACTACGGTGTTTCTTTCATACTATGTCTTCCTCTCCTCCTGTCTTCCTTCTTGTCCTTCTTCCTATCTTCCTTCTGGTATTCATTCTTGTCCCTCTTCTAGTTTTCATTCTTGTCCCTCGTCTAGTCTTCACTCTTCTGTTCTTCTTTCCTCATTCTTGTTTAAACCAAGGTACTTGGTGTTATCACGACTGAGGTTTAGTTTGGAGTATTTAATTTCTTCACTGAACTGACTTTATTCTTCTATACAGGTTTCAGGGTATTGTTTTCTTCCTGTTCACAAACTTTATTCTTCCCTCTTCTTGTTTTTAGAGTATTTTGGTATTCACCACTCTTTGATTGAGTCTCTTTTTTCGGGATATTGTCTTATGTAACTGGTTTACTGCTCTGAGCTTCCTGGGTAACTTACTGGTATTATACTATGAGTTGATGAGTTGCTTCAATACTTTCTTTGGTTTCTTTTAACAGTGGTTTTTATATATTATGTAGTGAGGATTTTTATCTTATTGTGTTTCATTCCTCTGATTTATTTAAATGTCATTTAATATTATTACAACATTTGTTGATGTAATTAAACTTTATCATTTCATATGACTTAAAATGTAGTGGATTTTCTGTCACGCTACAATATACATAAATTTACAATATTCTACAGTACTCTTGAATATAATTTACAAAATGATTCCAATTTTATTATTATCCAAGTTTACTTGTTAGATAAATTTACCATAAACTTTTGTTTGTAACCTTATGTATATGATGGTACTACGGCAAGAGGATTTGTCTGATGGAAAGAACGTTTTAGAGAACGATGCTATTCACGTATACTAGTAAGCTGGCAGAACTGAGAAATCATACCCTATTTCATAATTTGTATAAATGCACATAACTGGTAACAATATTTAAAAATATTTCTGGAAACGTAGCTTACAAACTTTCTGAAGGCCACCCACAATTTGAAAGGGGCATCGAGACATACGTATTAACGGTACACCTCTTTAATAACTATTTATGATATTATTAAGTATACCAACTACAAACTTCTGAAGGCCACGCACAATTTGATAGGGGTATTGAGACATATTAACGGTACCCCTCTTTACTAGCTATTTATGATATTATTAAGTATACCAACAACAAACTTTCTGAAGGCAACGCACAATTTGAAAGGGGTATTGAGACATACGTATTAACCGTACCCCTCTTTACTAGCTATTTATGATATTATTAAGTATACCAACTACAAAATTTCCGAAGGCCACGCACAATTTGAAAGGGGTATTGAGACATACGTATTAACGATACCCATCTTTACAGTACTAGCTATTTATGATATTATTAAATATACCAACTACAAACTTTCTGAAGGCCACACACAATTTGAAAAAGGTATTGAGACATATTAACGGTACCCCTCTTTACTAGCTATTTATGATATTATTAAGTATACCAACTACAAACTTTCTGAAGGCCACGCACAATTTGAAAGGGGTATTGAGACATACATATTAACCGTACCCCTCTTTACTAGCTATTTATGATATTATTAAGTATACCAACTACAAACTTTCTGAAGGCAACGACAATTTGAAAGGGGTGTTGAGACTTACGTATTAACGATACCCATCTTTACAGTACTAGCTATTTATGATATTATTAAGTATACCAACTACAAACATTCTGAAGTCCACGCCCAATTTGAAAGGGGCATTGAGACGTACGTATTAACGGTACCCCTCTTTACTAGCTATTTATGATATTATTAAATATACCAACTACAAACATTCTAAAGGCCACGCACAATTTGAAAGGGGTATTGAGACGTACGTATTAACGGTACCCCTCTTTACTAACTATTTATGATATTATTAAGTATACCAACTACAAACTTTCTGAAGGCCACGAACAATTTGAAAGGGGTATTGAGACGTACATATTAAGGGCATACCCCTTTTTACTAGCTATTTATGATATTATTAAGTATACCAACTACAAACTTTCAGAAGGCCACACACAATTTGAAAGGGGTATTGAGACATATTAACGGTACCCCTCTTTACTAGCTGTTTATGATATTATAAAGTATACCAACTACAAACTTTCTGAAGGCCACGAACAATTTTAAAGGGGTATTGAGACGTACGTATTAACGGTACCCCTCTTTACTAGCTATTTATGACATTATTAAGTATACCAACTACAAACTGTCTGAAGGCCACGCAAAATTTGAAAGGGGTATTGAGACATAAGTATTAATGGTACCCCTCTTTACTAGCTATTTATGATATTATTAACTATACCAACTACAAACAATCTGAAGGCCACGCACAATTTGAAAGGGGTATTTTGACGTACGTATTAACGGTACCCCTCCTTACTAACTATTTATGATATTATTAAGTATACTAACTACAAAAAATCTGAAGGCCACGAACAATTTGAAAGGGGTATTGAGACATAAGTATTAACGATACCCATCTTTACAGTACTAGCTACTTATGATATTATTAAGTATACCAACTACAAACATTCTGAAGGCCACGCACAATTTGAAAGGGGTATTGAGACGTACATATTAACGTTATACCCCTCTTTACTAGCTATTTATGATATTATTAAGTATACCAACTACAAACTTTCCGAAGTCCACGCACAATTTGAAAGGGGTATTGAGACGTACATATTAACGTTATACCCCTCTTTACTAGCTATTTATGATATTATTAAGTATACCAACTACAAACATTCTGAAGGCCACGCACAATTTGAAAGGTGTATTGAGACGTGCGTATTAACGGTACCCCTCTTTACTAACTATTTATGATATTATTAAGGATACCAACTACAAACTTTCCGAAGTCCACGCACAATTTGAAAGGGGTATTGAGACATACGTATTAACGATACCCATCTTTACAGTACTAGCTATTTATGATATTATTAAGTATACCAACTACAAACATTCCGAAGGCCACACACAATTTGAAAGGGGTATTGACACGTACATATTAACGGTATACCCCTCTGTACTAGCTACTTATGATATTATTAAGTATACCAACTACAAACTTTCCGAAGGCCACGCAAAATTTGAAAGGGGTATTGAGACTTACGGATTAACGATACCCATCTTTACAGTACTAGCTATTTATGATATTATTAAGTATACCAACTACAAACTTTCTGAAGGCCACACACAATTTGAAAGGGATATTGAGACATATTAACGGTACCCCTCTTTACTAGCTATTTATGATATTATTATGTACCTATGCTGACTACAAACTGCCTGAAGGCCACGCACAATTTGAAAGGGGTATTGAGACGTACGTATTAACGGTACCCCTCTTTACTAGCTATTTATGATATTATTAAGTACACCACCTACAATCTGTCTGAAGGCCACGCACATTTTGAAAGGGGTATTGATACGTACGTATTAACGGTACCCCTCTTTACTAGCTATTTATGATATGATTAAGTATACCAACTACAAACTGTCTGAAGGCCACACACAATTTGAAAGGGGTATTGAGACATACGTATTAACGGTACCCCTCTTTACTAGCTATTTATGATATCATTAAGTATACTAAGTACAAACTTTCTGAAGGCCACGCACAATTTGAATGGCGTATTGAGAGTATACGTATTTACGGTACCCCTCTTTACTAACTATTTATGATATCATTAAGTATACCAACTACAAACGTTCTGAAGACCACGCATAATTTGTATGGGGTATTGTGACGTACGTATTAACGGTACCCCTCTTTACTAGCTATTTATGATATTATTAAGTATACCAACTACAAACTGTCTGAAGGCCACACACAATTTGAAAGGGGTATTGAGACATACGTATTAACGGTACCCCTCTTTACTAGCTATTTATGATATCATTAAGTATACCAACTACGTTTTCCTCATAAATTGATGTCCCAAATAGATTGTTTTATGTTATCTACCCGTGATCTTTAATCTTCTCCTTCTCCCTGTATTCTTCACCCCTTACCTGTATATCCCCGCACACTTGCTTGCACCGTATTATTCCTTCAGAAATCGTTGTTAGAAACCCATTTCCCACTCAGGATATGTCAAATCCATGATGCGTCCTGAATTAACTACGCAGGATATACGTCAATTTGAGGACTTCACGAACAGGTAAGTAACATGCGAATCAACTGTACTGACAAATTCAACACAGACTCTGCAGAAGATCTGCGCTGATATGTGCGAAACGCCAGGCCGATGAAGACACCACCGGACCCCGGGATAGTAAAACAAAAGTTTTTAAATATTGAATCCTACCAAGGAATCCTAATTTTAATTTATCTCAGTACATACAGTGTCTAATATCTTGTCATTTTCATTTTTCTGTTTGGATTACTTAAAGAATAATCTTACGCATGCGTAAAGGCACAGAAGACAAATGATTTAAATGAATTTTCTGTAGCAGGTTACACAGTATAAAAGGGTATGTAGTTGAGACAAACCATGATTCCAATTTTTTTTTTTAAATTGTTTCATTCATTATCTATGTGTGATCATTTTCAGGATTTACAAGGAAACTAACCTAATTTCTCATTTAAAAACCACTAGAATGCTCAATACCTTTGCAAATAAAGAAACAAAAACTCTGTACCATACAAAACTAACCATTAACGATACGGTTACATGAGAGTTTTTTCCGGCCGTTTGCTTGCGGTTAAGAAACGCAGTGAATTTAACACACAGGCGGCAATGAAACTAGTCACACGGACGTGGAAAAAACGCACAAGTCGTCAACTCTGCTGCGTTTTTAGTCCGTTTTTAATATGCACGAGGGTGGTCACACGAACTGTTCAAAGATGCCGCTAAAACAGCATTTGTTCATTTACTGGTTACTATTGTAATTAATTTTGGTCTCCAGGGTGTTGTTGACATCTTTAAATAAAAAATGTAATTTACAAAATTTTCTTAATAAAGATTTATTTACTGATGATAACCAATGTTTTCTTTGAACTAAACACGGACGTTTCTGTGCAGTTGCGTTTTAACCTTTATATACACATTTAACCTTTATAGCGCCAGAGCTGTAGGGATGCGCGTCCGAGACGTCTCGACGCTGCCGCCCGATTATAAACCGTCCGTGTGACTACACTTCCGTCCGTGCACGTACGAGAAAAACACCACTGCACTGACCACTGTGCATTTTTCCAAACTTCACCCACGTGCACGGCAGGAACAAAACACTCGTGTAACCGTACCCTAAACAGGAATTATAATGAAAGTGCAAATGATGAGTGACACTAATTGTTTCACTTACTCCACCATTGCACGAAATCAATAAACGCCAGCCATCCATTACACTGTAGTAAAAACTGACGTGTTTATTTTATAATTTCTTATAAATGTTTTTTATTTGGTATTTTAATACGGTTTAGTCGATTCTTTTTTTTCCGGTTAATGTTTAACATTCAGATGGGCGATTTCCTTTTGTAAAGGCTTTTGTAAATTCTAAAAACTTTAAATACAGTCAGTAGCGTGGCGTCCATGTAACTGTTGCCGGCGGCAACAATACTGGAAATAAGAGAAAATAATATTAATTATATCACAAGTACTCTAGTTACTGAATAATTTGAAAAAACAACATTATTGAGGGAACTTGAACGAAAGCCTAGCATTGCTGCTGGGCGCTTGCACCGTCTTGAGTTGCCGGCTCAGACATCTTCAATGTTTTACTCCGTACGGTCATTGACCTCGTAGTAGTTGTCACTGTACAAACTGTCGAGGGGGGACACATTCGTCCACCAAGGTGTTGCTGCTGTGTAAACCGGCAACACGCTCAGTTAGCAGTCATGTTCGTTTTCGGAACTGACGTGCAGCAGGTACTACTGTATACCTATTTGTGTTTTGTTCGTTTAGTCATATGTTTCTCTGTTTGTCTTTATTACTTTTACTTCGATTATTTGTGTTCTGCTTTATTCTGTGTAAGTATAATGGAGTCAGATCCCGTTGAACCGGGAGCCTCTCTTCTCCCAGCGAATGATAGAAAATGCACAAAAAAGGAAACTTGTTACAAGAAAAATTCGAATTAATTTTAGGCTAAGTTTTAGGATTATCATAACCGGTAAGAGGTGTTATATACCCACGCCACCCGACTGAATACGGTTGATATCCAAACGCTTATAAACGCTTTAGTTTTTGGTAAGCTGTAGTGCTTAAACTCTGCTGCTTCGGCTAAGCGGACCACAAACGCTAAATGAAGTTGTTAATAATATGAATTTTCGTATCGTAAGCTCACACGGTCGGTGTGAATATTATTAAACTGACAGATAACCGGGTGAGGATAAATGTTAGGAAAACTAAAATAATGGTGTAAGTAAAAAAAGAGAAGACATTAAATCAACCATTATGTTGAACAACACAATATTGGAGCACGTTACTGAATTTTGTTACCTGGGTAGCATAGTTACAAGTGGGAATAAGTGTCTGGCAGAGATTAAGAGGAGAGTAGCTCTGGCAAAACAAGCGTTCCAGAGCAAAAGGAACTTATTAACAAACAACCATATTAGAACCGTATTGAAACAAGGAAAAAGTTTGTTAAGGTATTTGTATGGAGTGTTTTAACTTACGGGTGTGAATCGCGGACCTTAGGGAAGGTGGAGAGTGACAGACTTCAGGCAATGGAGATGTGGATTTGGCGGAGAATGACAAAAACTAGTTGGACATATAGGAAGA
The DNA here is from genome assembly GCA_034769895.1 of Magicicada septendecula. Lineage (NCBI taxonomy): Eukaryota > Metazoa > Arthropoda > Insecta > Hemiptera > Cicadidae > Magicicada > Magicicada septendecula. Next base: position 2,564,779 of record CM068369.1, on the reverse strand, counting down.
CGAATGAACAGATCTTAGAGGAAATAAATGAGAATAGAACACTGCTTAGGAGTATAGAGGTGAGGAAGATTAAGTTGATAGGGCATGTGATCAGACATACTGCTTTTTTAACTAACATCTTTGAGGGCAAAGTAGTGGGGAAGAAGCCCAAAGGAAGACCAAGAACTGCATACTTCCGCAGCACAATGAGTGTCGTGAATAGTGGGTCCTATGGAGAAATGAAGAATATCGCAAGGGATAGAGTGACGTGGCTACAGCGACAAGGCATTGCCTTTAGGAGTTAAAAAAAAAGATAACCGGGCTGTTAGGCCGTGGTCGGTTGCCGTTCACTAGCGACATCGTAAATTCACTACGTTTCAATCTCACCCTCGGGAACCTTCTTCAGGCCGTAAAACGACAGAGTATGAAACAAACAACTGCGGCAGATCTTAGCTGAACAATACCAGACAACTTTTTCCGGTTAAGAATAACATGAACTTACCGGTAAAAGTCTTCAGGTATCGTTCGGCCAAGATCCGACGTAGGTACTTGTTTGTTTCATACTCTGTCGCTTGGCGGCCTGAAGAAGATCCTCCGAGGGTGGGATTGAAACGTAGCCGATGATGTCGCTAGTGAACAACAGCCGGACTACGGCCTAACAGCCCGGTTAATTATCACCTTAATAATATGAATTTTCGTTTTTAGTCTCTTTTGTTTCTCTCTTTTTTTTTTTGAAGTTTAAGTTTCTATTCGAAGATTTGCTTCCACATGATTTAAGAGCTTGTGTATTTTAGTTTTTATAGAAATTTGTTTTAATTTTTGTAGCACCTGAAGACGCGTACAGATAGATAATTTTCGAAACGTTTCTATGTAAGAATTTTATACTGCTTACGTTCTGAATGAGCTTCCAGGTGGTCTAGTGGCTAGCACGGGCGATTGATGGCCTCGTATGGCTCCGTACGGCGTGCACTCAGCGTCTCGTCGTGAGGCAAAACTGAGTAACCGCTTAGCAACAGCGGCGCCACCTGGCTGTGAATAACCCAACTAGCGGCTGGCGACGCAACATTCCTTATCACTCCTACAAAAGGAAAGCACACACTGGTTTATTACAGAGCCATTCTGTAGAAACAGAAAAACAAGGAATACAAACTTTGCTAAAATAGCCTACATTGACCGGTTTGCTGGGTAGACTTCGGCCTTTAGTTCATTTCTCAAAAAACACATTTTTGCTAACACTAAACAATTAAAATAAAGTTCATTTTGGTTTTGAATATCATTGATGTGTTTTATTTAATCCTTTCACTTCCTCCTGTACCTTATGTCATTTTCTAAAAGAGTTCACTATTTGTTCATAAGACTGCGTACTTTGTGATTTCCTAAACGTCGGTGCGCCCTGTTACGCTGAGCAATCCACTCCAAGGCTATGGTAACCAATCCCTTCGGTGCAGTGGATCGGTAAGCAAACGAGAGATGGGGGTTCTGTCAGGGGAGTCTGGAGGTATCCTGGGTTCTGACCTGGCAGGTTGGTGCACATCGGCAGCTGGATGTGCATCTAGCGTGGAGGCGGAGGAGGCTATAGTAGCTTAACAGCTGCACATATGGGCTGAGTCAGTTAGCCTACTGCGACCGGGCAGAGAGAGCTCGTCAGCTGAGGTGAAAGCAATTCTTTAGGGGAAGAGCGCCCCGAAATCAAAGTTCCTGGTCCTCCAGGTTGGGAGTTGGATCGGAGAATTAACATATCCCATCTGTCAAAACTCTTTTTATGTGCAGAAACCTAAAAAAAAAAGAGTTCTTGACTCGGTAATGTGTTGTTGCGCCGCTGAAGAAGAAGAAGAATTGTGGATTTGAATCCATCAGAAAGACTGTTCACGACGAAAGTGAAACAGGTTTGGACGAAGTAATTCAACAATATAATAATATTAAAGTACATTTGTAAATGTGCGGACGACTTGAACAGATGCTTTGAGATCAGGTAACATTTAGTCAGGCACATAATACATTTGTTACATGTATTGCTACATAAATTTTAGGCAAAATTCTCTACCGAAAATAAATGTTGCTTTTAAAAATATAGGCCTAGTAACATTTCTGTTATTTTCTGCGCCATAATTTTAATATTAATGTTGTTTAAAGAATTGGTATCAACATTTCTGTTATTTTCTGCGCCATAATTTTAATATTAATGTTGTTTAAAGAATTGGTATCAACTTTATATGAAATAATTCAGTATATCGTAGGGTTACTGGTAAATCTAAATTCACTCACGTGAATTTACAGAAAAACCGAAATTAAAGGTTTCTAAGCGCATAAATAAAGCATAAAACTGATTTTCAAGGTGAATTTTTTTTTATTAATAGAGTTTTTTTATTGAATACGGAGCTGTTAAAAATAAGAAGAAAAAGAGGAATGCCTAAAAATCCCGTTTTTGAAACGTCATTAAAACTCGGACTTGGATAGTTTTACCACTAACCCCTCTATATGTCAAAATATATAAAACTCGCGATATGATCTTTCGAATTTACAAAATTTCAACTTCAATAATAATAATAATAACAATGATAATAGTAATAAAAATGTAGAATTTATACAAATTTTCCCAGCAACATTAATCTTACATAAACTCGTTAAATTTGTAGTGACCGCGAATCATTAAATGTTTAGCGATGAAAGGGGTAGCAAGGATCGATCAATAAGTACAGACACAATTTTGACATGGAATCCATAGGTATGTAATATGTATGTAAATGTCTTACTCTCACGTTTCGCGAAAATCGACCGTTATGTTTCAAATGTACTTTCGGCATACCACTATCTCACGAACCGCTCAACCAATCCCAGCAAACCAGGTGTCAGGTGATCGAGTCACTCGGCCCCCTTCCACCAATAGTACTGAGAATTTTGACAACTGACTTCAGTCGCCTCTAGGCTTTGTCTGCGTGAGGGTGTTTTTGCGCCGAAAATTTCTAAATTGCTCCACTAAAACTTAAATACAGTATCTCGGGAACTACAAGTCCGATCGCGAAAATACAAAGTGCGTTGTGATCCTCAGAACTAAATCTCTCCAATAACACCAATTCCGAGTACCAGAAGCATTCACAGAAAATAATAACAACATTTGAACTAAAAAATTTGAAATGCCTCGACCTAAAAATCGCGATAAAACTCGAACCAAAAATTTCAAACCGAAAACCGGCAAATATCTCCTATGCAGAGCATAACAGGCCTATCGTTTGAGACTAAAATCAAAGAAATCGGCCGAGATTGACGAAACCCCGTCAGCGCCCAGGCGGCCCGCATCTCCGATACCTGGGTCATCCGGCGTGCCCCCAAAGCGACTCAGATCGAGCGTACGGCTAGCTAGCAAGAAAACAGACGATGAGAACATTAAGACGATGAGAGCTGTTTATTTAACCAACCCTTCATTCCTTCCCAAAGCACAAGTCTGCCCATGATTCCATGTCTACCGGTAGTCCCACGACTACCAGGTTTAAATTTTTGTCCTATGCTCACACGGCCGGTGCCAATATACTCAAAATGATTAAAAACTGGGCTGTTAGGATGTGATAGGTTGCCTATATAACAGCGACATTGTCGGCAGCTTTTCGATTCCTACCCTCGGGGATCTATTTAAGGCCGCAAAAAGCGATAGAGTGTTGTGAAACTGTTATGGTGGATCTTGGCCGAACTATATACCCGACAACCTTTTCCGGCTAAGAGCAACTCGAGCTCTCTTGGTTTCACGCCGCTCTGTGGCTTTTTGCGGCCTGAAGAAGATCCCCGAAGGTGGGATTCGAAACGTTGCCGATGACGTTTGCTGTTATGTAGCAACCGACCGTGGCCTAACAGCACGTTTTGAGCATACAGATATAATTTTTGTATCATTTATGTCCAAATCTTATTACGCTAAACATTTATTAATCTTAAAGTAATAATTATCTCCTTCTTCTTCTCCTCTTCAAGGATAAGGTTATACAAATCTGTTCCGGCACCCATCTCATCCTCGGACGACCCACGTCCCTTCTACAAATGGCTTTTTAATTCAGTGCCGCTTTCGGCAATCGATCCTCTGTCATCCTTTGCAGATGATCCCACCATTGTCTTCTGTAAGTTGCAATAATTTCATTTATGACCTTTACTTCGAGTTCTGTTCTGATATCTCATTCCTTATTCTATCTTGCAATGTATAATTTAGGGCCTAAAGTATTTCGAAGGAACTGCATTTCACCACTCTGCAACTTGCCACTTTCCTTTTTTCTCATGACCCACGACTCACTTGCTTAAATCAATGTGGGTAATGTAATTGTCTTATAAAACTGAATCTTTGTGCTGTGTCTTGTTTTATTTCTAAGATTTCTATGAATAGTACCACAAATATTCCTAAATTTATTTATCTTCTCTCTTATATCAAATTCAGATTCATAGCTTACTGAGCCGAGATATTTGAAACGGCTCACTTGTTCTAAAGTACTGCTCTTTATAACTGTCTTAGCCCTCACTGGATATTTACCTTTGGTCTTTCTGACTGAAATTGTCAGTGAATACTCTCTTGCCACTTCTTGTAATTGAAACATAGCTTTTTGCAAATCCTCATTTTCTTGAATAGAAAATGTTGTCATCCGCATATAGCAGGGAACCCATACAAATTGATTTGTTAAGCTGTATTCCTGAAGTGACTCTGGATTTCCATGCTCACAACATGTCGTCAATGTACATATTAAACAATGTTGTGAAAACACAGCAATCCCTGCCTAACTCCTTTTAAAGTAATAATAATAATTAATATTATTATTGTATAAAAACTGTGGGTTATTATACACAGTGTTGAACTTATGCGAACTGTGTGCTGGGGTAACTGACCACAATGCAGAACATGATCGCTGCCGACTGTTAAAGTAACAACACTCATTTTGTACCACTGAGTGCAAATTAAGCGAAATAGATTTACTCCCCTCTCTCTCTGTTCTCACCAATTAAAACACAGTAGTACTCTAATTAAACTGTTCTCCATTTCAATCGATTCTAGTTACTTTTTCAAAGTGAAGTCATCCTGAATTACACAGCTTATGAATACATCTGTGTGTGTGTGTGTGTGTGTGTGTGTGTGTGTGTGTGTGTGTGTGTGTGTGTGTGTGTGTGTGTGTGTGTGTGTGTGTGCTTTAAATTGTAACTTGCACACAAAATTATGACTTGTGGTGTGCAAGTCGATGTTATCAGTCCTTCTGTAGAAACAGACAAACTAAACCGTTTTCAGTCCGCCTGTGACCTTTCTTTTTCTTTTTACATATAAGTGACGCGTTTCAAAGCATATGCTACGACGGACTCACTGATCGTCGTATGGTGCTGTGGAAAACACAACACAGACACCAATGAAGTCACTAATAACCAGGTTTAATTACTCACAAATAACAATTTGCGATCAACTCGTAGAATAATACCAGTTAAATTTGTCCACACGCAATAATAATGTCAACTATTAGAATTCCACACTAACTACAACACAATAACACTTCACACAATACTTCGACAAACACTCGATCCGCGCTAAGGATAATAGCTCAACACAACTAACTGACAAGCCGGGATAGGTAGCGCACGCCTTCTAGAAATTTTTCCCCTTCACTGTGGTGTGCCAGCTTATGCGTATCTTAAGTGTTCTTGAAAAATCTGGAACATACTTAAATCCGGCCTTGACTGAGGCTACACCTGCTTGACTAGAGGGAGAACGGGTGGAAGGACGCGCTCGGTTGTTCCAGACCGTTCTCGTTACAATATTTTTATCATCAGATCAAAGAATATCCCTCGTAGGAGGTCGTCATTAGTTAAAACTCCAATATCATTATACACTGTATACGCGTCAGGTGGGCACCTGTTCACGTTTGGTCGACCACTGAGCGGTTTTTCGCCTCTACATGCTAAAGAACTTTCAAGCCAGTATCGTACAGCGAACTGGATTTAAAGTTCAGCTGGTCATTCAATACGAACCCGCGACTGCTTATGTTTGTGTATGCCTATGCTCTGAAGTCGCGGACACAAACATAAGCAGTCGCTGGTTCGTATTGAATGACCAGCTGAACTTTAAATCCAGTTCGCTGTACGATACTGGCTTGAAAGTTCTTTAGCATGTAGAGGCGAAAAACCGCTCAGTGGTCGACCAAACGTGAACAGGTGCGCACCTGACGCGTATACAGTGTATAATGATATTGGAGTTTTAACTAATGACGACCTTCTACGAGGGATATTCTCTGATCTGATGATAAAGCATATTGTTGCGACGGCCTAGTGGTCGTCGTATGGTGCAGTGGAAAACAAAATACAAGACACCAATGAAGCCACTATCACAATTAAACAGTATGTAATCAACAATATAGTCTCTTACAACAAATCAAATACACATTGTTCACACGCAATAAAAATGTCCACTAATAGAGTACCGCACAGTTATAAAACACATAACACTTCGCCACAATACTTCTAACCGCACTGGAATAAATCGCCACTTAAAAAAACTGAACTAAGCGTCGCTGAGTGCTTGTATTTATACCCCGCTCAGATCCAGAATAATCCATACTACGCATCAGCAACGCTACTAGAAAACAGTAGAGCGTAATAATTGCTTGCCGCCTTGTACACAGCTTGCGCGGACCGGCAAAATCTAGATCAGTCTCGGCTTCCGACGCGTGACAGGTTTCACGTAATTGTCCTTCATCTCAAAGTAGCAGCAATGTGTACGCACACGCACGTTATAGCCGCGCTCCGCTGGAATAGCCGAGAAACAGGTTGAATGTTGTGTAATGGCGTAACGTATGCTTTGAAACGCGTCATTTATATGTAAGAAGAATTCACAAGACCAATTGAAAAATGTTAGTTTTTTCTACTCGTACAAGTGACTCGGTTGCCGCTGTAAAGATGTGTGCCTTTTGTAGAATTTACAGGGTCTACAATCGTTTACATCAGAATGCATATTGTTTCCCCTACAGTTCGAAAGGCAAGCATAGCAACGAGCAGCCGTACGACCAGACTGTGCCAGGTGATACGACTATGTAACCCTCATGCTCAATTAGACCTATATAGAAATCCCGAGACTGGTGGCAGGCCACATGTAGGAGTCCAGAGAACCTGCGGCGGGAGCTCTATTAGAAGCTCGGGACGGACAAACGCTTCATCCCGCACAACGCCTGGTCATCTCTGGTTCCGGTCTGTAATTAAAAATATTCCCATCTGTTTTCTGACACTGAAGATGGCTGCTGCGCGAGCTGCAGAAACGTCAGCAACGAGCAATAACAACAGTTTTAATTAGGCCTACAGACCTCCTCCACTGAGCCCTCAAATTCATCAAAAAGTCCAATAACAGTTTTTACATTTACCTCTCTGATTACGCAGAAACAACATGTGAATTCAGTGGGGTATCTAGAATTTGGCCTTTGCCCTTGGGGGTTCGGTCGTGTCGGCTTCATGTAAAAGAAAAAAAACACGTTACGAATAATCAATATTATAATCTTCAAAGTGGCTGACAAACGTGTCATAACATCCGAAAATCAATCACATTAAAGTAAACGGTAAAAAAACGCGCTATTGAAATATTGTTTACAAGGTATTTACATTTTACGTTAAAAATGATAACTACAGTATTAATATAAAAGTAAAGTTAAACCAAGAAAAAATGTATACACAAAAAACTACACACTCTTTGAAAATGTTTTTGACATTAATTCGTTATGATTTTTTGGCCATTTCATTAACAGCTTCTTCCGGGGTCCCTGAATTGATTTTCCTATATTTTATGTTTCAAATGAAAACGCAAATGCTGTATTATAAGTCTGTTTGTATACTTAAAAAGAGTTACTGCCATATTTGCGCACACAGCTGAAAAAATAGTTTAAAATACCCTAAATTTAAGACATTCACAAAATTCCTTGTCAACTTTTTCGACCCTCTGGGGGGGGGGTCCGGTCTCGTTCATCCCACTCCCCAAATACGCCCCTGTGTGAAATGCCTATTATAACTAAGTAAAGTACATTTGTAGAACAGTTCAGACATTATTCTGATAGTTGTTAATAACTCCAAGCGACCTTGCAATAGATGCCACATATAGCAGATTATGTGTGTGTGGATTTTGGGGGGGGGGTTAAGAAATGTCGAGTACAAAGTTTCTAGAATGATATGTATTTTGTAGCCAAGTATAAACGCATGCACAGTAATTCGTTTCACACTCTCGTACACTAATTTAATCAATAAAAAAAAAACAGTGTGATAGTGTTTCCACTAGAAAAACACAGTGAAAAGAAAGTAACCTATTTATTCCCTTAGTGGTTTCGTCTTGTCAATAAAATCATATTTATTCGCACTGTATCCGTACCAACATGACGTGACGTTTAAGCTGATACAGTTTACAAAAACCGTATGGGAGATAGCCTGCCTACCTCATCTTCTGATGTTGGCACATCGGCTTCAAAAGGCAGTGGCTGCTTCAGAAGTTTGGCCGACGTGTTTCAGCGATGAGGGTAGTTTCGTCGAATTCATATTTTACGTTCCACAGGTAAGTACTTCTCTGTTTTAAATTTACTTGTTGAGTTTAAAAAAAGGGAAGATAATAGCTTAGTACAAGTGTTTTATAGAAGCCAGAGAGCGTTATACTTCAACGTTAGCAGTGAATGTCAACGTACGGCTATATTGTCCAGTACTTTGTACAATTTCTGATCATTAACATTATATAATAATAATAATTTATGTAGATATAAACAACACTAAGTAAATTAACATTCAAGCGAATAATATTAACTGTACGGCTATTTATTGAAAGAGAGAATCATGGTCACATTTTTCAAGCCCACCGCTTCGAATTTACCTGTCTCACTTTTTGAGGGATGTTTAACGGTAAGTTTTGGATGTGTCAACCTGATTTAATAAATCTTAGCCCCCGTGTGTATACTGTTATATCACAGCTCACGTATGCAGCACACGTGTGCATTAAGTTTCAGATTTACTCTTCTAAATAGTTGGTGGGAAAAAAAGTATGAAGAAAAACAATTGCAAAATTTGCATAAATTCGTGTTGGGTATAAAATTAAAGAAAATCTTAATAAAAGTCTGAATACAGTGTTCAGTTTTGGAAATTCCAAAATTTTAAATACTAGGGTCAAAAAGTAGATCAAAATTTAAAAAAAAACAAATATCTATGTGACATCAAATTAAACTGAATTATAACTACCAGCTGAAAATACTTTATTTTAGGAAACTATAAAAATGTTGGGACACTATAACCGAAAGCAGAGACAAAATTTTTTTAAGGATCTTAAAAATCCTTTAGCGTTCAGACTAAAGGTAATTTAACCCAAAATTTTGAAAACTCTTTTTTTAATTAAGGGGCAGCACGGGGAAAAACGGTAGCAAACAATTTCAAAAAGAGTATATGTGGGACTTTTATAAGACAACTACACTCTCTTACAACACTGTAATATTTTTTATGTGTACAGAATAATTAACTTTGATACCTAGTATATCATTTGTAACCTCTTCACTTGTATATTGCATAAAAAGAAAATGGAACAGTCCCAATATCCGTACCCACACTACATTTTCGATGTTTTGAATATGCGATTGTTGGCATCGATATACTACGATGTGAAGAAGAAGAAGTGCACTAATTATAAATTATTCTATTCCTTAATATAAAGCGAAAATACGTTTGGTTTTCATTTGAGAGGTTGGATAATAATGTTTTTTTTTTGTTTTTAGCTTACTATTTAAAGAAATAAAAGCCACCGTTAAGATAAATATGATGTTTAATGTGTCTACACAATGCATGGAAGAGACAAACAGTAAAAAAAACGAACGAAACGTATTTTTAACAAAAACAACAACAGAAAATATAAAGTGGAAAATACAATTATTTATGAATAGTAAGATTAAAAAAAAACAACAGACAAAAAAAAATTTTAGCAAATGAAAGCAAGATTTATTATTCGTTAGGTGATCAATATTCCTTTATGTCATTCAGTGAAATCTCTAAAACTTCAATGGAAGAAAATTTTGTGCAAAACACACAAAAAATTGGAGACATGTATAGCACCTCGCCTTACTTCGGGTTGGTTGCTTTTCCAGTGATCGACACAAAAAGGGAGACATGTATAGTAACAGGCAACGGGTGGCCCTTGGACCACCCCGACTTACTTCGAGTTGGTTGTTTTTTCTGTGAAGCGCACAAAAAAACGAGTAAAAAATAAAAAGTGATTACTGTTGGAAAACGAGTTCTGTCACAAAAAGGGGACATGTATAATAACAGGCAAGTTGGTTCCTTCCAGTTACTTTGTATAATTACTTCGAGTCGGGGGTTTTTACGTGGATTTCACAAAAAGAGTATTATTTTAAAGGCATATTGGTTTCCATGTGTAATTTTAGTTTTGCATGTTAAGCTAACAACACCAACTTTTGGTGTCACAGACACAGAACGGAGTTATATTACTGCTAAAAACCTTTTTTTGTAAAAAAATGACTATGAAACACGATTGCAATCGTGAACAATCTGTTTTATAACATACACAAATAAATTTTCATGACTTCTGGTATCTAAATAAAATTATATGCGATATTCACTACAAATCGTTGGCAATAAACCCATAATCGAAATATCAGCAAGTAACCCTTAAGTCAACAAGTAAAGGAACACGCCTAAATTTCTACAAGGTGATGGCTCTTCCCACACTTCTTTATGGGTCTGAGAATTGGACTTTAACGAAAGGCCAGGCCAGTCGCATCCAAGGGGATGAAATGAGATTTCTTAGGCACGTGGCAGGGTATACTCTCCATGATCATAGAAGAAACACAGATATACGGCAGAAACTGAATATTATGAGTATACTCGACTGGATAGTCTAGTATCGGCTGAATTGGTGGGAACATCTTTCCCGATTGGATGACCGCCCCACCCCCAAACAAGTCTGGAACTATAAGCCGAGGGGACGGAGAGGTGTGGGACGTCCGTGGAAGCGCTGGAGTGACCAGCTCTAATCTTTGCCTATTTGAGACCGGAACAAACCATCCTTGGTTTAATTCGTGAAGATGATGATGATATAAAATGGCTGTGAAACACGATTGCAATCGTGAACACACTATTTTACAACGTGCGTAAAACAAATTCACAAAACAAATTTACAAAATCGTGAAACAAATTTCACGATTCCAGGTATCTAAATAAAATTATTTGCGATATCCACTACATGTCGATGGCAATAACCGCTTAATCGAAAATGAGTCCGTGTAAGATTATTGGGACAGTACCCAAGAAACATATAATGATAAACAATAATTTAAAAGTAAAACATAATATATGAGAAGTATGTACGGCAGCTCGTAGTTGTGTGACGCTAAGAATCACACACAGGAAGTAGTTTACTCAAAACTTTAAAAAAATAAAAATTTATTAATTTAATTTTATCTGATAACGGGGTCCAAAGGGGGTGTGACGCGAACATAGCTTTCATTGAAAGCTACCTTCTTCATCAAAACTCCACTCTCACCTACACGTTGGTGGGCCCTATTACGCCGAGCAATCCACTCCAAGTTTGTGGTAACCAATCCCTTCGGCGCAGTGGATCGGTACTAGAGATGGGATTCCGTCAGGGCAGCCTGGGGGTATCCTGGGTTCTGGCCTGGCAGGAAGGTGCACATCAATATAAGGGGGTGCATCTAGTGTGGAGGTGGAGGAGCCTACAGTAGGCCAACGGCTGCACACATGGGCTTAGTTAGTCTACTGCGATCGAGCAGAGAGAGCTCATCAGCTGAGATGAAAGCAACTCTCTAGGGGAAGAGCATTCCGAAATCAAAGTTCCTGGTCCCCTAGGTTAGGGGTTTTATAGCAGGCCAATAACCTGCTTAAGTAAAAATATATGTGCTTACAGAACTCATACGAGCCTCGGGAATCGGATAATTTCTAAGAGAGACGCAAGGTGATTCTTTCTTGGATCGGAGAAGGAACGAGGATATTAGACGCGATTTAAACATTGAACCAGAAGATTGAAGACCACAGAAGGAGATGGTGTGAACACTAGAATCGCATGCCTGATAGCCGTCTACCTAAGGCTGCCTTGGGTTATCAGCATGATGGCAAGAGATATGTCGGTAGACCGGGGAGGAAATGGGTTCCAGAACAGGTCTAAGACCTAGTCCTCGGAGTCATGATGATGAATTTTATCTGATAACAAATATATTTAATTGAAAATAGTGTGCGAGTTGTGCAGCACAAGGAGGAGCTGACTAATTTAATAGTTATAAAATGATAGAAAGGACAAACACACGTACACATCGATTGCAGCTTGGTAATCGAAAGAAATGACAAAGATGGGACTGAATAATATATCATCTTCATCTTCAAGGATTAAACCAAGGATGGTTTGTTCCGGTCTCAAATAGGCGAAGACAAAAGCTGGTCACTCCAGCGCTTCTCGGACGTCCCAAACCTATCCGTCCCCTCGGATTATATTTCCTTAGTTGTTTGGGGATGCGGCAGTCATCCATTCGGCAAAGATGTTCCCACCAATTCAGCCGATACTTGACGAACCTGTAGAGTATACTCAGTTCCTGCCCTATAATATTCAGTTCCTGCCGTATATCTTTGTTTCTTCTATGATCATGGAGAGTATACTGTGCCACGTGGCTGAGAAATCTCATTTCAGCCGCTGAGAAATATCCAGCCGCACCTCCAAGTGGTGGGTGTTGGGCAACACTTGCAGGTGACTAACGCGGCTCTGGATACCGAGTGACAGCCGGTATAAGCTGTCCCTCCTCTACTTGTCATTGTCAAGTAGAGGTTAGGGCACCCTCTTGCCCTTGGGTTGAGACATTTCCCCTAAAGACGGATGACTTTCCATTTTTCGACACCTAGGATATGGGAGGCAAGGAGAAACCCCCACATTAAAGATGCTTATGGATATCTCTACAAGGAAAACTGGTCTCTTTAGTCTGGTAAGACAGTCAGTTTATGGGAGAACACCCATACAGAAAATCGAGGTTGTCGTTAAGGTTGAAGTTAAGCCTGAAGGTGGCAACCCCACCATACGTCTTACCCTGCGGTAAGCTAGTAACATATCCAGGGGACATATTCACTACTAAATTGCCTCAAATAAGGACTAGTCGGACGGATCGAAAGTTACCGACTGGATAATATTAATTGGATTATTTTGGGTTATATCTTGCTATTATTTAATTGTGATAAGGTAAGTTATAAATTAAATCTATGTAACACGTGTTGTGTTTGTATATAAATATTTAATAAGGGAACATTATACTCGATTGGGTACATAAATTGAATTGTTCCGTATTATGTTTAATGGTATGTTGTTAAGCACAGAACCACTCCCGCGACACGCTAAGCTCACTGACTCACTGACACTGTTGATAATAAATTTCTTGAAAGTGGAAGATTTGGGCCATGTGCGTAGTGTAGTATGATACATCTCAGCGGCCATGTGTTTGTCCTGCGACCGATTGTTCGGTTCCCATGAATTCTATAAGCAAACACTAAAACAAAGATGATACTGAACACGATACGGGGGAGTGAGAATTTACAGGCCTATCTCCCTTTGGGAATACTAATTTAAGTTTTCACGAAGAGTAAACAAACTGACATTGAGTTAATATTAAATTATTGATTCACTTTTGGTTAGACAAATCAGTTACAAAACTCAGGCACTGAAATTACATGAGTGCACGTAATAGCACAACAAAGAACGTGAAAAAAATTTACGTGAAATGTGCAGTGAAGTTGAGTTTCATCTCCGAAATCATGTTAACAAAAAGTACTATATCGCCTATCTGTAGGTTATAACACAATATAATTCGCTTTTTCAAAATTTACCAAGTTGGTGGCTAGTATAATGGCATAGAGATATTATGAACCTCGCTGTTTTGATTCGTCTCTTACTTGTATGGCAATCGGCACACGCTCAGAATCAAGTATTCAGCACCAATAACTGTGACTTTGTACTCGTAGTATTCGTTTATTCGTTAGTAGTATAGGGGGGTGACGCGACTCGGAACCGCGATTAACCGGAACGGGTATTTCGACTTTTGAGTTATCGTCGAATCGGAACAGGTATTTCAACTTTTCAGTCACTGTTATATCCGGTCCATAAAAACGATCGTTCCAAAATACCTGTTACAGGTATTTCGATCCACCTCTACTCAGGACACTGGGCCCAACATCAGCTTTGAATTATTTCTCTTGCACTTTGCGTGAGACATTTCATTAATATAACAATAACTAAATAACTACATAAATATCCTAGGATTAACACTTTAATTACAGTACTTTCGTATGTTATTACTTTTTACTCTTGTGTCCCATCTATAATACAGAAAAAGTTAAAGCTTTATTATTGGTTAAAATGGTTATCAGTATGGTACCAGACGTAACTACTTGATCTTCCAACTCACAGCTTCTGAGGGCGATCCCAGATTCTAGGGGTCGAAAAGTCAAGCTAAAAATATTACAATGGAAACTGTCCGAGAAGCGGATTTACCCCTTAGAAATCACCCCCTTCGCTTAGAGGTCTTAAAATACTATGATAATGATTATTATTCCGGCTGTACAAGGTTTACACATTTTCTGGAACCAAAGATTACACAAGTGATTGAATTCTCATTTAATTTTATTGACTTCATCCGGCTGCAGTCTATTTGGTTTTTTAACATTTTCTTTTTTCCAATGAATGGGGAGTTGGCCCATTGCATTAACCTCCAACCTGGAGGACCAGGCAATTTTCAATCAAGGTTTACTTCCTTTAACCTTTGATAAAGCAATATCCAACTACATGGCAGCAGCTGCTAGTTTTGGTCCGCTCCGGGTATTTTATTTCCCCGGTACCCACCATATCTGGTGAGCATACCCCTATCTGCCACCTGGGGAGGCGCCTGATGGGAGACTAGCAGTTGCACAAGGGAAGTACTACGATAATGATGTTGGTAAAACAAACTTCATTTTAACTGAACAATAAGAGGTTGACTCTTTATACAAACACCGGTTTTTTTCACTCATAGTACAGAGAGAGAGAGAGAGAGAGAGAGAGAGAGAGAGAGAGAGAGAGAGAGCGCGCCATAAAACAGAAGTAAGCAGTGAGAAGGAGGGTGAGCGAAAGAGAAAAAACGTATGGAAGGGTAGGAGATGGGAGTTCTCTCTTCATGCATTGCAGTATCGGACTGCAGAGGGGGGGGGGGGGGTCGGCTTCATTTATCTCACCGCTTGCATCGTAAATTATTAATTTCAATATTATCCGTGTGCACATGAAAACAAACTATATATATATATATATATATATATATATATATATATATATATAGTATACTGTACTGGTGTATTTGTTTAATATTTCAATAGTATTGAAACACACACACACAACGGACGGTGTGTGTGTTCTAGCAGGTAATATATTTCCAATCTGAATTTATGCATCAGTTCTGGAGCGAGTTCTGGACGACGGGAAAAACAACACCCCTCCGACCAATTGGCAGTAAAACATATGCGTTACATAAATAATTCACATCCCACTGCCACATAAATATGTTATTTTATAGTTTCGCGTATCACTGAGTTTGTTTTTAATTCCAGCAATAGATAGATATATATCTGACTGCATTGATTTCAGTGCTCGTACAACTGACTATATGTGTTTGACAAATCGTGGTGACCACAGCAAAGTAGGACACTTGACAAGTAGTAATAAACAGTCCCACGTGATGCTGTTAACTGAAACCAATTTAATTAGATAATATAAAATTGAATAACTTCTAATTAATTTGATCATTTAAATCAGGTCAGTACTGTCAATAGTAAAAAAAATATTTACAGTGCCGCTTTCGAAATAGTTACTCTTATAGTACTGAAGTATAATATGTTACGACGGTTTCCTTGATCGTCGTATGGTACAGTGGAAACAATACAACTCACCAATGAAGTAACTAAAAACCAGCTTTAATTATCACAATTAACAGTTTGCAATCAACAAATTATTCAACGAGATTATACTCGTACAATATTTCAAATTAAATTTGGCCACACGCAATAATAATATCAACTAATAGAGTCCCCCACAATAATCACTTTTCACTAATAGCCACTTCAAGCTTACTGATTAATCGGCCGAAGTGAACAGAACTAAGCGCCAAATGTGGGCTATTTATAGTTTGACGGTTTCCTTAATATGTGTCTTTAACAAGTACTCGAAAATTCTAGAGAATACTTCAGCCAAGGCCTCACTATACTACTGTAGTATAGTGAGGCCTTGCTTCAGCGCGACCTTGGCAGAAACACACACCGGCAGGGCTAGTCGAGAAGCTCGTAGAACGACACCCAACGCACGAGAACGTTCCGCATTACGTAACACTGCCTCGATTGTTGAAGCATAAGTGTCACGTAATTGTCTTTCATCACAAAGTAGCAGCACATACACATTACAGATGGGCTTGTCAGGGGAGCCGAGATGCTTGTAAAACGTACCGTGTTACGTAACAATATATTTAAAATTCTTAATTTTATGCTGCTTAATTATTTCTTCAAATGTTTTGCGGCTTATTTTACGTCTGCAAACCATCTACCGCATCCCACCGTCTACATGATTTGTGATTTGGAGCCCCTTATTGACCACAGCAGTTTCTAAACCACTGCTCCATGACAGTTTAGATCTACCCCTTTGTCTTTTTGTCGTGGATATCCAGTCCCATAACCGTTTAGACAGTCCAAACTCTGAGGCGTTATACCAGGATTTTTAATCCTACTTTTTAGTTTAAGAAATGGCGGGGGTGGGGGTTGGGCCGGCCATCCAACCCACAACCTGGAGGAAGTATAGAACTTTGTTATTAGGGGTTTTCCTTAGTCTTTTATCATTATTATTATTTCCTGCTGTACAAGGTTTATATATTTTCCGAAACCAAAGATTACAGAAATAATTGAATTCTCATCTTCCACTGCTGCTTGTCAATCCAAAGATCTTCTTCAATTTCTCGGCTCTCAATATTATCTGAGTTTCTTCTGTCCACATGATGGGTGGTCTTTCTCTTTTCCTTCTTCTGTTGGGGTCCATTCCATAACTCTCCTTGGCAATCTTTCCTGTGCTATTCTTACCGTGTGTCCATACCATTGTAATTTTTTGTTTGGATAAAATAAAAAATTGAATTTTTTACATTCACGTTAGCCTTTTATACGACCACTAAAAAACATGACTTCCGCTTCCGCCGTATTAAAGATTCACTTCATCGCCGGTATGGTATACCGTAATATCCATGAGGATTTTTGACGTGATGGTGTCTGCTTGCCTCCCAGGATCTTTGCTTACCAACAAAGGGTAAGCTGGCTTTAAGGGAAATTTCTTACCCCATGGTCCTAACCTCTACGTGTTGACCTAGTTTGTACCTGGTGTCATTCGGTCTCCAGACACGCGTTAGTCACCTGTAGGTGTTTCTTGTCTCTCAACACTTGGAGGTGCGGCTGGATACTCCCAATGGTCCTAACCTCTACGTGTTGACCTAGTTCGTACCTGGTGTCATTCGGTCTCCAGACACGCGTTAGTCACCTGCAGGTGTTTCTTGTCTCTCAACACTTTGGAGGTGTGGCTGGATTTTTCCCTTCATCGATGAATGAGACCATAAGGCATTATTCCTCATCCTCTCTTCAGTACTTTGTTACTATTTGTATTTCGAAAATTGTTCACATACCATTTTAGGATTATCTATGTAGAGGTATTTGGTTTGATTGACTACAAAGGAATCATTTCACAACGATTTATAGTTTTTGAGACACAACGTTAATGGGGCATAAAAATATGGGAAGACCTATGAGGGGGAAGAAGAAGAGATACAACTTTTATACTTTTTTATTTTCCAAATTAAAGTCAAAACGCATTGTTCAGATAAAATTTAAAATCGTAGTATTTGTTTTGTTTACAAGATGTTGTTATGACGGTCTGACGTATCGTCGTTTTGTGCAGTGGAAACAAAATACAGACACCAATGAAGTCACTAAATACCGACTTTAATTAGTCACGGTTACAACATATTGTTACGACGGTCTGACGTATCGTCGTTTTGTGCAGTGGAAACAAAATACAGACACCAATGAAGTCACTAAATACCGACTTTAATTAGTCACGGTTACAACATATTGTTACGACGGTCTGACGTATCGTCGTTTTGTACAGTGGAAACAAAATACAGACACCAATGAAGTCACTAAATACCGACTTTAATTAGTCACAAATAACAATTTTAAATCAACTAGGTGCTCTCATACAATAATTACAGTTAATTGTGTCCACAACAAAAAACCGAAGATAATATATGGCAGCGAGACTTGGTCTCCGAACAAACAGGCCGCTAACATAGTTAATAGCTTTGAAAGGAGAATTTTAAGGAGAATATATGGATCAATCCAAGTCAATGGGATATGGAGAATGCGTCACAATGAGGAACTATACAAGCTTTTATACAGAAAATTATCTGACCACCACCATTGACTGCATAGATTGCAATGGGCAGGACATATCATCAGGATGGAAGGCAACCGAATACCTAGGAAGGTACTGTTTAGTCAAATCAAGGGTAGAAGTCCTGTCGGAACACCCAAGCATCGCTCTATTGACGAAGTGGCGAGGGATGCTGATACTTTACTTAAAATAAAACGATGGACATCGATCGCCAAGGACAGGGAAAAATGGAGGCGAATGATTATGTAGAATAAGTTTCGACTCCTAACTGTGACACCATAGAAGAAGAAGATATCCACATAAAAATAATAATCGTGTTCTATTTTGTTAAAAAAAAAACTCACTCACAACATGAAGCAAAGTATCGTTAACTGTGACGTCAGAGAGAGAGAGAGAGAGAGAGAGAGAGAGAGAGAGAGAGAGAGAGAGAGAATTCAGTCAGTGTATCTGTACTATGCTGAACACGTACAGTAACGGTTTCAATTGTACTGTACTTATTTCCACGGAAGCCGTTTGCGCTTTGACTTACAGAGTGCATAATTTACTTAAACGATGTACCGTCCCCCTCCCCAACTAGTTGCATAGAGTGCGCTAGTGTCGACGTATCGACAAATACTTTAAATGACCTGATGAATTTTAGTGTTTTTACAAAGAAAGTGTCTTCAGATGAAACTTGTTATTTTATGTCATTACTTGAATACAGTTTCTTGCCTAAATAAAAAATATATTTAAAAAATGTACAGGGTGATTTATAATTGCATGGCAATACGTCAGGAGATGATTCGGGCCATTCATATTAGTGATAAATTTCCTATAAATATATGACCAAAAATACTTTGTTGTAGAGTTACGCCTAGCGAAATAGTTCGCCACGTTTTAAGATTAAATTTAAGCCATTTTAAGTTGCAAGAATTTCAGTATTTGGCTTCATTTTACCCTTGGGGGCAGAAATCACGGCGAAATATTTCGCTACCCGTAACCCGAAAACGTAGCGTTATCGGACACACGTTTATATAAACTTTTCTGTTAGTATTAATGGTCCGAAATATCAGCTCCTAAAATATTGCTGTGGAATTTTGAATCACTCTGTACATTAATTATGGGAAGGCTGATAATTATACGTATCACATGTGACGATTTATTCCTTACATGTGAAAATAATTATTATAAAAATTAATGTAAGTGTATTCTACATTGTATAAAAACAGTAGGCCTATATTCATTTTATAAAACTACAAGTAACGTTTAATTTAAAGAAATCCTTGAGTAACCGGTAATTTGTGTCCCGTAAAACGGAAAAGCAATGTAACTATTGTCACATACAGTGGCGTAACTACTCCCTGATCAAAGGATCAATCCTTCCCAGAACAATTAAACATTTAAGTGTCTTCCATAATCATTTAACGTACGTTTATTTCTAAGCCAGTTGCGTGTTCCAAAGCAAGTGTTATAAATAACTATATAAAAGATTATGAGGGCTTCCTCAGATTGTGTGGGCTTCCTCAGATTATGTGGGCTTCCTCAGAGTATGTGGGCTTCCTCAGATTATGTGGGCTTCCTCAGATTATGTGGGCTTCCTCAGATTATGTAAGCTTCCTCAGATTATGTGGGCTTCCTCAGATTGTGTGGGCTTCCTCAGATTGTGTGGGCTTCCTCAGATTATGTGGGATTCCTCAGATTATGTGGGTTTCCTCAGATTGTGTGGGCTTCCTCAGATTGTGTGGGCTTCGTCAGATTATGTGGGCTTCCTCAGATTGTGTGGGCTTCCTCAGATTATGTGGGCTTCCTCAGATTGTGTGGGCTTCCTCAGATTGTGTGGGCTTCCTCAGATTATGTAAGCTTCCTCAGATTATGTGGGCTTCCTCAGATTGTGTGGTGTTTCTCAGATTATGTGGGCTTCCTCAGATTATGCGGGCTTCCTCAGATTATGCGGGCTTCCTCAGATTGTGTGGGCTTCCTCAGATTGTGTGGGGTTCCTCAGATTATGTGGGCTTCCTCAGATTGTGTGGGCTTCCTCAGATTGTGTGGGCTTCCTCAGATTATGTGGGCTTCCTCAGATTGTGTGGGCTTCCTCAGATTGTGTGGGCTTCCTCAGATTGTGTGGGCTTCCTCAGATTATGTGGGCTTCCTCAGATTATGTGGGCTTCCTCAGATTGTGTGGGCTTCCTCAGATTGTGTGGGCTTCCTCAGATTATGTGGGCTTTCTCAGATTGTGTGGGCTTCCTCAGATTATGTGGGCTTCCTCAGATTATGTGGGCTTCCTCAGATTGTGTGGGCTTCCTCAGATTGTGTGGGCTTCCTCAGATTATGTGGGCTTCCTCAGATTGTGACGATTTAATATGCCTAAATCCCACAATAAAATTAAATAAAAAATTATAATACTAAAATAATTTAATAATGTACTGAAGAACCCTTTATCTATGCCCCAAACCGGTAGTAAGATGCCGATTTGCCGATGTATCAGTTAATAAAATTAGATTTAAGAAACTCAATAAATCCATAACGACCTCGCGTTACATAAAAAGAATAATAAAAGTAAAAGTATAGAGTGGTGTAATTAGATTGTAAGCAAATTAAAGGAAAATAATTAATAATAATTAAGAACTACTTTTCGCTCTGAGAAACTACCCGCGCGCGGACAGCCCCGTACCCCTATTGTTAGTTAGTCCAGTTGAATCAGAGACTCCCCTGGTGATACAGCGTACAGCACATTATGTAGACCGCTAGAAAATATTAAACATGTAGACTAAGTAAAACTTACGTATTTACCGGATGATGTGAATGTTGTGAATGACTTGAGTGTGCGGCGATGACATCTCTATAAATAAATAACATCACCTAAATGTGATGTTAAACTTCTAGAATGTAACTGTTAACCATAAGCAATATGTGCGGTACAACAATGTGAACACTAGTGAAAGTTAACACAAAGAAACAGACCACAAGAATCTACAGAAGAGACAGACTACTCATCTTTAAGAATGACACCGAACTTCACCAACACACGATAGACAGAAGATCTCCCAGACACCCTGCACGTAGAAGCCCCGATTCGCCGAGGATATGTTACACACAGGTGACACGGAAGTTCTACTTCTGTGGTTCAGAACTTAACTTTAACTAATATATGAAAGACACTTAAATAACAACATAAGAGTAAAGTAAAACACAAAAGACTGACCTAATTACAATAAAATTGTAATTTGATGATAAGTAATAAGATGTGTTAAGTTTAATGAGTTCAATGAGTATAACACGCTAAAGTTAAATAAGCCCATTCTTCAGATGGCACTAAGTAAAGATTATTATTTTTAATATCATATACAGGAACACACAACTCGGATCCGAGGACAGTACAAGCTCTGTTCACCCATAACTTACACTAATTACAATTGTACAAAATGCGCAAATATTTTTATGATTAGTATACACATTACTAATTTTCTTCTATGATGCTAAAACAGTATGTAATAAAGATATGTCATGGTCCAAAAAGGTGAGTGAATAAATCTACAAACCCCAGTCAAAAATTCCTCAATTCACGGGATCCTATTTAGTGTTTGTTTATATTTCAGATAGTTATGAGTTTGTGAATATTATGGCAGCCTGTTTAATTGACCTGAGCCAATTAACCAGGTTCCCGATATTATAATGTCGTCCAGACGTTATAACATATGGAAACAATACAAATGAAAATCTGCGCTATAAAAACAAAGATAAAGGCATTTCGAGGCAAGGAGCCAATAAGAACAAAAATGACGTTTAGTGATCGAATATGAGTATTGATGATAAGTTTAGTAATTGATGATAAGTTATCGAAATTATGATATTGATGTTAAGTTAGGTAAGGTCCAAACGATCTGTAGAACAATCGTCAGTATTTTTAGAAACAAGTCACGTCGAGATACAAAATTAAAGTTATGGCAGTTCCTGTACTGTCCTGTGGGTGTGAATTAAGGACAACTACACAAAAACAAGAGAGTAAAATTCAGGCATCGAAAATGGTTTTCTTAACAGGAGTTAACAGGTGTTCTAAACTTGACCGTATAAAGAATGAGGTCATTAGAGAAGAGTTACAAGTTTTTAAGTTGAATTAAAAATTAGAAGATTACAAACAACGCTGGAAAGAGCACTTAGGAAGAATGCCAAATTGCAGACTGGCCGAACAAGTCTGGAAATACAACCCAGAACTTTCCAGCGGTGTTTGAAGCTGGTGACAGAAGCGCCACAAAAAGTCGTTGGTGCCAAGTGCAGGAATAGGTTCATCAGAACGACCCCGACGGTTCTTTCACGATCCATCACGATCCATTTTTCACACAAGTCGGACTTTAAAATAGCAAGTACTAAAAAGAATGAGTAAAAGACTATTGACATTATTCCATAGCTCGTAACATTTATCACTAACTATTTTATGTCAAAATGTAAAATTTTCAATTATAATATTAAAAATGTGTTTTCAGATGCAATGCGCGACGAATAAAAGTTGATATATCTGTTTTTTAGTTTATTTATCTTCCCTGTTATTCTTTACTTATCTAAGGCTGTAGTAATTGACTTACATAAACAAAGTTTTTTTTTTTTTTTTTTTTTGGGTGTGGTGCGCTACTGGAAGATATCCGATTTTTATTTCTTTTTTTTTTATTTTACTTATCTGTCCAAGGGGCAAGTTTTCCGCGGTATAGCGAATCGAAAAAAATATTAATATATTTCAGCCTACCCTATTATTGAAGCGGCCAGTAGAGTTACACCTGGCGATTTTAGAGTGCGAATCGAAGTGATTATTGCGATTTAGTGGGACGTGATTATTGTGTTCATTAGTGCAAAACTGTAATAAGATGTCATTTATTGTTATGTGTTCGAGACACTTAACTTGAATTATTGTATAAGAGTGGCTTTGTTGATTTATAAGTCGTCTATTACACTAGGCAACTGATTGCAGAAAACGTTGTGGGGCATTGGTTTAAATGACACTTATTACAGTACTGCAATCAGTTGCATGGTCTGCAATCGATTGCAAGGCAGTTGCAAGGCGTGCAACTGCTCGTGCCATTACTAGTTTCAAGCCTTCGATGTGCGGCATTGATTCAAATGTAGCCTATTACACTATGGAACCGA
Organism: Magicicada septendecula; assembly: GCA_034769895.1. Taxonomy (NCBI): domain Eukaryota; kingdom Metazoa; phylum Arthropoda; class Insecta; order Hemiptera; family Cicadidae; genus Magicicada; species Magicicada septendecula. Next base: position 2,541,216 of record CM068369.1, on the reverse strand, counting down.
TTTCATGCAATTCGTCTGGGCGCGCATTCTGCGGACGACGAAGAAATTTCATGACATGGGCCCGACACAAGATATATAATTGTTTACAAAACCGCCAGTATCTAGAAAACAAAAAGAAGAATTTTATTGAAACAAAAACCAAAATAAAATTTGTTATTTTTTTAAATTTCACTCACTGACATCATAGAGCTTTTGTTTTTATAAAACGATAGTTTGTCGCATGCCGAAAATTTCACTACACACAAATTAACAACAACAAAAATCATGACATGGGATCGTTTTAAGGTTCTCTTCTTGAAAATTATTAAAGTTTTTGTTAGAATTTATGTCTACAACCAACCTCAAACTTCAAGGAACACGGTCATGAAAGATTTTTTTTTATTGGATCAGTAGTTTCTGAGGTTAGCCTGGACAACAATGGAAAACAAACCATTGTACTTCTTTACTTCTTTGTATAGACGACACGCTTCCTCTGCGACTGTTTGCAAAGCAATCGCTGCTCATTTTTACTATCCTGCAACTACTTTCATTTACCCTTAAAATCAGGTGCGTAGTGTAATAGAGGCCTAATTGATGTTTTTTTCCTAATTAAAGTTTATAATTAGTGATTTTGTTGGTGTCAGTTATTCTGTTTCCATTACATAACACGCGTGATCCCTGAGATTGTTGTAAGAGTACTTATTTTCTTGATAATTCTTTATGCTTTCAAAACATTACCACTTCACTCTAATCTTCTAACTCTTCATAATTATAATAAAACCACAAGTAACCTGGGAGGTACAATTTAAAGAAATCCATGAGGATACCGGTAATTTATGTCCTGTAAAACGGAAAAGCAATGTAACTTCCTTATTCTAACGGCTTGACAGTTGTTACTTCTTCTATTATTCTTGCTTGCTTATTTATCTGTTAATTACTATCTCGTATCCGCTCCCATAATTTCCTTCAAGCCTTTGTTTTCAGCCATGTGTTCTATATTATTATTACGACGGTCTCACTGATCGTCGTTTGGTTCAGTGGAAAACAAAGTACAACATATCAATAAAGTCACTAATAACAAGCTTTAATTATCACAAATAACACTTTATAATCAACTTGTACAATAATCCAAGTTAAACTTGTTCACACGCAATAACAATGTCAACTAATGGAGTCCCGGACAATTATCACTAGTCATTAATAGCCACTGGAAACGCACTGACTATCGCCCGAAGTAACCTGACTTCCAGGTGTAGGCTATTTATAATCTGCAGGGTTCCATAATATGCGTCCTTAACAAGCACTCGAAAATTCTAGAGGATACTTCAGCGGCGGCCTTGGCAGAAACACGCGTCGGCTGGGCCAGTTGAGAAGCTTGTAGAACGACACTACCGACTATACCAGAATGTTCCGTATTGCGTAAAAATATTCTATATTATTTTAATTTTCTTTCTCATTTCCAGTCGGAGAAAGTCATATGATATGTCTCTTCATTACTATCTCTATGTTTTTTTATTTCAAAACTAACGTAGTGTAAATTCATTAAAAAAAACCTACGATAGCCAAACGAGCAATACTCGACATACGAGTAAATTATGGAGCACACTCGTATTTAATTTAAAATCAATAAATCATTAAAACTCACTGAAAATTTAGTCAAATCGTCAGACATCTCTTTGGCTAAAGTGCATTCATTATACATTATTAATTCCAGTATAATCGTTGGCAATAAATTTCAGGAACTATTTCTAATTCCCAGTAATACTGATCCCTTGATGATTCTGTCTGATTTACAAACTAATTCACTGCCGGTACTTGTAGTAGTGGTACATCAATTAATTAACGGTAATTACTTACTAAACTGTATTTGTGACTAGTCGTACTGATACATTATGAAAGCTACTTAATTAAAATCGAATTATCTGCACACAGTGAGTGTTGATTTAAAACTGTGCTGCAATTAGTATTTGAGTTATTGGCTAGTTACCATAATTATACGTTTTTTGTATCCTTTTTCTGTACATTAAGGTATTCATTTAAATCATATTATACTTTAGCAAACGCTGAAAAAGGGGAACATTTTGTGTTAAATTCCCTTGTAAACAATAAAATATTGAATTAATAGGAAACGTAATTTAAAAAATTTGTATGGATAACCATACATGACTTCCATGATTTAAGATTTATATTTAAAAACATTTACTTGAATTCAGTTCGATAATTTCTAAAAAAAGTATCCCCTGCCTTCAAACTACCTTCCACTATTTATAAATATACTTGTTATTATGGGGTAGTAGTCGTTTAATATAATTTTACTTTCGGGTCACTTTATCTACAAAAATTAGGTACTTTATTCTTATAAAGAAACTGAAGTACAGAGATAATCACGTCTTAATTACATATTTATATAATTATGTAATTTTGTGGCCTGCTGAGTCGTGGTTGTGGATCTTCACGCATAGGTGATTTAAATTAGAATGAAAACTTATAATTTTATTACCTGGCAACAAAATTATTTTATTTTTAATATTAACCATTGTTTGAAAATATTAAATGCATTTTTATTTAATTTCGTCAAACTCATTAAATCAATACCAAACGTAAAATAATTACCCCCTCCCCTTTTCTTTTATAGATATTTCATGTACCTTTCTACAGTGGATTATTATGACCTTCTTTTCAGGATACTTTATTTATCAAAATTAACAACTTTACTGTTGTTAAAACGTATAATGTTGCTGGTAAACTACTCCTCTTCCTTAACCGATCTTCACCAAAATCAATAGGACTTAAGTCCTCTACATCTCAGACAAACATGCAAAAAATTATTTGATTCTGTTTGAATTTGCTGCAGTTATCGTTCGCCACACACACACACACACACACACACACACACACACACACACACACACACACACACACACACACACACACACACACACACACACACACACACACACACACACACACACACACACACACACACACACACACACACACACACACACACACACACACACACACACACACACACACACACACACACACACACACACACACACACACACACAGGGCGTTTACGGAAAATGACTTTTCTTCAGGTTTTGAGGGTAGTACAATCAGAATCAGCCCTTATCTTGAACACAATTGTTTTCGCCGTCACAACACTTCCTTAGGGAACATTGAAGTAAAAATATAATTTTCATTCTTTCGTAAATTCAAAAATGTTTGTATCCGGCATTCTGAAATGCAGAATAGTTCCAATACACCTTGCAACGTCTGAGTTTGCGTCACCTGCTGGAACATATTTCTTAAAATATTTTTAAAACGACTCGGAAAGAATTTGAAATTTATTTGCTATTGTATTCAAGTATTCGTCTTTCTCCAGGAGTAAAAACTTAAACACTTTTACGCCATTATAGAACGATCTACATGTTACTCGGCTATCCCAGCAGAGCCCAGCTCTAATGTTTGTGTGCGTACCTGACACTTAAAATCGGTCAACAATCGTGGCAGTACTTACGTAATGCGGAACGTTCTCATGCGTTCGATGGTCTTTCTACAAGCTTCTCAACTAGCCCTGCCGGTGTGTGTTTCTGCCAAGTCCGCGCTGAAGTACCCTCTAGAATTTGTTAAGTGTTTGTCAAGCACGCATATTATGGAACCCTGGAGACTATAAATAGCCCACACCCGCCGCTTAGTTTCAGTTTTATGTCGGGCGATTTAGACAGTGCCTCTCAAGTTGTGTATTAGTGATTATAGTGCGGAATTCTTTATAGTTGACATTATTATTTGTCTGGCCAGATTAACTTGAATTATTGTACGAGTATAATCTCGTTTGAATGACTTGTTGATTACAAACTGTTTAATTGTGATAATTAAAACTGGTTTTTAGTGACTTCATTGATGTCTTATAATTTGTTTTTCACTGTACTATAAGACGATCGGTGAGACTGACGTAACAATACGTTTGGCAACACTGCGTGCTGTTAGACCGTGGCCCACTACCGCCGAATAAAACAGATGTTTCGGCCCCACTGTTGGACGTCATTTTCACTGTACTGACTTCAGTAATTGGTACGTTCTTCAGCAGCTCTCCACAGTACTGCGACAAGATGGGCTCGAACGGTGGGGTCAAAACGTCTGTTCTATGCAGCAGGAGTGGACCCACGGCCTAATAACCCGGCGAGTTGTCAATCGAGTTTCAACAGAGTTGATGCCGGCCATAAAAGTCTAAGATACCAATTACAGACCTAAATAGTGAATGTCTAACACTTGTTTTAGCACTTTTTTTTCAATTCCTGGATTTTGTTGTCCATGACGATGATGAATTAATTATAAATATAATACTACTGATTGGAAACACTAATTTTTACTTCCATGTTCCATAAGGAAATGGAAGTATGGTGATGGCGAAAAAAAAAGTGTTCAAGGTAAGGGCTGATTCTGATTGTACTACCCTCAAAACATTAAGAAAAGTCATTTTCGAAAAGTATCTGTGTGTGTGTCTGTATGTAGAATTGTTTTTATGGCAAACGATAACTGCCGCAAATTCAAATAGAATCAAATAATTTTTTTGTATACCTGCCTGAGTTGTAGGTTACTCAAAGTCTGTTGATTTTGGTCAAGATCGGTTAAGGGCAACGTTTTACGTTTTAACAAGAGTAAAGTACTTGAAAATTCAATTAAACTATTTCAAACAATGGTAATTGTTAAAAATAAAATAATTTTGTCGCCAGGCAATAAAATTGTAATTTTTTCATTCAAATTTAAATCATGTATGAGTGAAATTATATCCTCGCAGGAAAACATCTCAATGATGTAATGTTTACGTTTCCAAAGTTTTATTATTGTGATTACCGCAATAAAAAGGCAGGCAGGACTCACACACAATTTGCGTTATTTTTGGCCTCACTCGTGTTTATTTTCTTACGTTTGCAAGCTTTTTAAATGGAGTGCCGAAACCCACACCAACACAACGCGTGCAAGCCGAAAAGGTGTTCAGCTTGGACAGCGATTGGCTTCCTATGGATCGCTGGCCAGTGTAACTGCACGTGTTTACAGAGGTACTGTTCATAGACAGACTTTTCGTCTTTAGGGAATGAACCCTCTTCAAGATGGTCAGGGTCCATGAGAGACTTCGGAGCACTAAAAAGATACTTCTTTTCCGCGTGTTTGTTCTGTGAAACGAACACTGTAGATTTGCAGCTTTACTCTGTGCAACGCTCCACAGGGAATATTGAAAATTTTTGTCCACGGTGTACACACTAAAACCTTCTCTGATGTTTCGATTACGGACATAATAATATTAAAACTTTGCACTACTTGAAAATTGAGCATTACTTAATGGAGATCAAACATTAACTTTTACAAGCCATTAATTTTATGAATATTTTGAAGCAATAAATGTTTTAATAAATTGATACAATCTCTGTACTTAATATTTCTATTATGATATAAGAATTACAAACTAATACGTGCATGTGTGTAGGTATGAAAAATATATAAATATTTTTCTCCTCTGGAATATTGTTTGCCCCTCCAGGAAAAAAAATTTTGACCGTCCTGATGGCTAGTTATTTACTAACTTGTGTGGAATATAGCGTTATGACATGGATCAGAATGGTGGGTGTTAAACAGAAGACACAGACGTATTAAGGAAGAAATGTTTTGCTGAGAAATGTTTAATTATACGGGTGAACAGAACCGTCGTTCAGAAAATCAGAAGACGAATGGAAAGAAAGAAAGATTCGATTTTAAAAAAGAAAAATGACTGGTACAGTATTGACAGGAAAGACTTTGATAACACTATAGACATCATTCACCCTCGGCCGATAACTCGCAGCGAGAGTCCGATTTCATTACAGGAATCAGATCACAGCTCCCTTTGGCCAGCTCTTCGTTCGACCTACAAACATTTTATCCAAAAGTACACTACAGTCCTTCCTCACGAAGGTTGAGGATAGTCTTCACCCACTTGACATGGGGGTACCATTTTAGCTGATACGTCATTTCTTCAGAACTCAAGCACCCACTCTTCGATGATTTGTCACCATATCCAGCTCTGCTTCTTGTTTTAGAAATCATCGAACCGAATTCAAGTAAATTATTTTAAATATAAATCTTAGAACATTGAAGTCATGTATAGTTCTCCATCCGACTTTTTTATTGGTAAAAAGTAAAATTTTTACCTTATAGCCTGGACCAGTTTTCGCTTATTACAAGCTTCGTCAGAGGCTTCCACTAGGAGCGCTGTCCGTCTTGTCTTGGTGACGGCGCCGTCGTTCGAAAGATCGATGTGGTGTTGCGCTGTGTGATATGTTCGAATAGTATATGTGATTTGAATTGTGTCGGTTCGTTTAGGATGTCGTTTTTATGTGTTTGTATATTTCTAGTTGTTCATTTTTACAAAAAAAGAAAAAGAAATTAGTGTTCCGAGTCAGTACACGCAGTATATTTATAATTAATTAATTTTCAAGTCTAACCTTTGGTCTCATGGAGATGATGTTTTTCTTTTCTACTCTAAGGTTGTTTCCATCCGGAATTTTATAGCCATATTTATGAAGCTCGGACTCCTCCTCAATCAGCAGCGCATAAACGTCAGTTAATTTGAAAGAAAGATTGTTAGGAGGATAATGGAACGATGCCTATTAAGGTACAACGAGGAGGTGTAGGCTATCAGGAATACGATGAACTACCAGTGGCAGAATATCTACTTCTTATCCTCAACCCAGAGGTTTTCCATTATTATACAATTATTCAATAAATCTTTGGGCTTGCATTTTCTTCCATTCCAAAGACAAACTCTTAATCGCCACATACCTTCTTCCTCCTATTATCTCATCCATATACTCCTCCTTTCTTTAATCGTCTCAGAATATTTAATTAATAAAGTTGTGTTAGTGGTTATAATCACAAACGAAGTTAACAGTGTTGCACACCACTACAGAAAAATTATTCCGATTTGCGCTTTCAAGCTTCACAGCTCATCATCAGATGGAAATAACAATGAGATTTCCGATGTGATGATGAACTGTGAAGCTTAAATGTGCTAATTGGAATAATTTTTCTATAGTGGTGTGCAGCAGTCTTAAATTGATCATGAGGTTTCCGACCTGATGATGAGCTGTGAAGCTTGAAAATGCTAATCGGAATAATTTTTCTACAGTGGTGTGAAACAGTCTTAAAAGTCTTAAAACGCCAAACACACACGACGTCGTAATAATTCAGCAACAATTGTCCTAATGATGACAATAAATACTGTCGAAACGTCGATACAAATAATTTAAAATTTGTGTTATACTTTCTTGACCGATCCTCACAATCCCTGCATCGCAAAATTCATTGATTGACGGTCGCTACGAATTTAAGGATTACAAAGATTCAAATTGTCTGGACATATAGTGAGTACGTACTAGGATAGGAATACCAGAAGGGTTTTACAAGCGCAGTGTGAAGGTAGACCGTGAGGAAGATAGGATGACAGCACCCATGAAAGCTTGAGACTTTTCGGAATGAGAAATAATAAAAGATGTGGTTGCAGGTTGGGAAAGATCGACTATTACTGTATAGGAGAGCAGAGCCTGTATAGTCACAGAAGACGAAGAAACCAATCATGACCTTGTTTGGTATAAAGTACCCTATGCAAAATAAACATAAATAAATTTAAAACATTACTGTATGGTGAATGATGTTCTTGTAAATACGATGTTCAGCTATTCGGTATACGTTCATCAGTGCACACTTCATTATCAGAGTGAAAGTTTTCAGTCAACATAACGGTAACATTAAGTGCGTTGTCCCGTACACTGTACTGACATTAAATACGCATGATCATTTCCTGCTTACTGCAGAGCGACAGCGAAATGTATCTGCAACCAGGACGTATCGTACTTCATCATCATCACCATCAACATCATCATTTATTGGTCGCGCATTGCACATTTAACATTAAAATTGCAAATTTTACATTTTGACATAACATAGTTAATGATAAATGTTACGAGCTATGGCATTACGTCAGTAGTCTTTTACTCATTCTTTTTGGTACTTGCTATTTTAAACTCCGATTTGTGAAAAAAAGGCCCAAAAGAGACGGACTAAAACTAGAGGGCGGGAATAGATACCAGAATCTAACTGAGTGAAAAGTAAAGTGCAAAAATAATTGTTCAGATAATAAAGTCTGAAATCGTAGATTTTGTTTTCCTTAAAAAATATTAACGTACAAACAGTAGCTGCGTAATAAGGTGCTGCTCCTTGGGTTGGTGGGGAGAGGGATGAGACTAGCTTGAATGTTGGAATCTTCATTTTACTTAGGACTATTTGAAGATCTCCATTTTACTTGGGACATTAAAGATTCTTCCCAAATCATCTTTTAGACAATTATTCATCATCCTCTTCACAACACAGCATAGGCAAGGTGCTGCCTGCTCCAGCCATCTATTCCTGGGTCTACCTACACACCTGCGTCCTATAGGATTGTATTTCCAGACTTGTTTGGTAGCCTGGAATCTGACAGTCTTTCTATGTGATCGTTTCACCGTTGTTTGTAACCTTTTAATTTTTCATTCAAGTTAAAAACTTGTAACTCTTCTCTTATGACTTCATTCTTTATACAGTCAAATTTAGAACACCTGTTAACTCCTCTTAAGAACGCCATTTCCGAGGCCTGTATTTTACTGTCTTTTTTCTTGGTTTGCTGTCCATAATTCACAAACGTAGGACAGTACAGGGACTGCCATAACTTTGTAGAACTTTAATTTTGTATCTCGACGTACCTTGTTTCTAAAAATACGGTTGCTTGTCCCACAGGTCGTCTGGAACTTACCTAACTTAACCGTATTGTACTTATGTACAAAAAATTTTAATACTAATCAGATCAGATATTGAATACTAACCTCGACGGTAATCGGCAGCAAACACGAACCTTCTCAATGGCGTAACCTGGAGCTGCTACTGGGAACGGATGAGACTAGCTCGATGGTTGGAGTCTCCTGTATGTTATTAATTTACAAATATTGTAATTCCTAAACAATGGAACACCTCAGTAAATAACATAATTCCTATTATAGCCAATATCATTTCCCAAATAATTAATATTTATTACCTGTTTAGAATTTGATCATTTATTATTATTTTTGTTCTTATTGGCTCCTTGTCTCGAAATGCCATTACGAGCCATTTTCTTTTTTATAGTGAAGATTTTCATATTGTACTGTCTGCAAATCTGATGTTAGCTGGTACCCTATAATTGCAAATTAATTTAATATATTCACAATTTTCAAAGAACACATCTGAACGGAGATAATGGTAAACTAACTAGATTTTCTTTTCCAAAAATGGTTAGTGTTGAGGAGGGGTTAATACTTGTAGGCACAGGAGGGGTTGTTCCCCACAACTTATCTAGAGTCAGTTTTATAACAGGGCTATTTGTTGTTTATCCGAGGAACACTTTATGCCTCACACCGTATTACTTTTTACCGATTGAAATATCATTACCATGTTGTGCCAAGGCCGAGCGACCATTCCGTCAGTGCTCTAGGCTTTTGTCTACATTCCTTAATCATTATTGTTTATTATTCCGGCTATACAATGTTTACACATTTGTACAACTGTTTGAGTTCTCATTTTCCACTGCTGCTTGTCCATCCAGAGATCTTCTTCAATTTCTCGTCCCCTCAATATACTCTGAAGTTCTTCTATCCAGGTGACCTTCCTCTTTTCCTTCTTCCTGGTAGTGCCCATCCATAACTCCGCTTGACGATCTTTCCTGTGCCATTCTTTTCGTTTCCATACCATTGTAACTTTTTAATTCGGGTAAAATCAATAATTGAATTTTTCACATTCATTCTGTCCATAACGACTTCATTTCTAATTTTCTCACGTCTGAATACTCTTGCCAAACGTCTCCAAATGTTCATCTCTGCTGTCATTAATTTTGTTCTTATGTGTTTATTAGTAGTCCAAATTTCTGAGCCGTAAGTCATGATACCTTTAACAATGATTTTAAATATTTTGGTTTTAGTTTCTGCAGTAATTTGGTTATCCCACAGGATAACATTTAATGTAGATATAGCTATCCTTCCCAAATTAATTCTGGATTGTATTTCTTTATTTTGGTTTGAAGAGATTATTTTGGAACTGTACAATAAGCACGAGGTCTGAGTGATACCACTTTGTTAGGAGCACAATTTAAAAACAAAATAGCTTGATTAATCATAGACCAATATATGCATTAGTGCATTAGTTTACAGCCAGTGCTGAATATGTATGAATGTAGAAAAACCGCAGACAGAGAATCAATTACAGTAATCACAATGCGATACATAATGTATTCGACCGCCCCGACAGTTGTTACTCTGTGTTCGTGTGCTGCATACGTAAAAGTAAATTATTTATATGCAAAATTTAGGTTCATACGGTGTGTGCTTCTGGTTGCATTTTTGTCGTACTAAAACATTCACATTGGAAACACATTACCTTGTCCACATACGTGCATTGAATATTAAACAAATACACTATGTACCGTGGTGGCAACCATACACGGGCGATATTGAAATTCAAAATTTACGGCGAGAGAAAAATGTAGAGTAGCTTGCACACGGAATTGCAACCGGAGCGGATTCAGCAACGCTGTGGAAGCAGTCGACTAACTAGGGGGAGGATCGGGGGATCAATCTCCCCACCATTAAAGCTATTGAAAGATTAAAGCGAAGTACACTACACACTCGCTTAACATACTCCTGTTTCTAAGCCAGATGCGTGTCTCAAACGAAGGTTTGTAAAACTTCAGAAATTACATTATTTGTAAATTAATCAAATAGTCATCATCATCATCATCATCATCTTCACGGATTAAATAAAGGATGTTTTGTTCCACTCTCAAATAGGCAAAGATTAGAGCTGGTCATTACAGCGCTTCCTCGGACGTCCCACACCTCTCCATCCTTTCAGCTTATAGTTCCATAGTTGTTTGGGGATGCGGCAGTCACCCACTCGGCAAAGATGTTCCCACCAATTCAGCCGATACTGGGCGATCCCGTCGAGTATACTCATAATATTCAGTTCCTGCTGTATATCTGTGTTTCTTCTACGATCGTAGAGAGTATACCCTGTCACGTGCCTGAGAAATCTCATTTCAGCCGCTCGGATGCGATTGGCCGGGGCTTTCGTTAAAGTCCAATTATCGGACCATAAAGAAGTGTGCGAAGGGTCATCACTTTCTAGAATTTTAGGTGTGTTTCTTTACTTGCTGACTTAAGGGTTCGCCTAATAGTTCCTCACATAAAGTTGAACTCATGCAACTTATTCACCATGTCGTTGCTAGCATTTTAATTCACACTGTAGCCCAGGTAGCAAAATTGTTAACTTGTTCCAGGACAGTACCATCTACAACAATTTGTCCCTGTACGGGATCAGTTCCACGAAAAGCCATCACCTTGGTCTTACGTGTGGATATTTGCAATCCAGAGTCTTACAGATTCTAGTATTCAACAAATGTATACCCATTTTTAATCTGTTTTTATAGTCCGACAGAATAGCCTGATCGTCCACAAACAGCAAAGTGTCGATTGTAGACTGACCAAATATAAAATGTTCTGTATTACATTGTTTGTAAATTAATCAAATAGTGTGTTCTTAACAATGACAATCTCTCAACAGCTGGTAAGTAAGACACGTGTTTTCAGCCGTAACAATATGTACATGCCCGTCAGAAAACGAGAGAATCTCATCAACGTCTAAAGGCCATGCCTTGTCGAGTTAGCCACGTCTCTCTCCATCGTTGACCTCTCTAAATAGTACCATTGAAAGTTCATCTCTTTTCCCATGTCTTTTAAGAACGCTGTTCTTGATCGTCCTCTCGGGTTTTCCCCCAACACCTTTTCTTCAGAAATGTTATTTAAGAATTTTGTCGTAATACTTGCACGGTCTTTTCTGTCCTTTTTCTTCCAATCATTTTTAAAATTGCTTCAAAGAATCTAAATTCATTTCGGCGAGGACTTACTTATTACTTTCCCAATCCACCCAACTCGCCCTCGTCGTTCTCCTCCAGACCCACATTCCCATTGCTTCCAGCTCCTTCCTTTCTATTTTGCCGACGGTTCACACCTCACATCCATTTCGGCGAGGACTTACTTATTACTTTCCCAATCCGCCCAACTCGTCCTCGTCGTTCTCCTCCAGACCCACATTCCCATTGCTTCCAGCTCCTTCCTTTCTATTTTGCCGAGGGTTCACACCTCACACCCATTTCGGCGAGGACTTACTTATTACTTTCCCAATCCACCCAACTCGTCCTCGTCGTTCTCCTCCAGACCCACATTCCCATTGCTTCCAGCAGCTTCTTCCTTTCTATTTGGCGAGGGGTCACACCTCACACCCATTTCGGCGAGGACTTACTTATTACTTTCCCGATCCACCCAACTCGTCCTCGTCGTTCTCCTCCAGACCCACATTCCCATTGCTTCCAGCTTCTTCCTTTCTATTTTGCCGAGGGTTCACACCTCACATCCATTTCGGCGAGGACTTACTTATTACTTTCCCGATCCGCCCAACTCGTCCTCGTCGTTCTCCTCCAGACCCACATTCCCATTGCTTCCAGCTTCTTCCTTTCTATTTTGGCGAGGGGTCACACCTCACACCCATTTCGGCGAGGACTTACTTATTACTTTCCCAATCCACCCAACTCGCCCTCGTCGTTCTCCTCCAGACCCACATTCCCATTGCTTCCAGCTCCTTCCTTTCTATTTTGGCGAGGGGTCACACCTCACATCCATTTCGGCGAGGACTTACTTATTACTTTCCCAATCCACCCAACTCGTCCTCGTCGTTCTCCTCCAGACCCACATTCCCATTGCTTCCAGCTTCTTCCTTTCTATTTTGGCGAGGGGTCACACCTCACACCCATTTCGGCGAGGACTTACTTATTACTTTCCCAATCCACCCAACTCGCCCTCGTCGTTCTCCTCCAGACCCACATTCCCATTGCTTCCAGCTCCTTCCTTTCTATTTTGGCGAGGGGTCACACCTCACATCCATTTCGGCGAGGACTTACTTATTACTTTCCCAATCCGCCCAACTCGTCCTCGTCGTTCTCCTCCAGACCCACATTCCCATTGCTTCCAGCTCCTTCCTTTCTATTTTGGCGAGGGGTCACACCTCACATCCATTTCGGCGAGGACTTACTTATTACTTTCCCAATCCACCCAACTCGTCCTCGTCGTTCTCCTCCAGACCCACATTCCCATTGCTTCCAGCTTCTTCCTTTCTATTTTGGCAAGGGGTCACACCTCACACCCATTTCGCCTAGGACTTACTTATTACTTTCCCAATCTACCCAACTCGCCCTCGTCGTTCTCCTCCAGACCCACATTCCCATTGCTTCCAGCTCCTTCCTTTCTATTTTGGCGAGGGGTCACACCTCACATCCATTTCGGCGAGGACTTACTTATTACTTTCCCAATCCACCCAACTCGTCCTCGTCGTTCTCCTCCAGACCCACATTCCCATTGCTTCCAGCTTCTTCCTTTCTATTTTGGCGAGGGGTCACACCTCACACCCATTTCGGCGAGGACTTACTTATTACTTTCCCAATCCACCCAACTCGCCCTCGTCGTTCTCCTCCAGACCCACATTCCCATTGCTTCCAGCTCCTTCCTTTCTATTTTGGCGAGGGGTCACACCTCACATCCATTTCGGCGAGGACTTACTTATTACTTTCCCGATCCGCCCAACTCGTCCTCGTCGTTCTCCTCCAGACCCACATTCCCATTGCTTCCAGCTTCTTCCTTTCTATTTTGGCGAGGGTTCACACCTCACACCCATACGATAAGACACTCCACACAATTGTTTTTGCGAACCTTTCCCTTAACTCCATACTTTAAGTAACACGAGATGTAAGTAACAGAAAGATGCTTGAAGCATTGCTGGGAAGGCATCGCAATTAAAATGCGAAGGTCTAATAAAACCACACTTCAAAATATCTTTACAACGACTAATTTGACGAGATTTGTTAAGAATACACAAGACGATTCCTAATAACAAGAGGTTTATTACCTCTAATTTGAATAACAATTTTCAAAATAAAATGTTTTGAAATCAGCGCTGAAAGAAGAAGACGAAGAAGAAGAAGATGTAAAAGAGAAGATGTAACACTTCATTTTAAAAATTACCAAACGTTTGCCTGTTTCAAACTGTTTTCTTGTTCACCACAATGGAACATGAACGTCAAACGCACGAATTCTGAAACCAGTTTCTCCTTTGAAAATTAGTAATTCTTTAAGTTAATTGCAAATTTATTTCATAATGCCCTAAAGATTGTTTGTACAAACTGGTAGTGTAATCGAAGAGGCGACACAGTATTAAAATGAACTGTTAGTAGAGTTATTCATAACATGAATAATGCAGAGCGAAGTAAGCGGGTTGTTAGCGAAAACACACAAAAACATTGCTTACGTTAACAATTGATATTCATACAAAGTTCCCCACCATCCTCTGCTTCTCTCTTAATCTATAAAACAGCACAGACATGTAGAAAACACTCTTCTTGTTTGCCGCAGTGCTGCAAACATTACATTCGAACATTTCGCTCCACTCGACCTAAACATACATTCTTCGTCAGCCACGTGCCTATTTTATAATTTGTTCAACGAACTTTATAAAATGCCTTTGAAAATTCGATGCAATCTATCTAGGTTGTGTGGGCAACTGATATTCTCTCTGCTTTTCGAAGACCTGGGCTTTTATGAAGATGCAATCTAAACACGATCAGCCACTCCTGGAACCACGCTGGACCTACAGTAGAATAGTTGGATTAATAAATGTTTTTCTACTAGTAATTTTATACAAACCACTATGTTGTCTTTGGTATTGACGAGCGCTTTCGGCAGTCAAGCCATCTTCAGGTCATTTACGAACCTGGTAAAAGATGGTCATTTACGACCATTTTCAGGTCGTTGGTAAATGACCTGAAGATAGCTTGACTGCCGAAAGCGTTCGTCAGTACCAAAGACAACATAGTGGTTTGTATAAAATTACTAGTAGAAATATTTGAGACCACTAACACTCCAATATAACAATAAATTAATAAATGTTTGTTTAATTTCTTCTTTGAATACTACAAGTATTTCATTTCTTCTTATATTGATGACGTTTTGAGACCATGGAAATCCAGAGTTACTTCTGGAATACAGCTTATCAAATCAATTTGTATGGGTTCCCTGCTATATGCGGATGACATAGTTTTTATTGAAGAAAATGAGGATGATTTACAAAGAGCTACGTTTCAATTACAAGATGTGGCAAGAGAGTATTCACTGACAATTTCAGGAAGAAATACCAAAGCCATGGCCTTTAAAGGTAAATATCGAGTGAGGACTAACATACTTATAAAGGACAGCACTTAAGAACAAGTGAGCCGTTCCAAATATCTCGGCTGTGCAGTAAGCTATGAATCTGAATATGATATAAGAGAGAAGATAAATACATTTAGGAATATTTATTGTACGATTCACAGAAATCTTAGAAATAAAACAAGACCCGGCACAAGAATTAAATTTGATAAGACAATTGCAATAACCACGTTGATTTATGCGAGTGAGGCGTGGGTCATGAGAAAAAAGTGAAGCGACAAGATTCAGAGTGTTGAAATGCAGTTTCTTCGAAATACTTTAAATTATACATTGCAAGATAGAATAAGGAATGAAGATATCAGAGCTGAACTCGAAGTAAAGGACATGAATGAAATTATTTTAATTTACAGAAGACAATGGTGGGTTCATCTGGAATGGATGACAAAGGATCGATTGCCGAAAGCAGCACTGAACTATAAAGCGATTGGTACAACTGACGTGGGACGTGCGAGGATAAGATGGGTGTCGGATCAGGTATATATAACCTAATCCTCGAAGAGGAGAAGAAGAAGAAGAATTTCTTCTTAAAGGGATTTCTAAAAATATCACGTATACTTATCCACGGCATCGTCGACTTCCAGTCCGCGTATGTTGCATACATACATTAAATATATTATGAACCAAGCTCTTAGGCCGCGGTCTGCTGCTATGTAGTAGCGACGTCGTCGGCGACGTTTCGAATCCCACTAATGGGGACTTCTTCAGGCCGCAAAAAGCGACAGATTGTTAGAAAAACAAGCTGGCCTACTTCGGATCTTGGCCGAACGATACCCGACAACTTTTTCCGGTAACACGAGGTTATCTATATAGGTAAGACCTGGCCGAGTTATATAGGTAACCTCGTGTCACCGGCCGAAATAAAGTTGTTGGGTATCGTTCGGTCAAGATCTATCGTAACTCTTTTACTAACACTCTGTCGCATTTTGCGCCTGAAGAAGATCGCGAGGGTGGGATACGAAACGTTGCCGACAATCTCGCTGCTATAGGCTTACCGCAACCGACCGCGGCCTAGAAGCTCGCTTCATAATCATACTGACACCGGCCCTGTGAAACAAATTGTATTATTATATAGATTTATGAAATTAACAAGAACATCGTTCTTCTACGTACATCTACTTTGAACATAATATACATAAAGGTCAGGGTGGTTCTTATCTCCAGCATCTTCACGTTTTTCACGGAGGTACAGGAAAGTATTCACTGCATGCACAGCAATTGGTTTCAACTTTTTCACATATTTTTATATAAACACATTGATTGGAAGTGTATTCAAGACTGTATTATTAAATTGATAATAAACCGGTCTGTTAGTCCGCGATCGGTTGCTATTCACTAGCGTCACAGTCGACTATATAAAAATGTTTAATTGACAATCGAAATTAACAATCTAAATCACAACAATGTAATAAATTAAATATACACAATATGAATATTAGGGTAGTGACATCCTTCAATGAATGCTTTAAGAAATGCGAGCAAATAACATACACCCAGTGCGAATAGATTTAACAACACAACAATAAAAAAAAACGGAACCAGTTACGTCAGTTGACGGTGAACAATGGAGTGCGGTACGCTAAGCATATACGTAAATCTACGCTAACGGCCACTGTGTACATGTACACAGGTAAACGTATCGTGCAAAGTGCACAATTTAACTTAAACGAGATGAACTCCCCTTGTGTGTGTGTGTGTGTGATTTACGTCCAACTATGTGAGTGTGCCCAGACAAAACGCTACACTTGCTTCCGCCATAAGTATGCATATAATTTTACTTGTTACTCTTGTAGTACGAAATAATGTAACGGGATGTTTACAACATCTGTAATAAACAGAGTTACAGACTATAGTACAATTATGTTAGCGTGCCCAGACAAAACGCTATACTGGCTTCCGCCTTACGTATGCATATAATTTTACTTGTTACTCTTGTAGTATGAAACAATATTACGGAATGTTTACAACGTCTGTAATAAACAGACTTACATTTGTGAGTGTGTTCAAATACAGACCTAGCAACTGAAGAAAAAGAGGCAGGCCTAGATTAAAATGGATAGAAGGGATCGAAAGGAGCATGGAAGGAAAGAATCTCAAGAATGAAGATACTCGGAATAAGTTGATATGGAAACTGAGATGCGGGATGCGGTAGTAGCTGTGGTATCCCCGTCAACACACACACACACACACACACACACACACGCGCGCGCGCGCGCGCGCGCGCATTTGTAACTCGTAAGCTTACACGGCCGGTGTCAAAATTATAAAATTGAAAAGAAACCGAGCTGTTAGGCCGTGGTCGGGTATGCCTTATCTCTACCTCGTCTCTGAGGTGAATTGGCGGACACCGTGCCAATCTAGACACTGATGATAGCATTCGATGGTGGGGCTGAAACGTCTGTCAATAAAGACAACTGTGGTCCACGGCCTAATACCCCGGCGGATAATAACTATTTCAAAAAAGTTGAAGCCGGCCGTAAAAGCATAAGAACTCGCAGTCATTCTTTGCATTTAGCTGCTAGCAGTTAATATTTCCATTTTAGTTGCTAACATTTAATATTTCAATTTAGTTGCTAACAGTTAATATTTCCATTTAGCTCCTAACAGTTAATATTTCCATTTGGCTGCTAACACTTAATACTTCTATTTAGTTTCTAACACTTAATATTTCCATTTAGTTTCTAACACTTAATATTTCCATTTAGTTGCTAACACTCAATATTTCCATTTAGTTGCTAACACTTAATATTTCCATTTAGTTGCTAACACTTAATATTTCCATTTAGTTTCTAACAGTTAATATTTCCATTTAGTTGCTAACAGTTAATATTTCCATTTAGTTGCTAACACTTAATATTTCCATTTAATTGCTAACACTATATTTCCATTTAGTTGCTAACAGTTAATATTTCCATTTAGTTGCTAACACTCAATATTTCCATTTAGTTGCTAACACTCAATATTTCCATTTAGTTGCTAACACTTAATATTTCCATTTAGTTGCTAACACTTAATATTTCCATTTAGTTGCTAACAGTTAATATTTCCATTTAGCTGCTAACACATAATATTGTTACGACTGTCTACTCTATCGTCGTAGGTACAGTGGAAACAAAATAAGTACAAGACACCAATTAAGTCACTAATCACACCTTTAATTTTACAGTTAAACAGTTCGTAATTAACAACACTGTCTTTTACAACAAATCAAATGAAAATTTGATTTTGTTCACACACAATAAAATGTCCACTAAAATTAAACACAATTGTATTATAATAAATTATACCGTCCGATTATAAAACACCACTCTTAACTAATAACCACTTGAACGCGCACAGTAATATCGCTACTATAACTCTCGAACCGCACGGTCAATAATTCGCACTAATACAGAACAGAACGTCGTTGAGCACTGGTATTTATACCGCCCCAAACTACTAGATTACTCGATAGCGCCAGTATAGTAACGACGTAATTACTTGCGGCCTTGACACAGTCCGTGCGCCCGAGCGAACTCTGGCACAGTCTAGAAAATGCGTCAACAAGCACGTACGCCACACACGTTACATTCCGCTGGAACATTCGATAAACACGTAGATTGTTCTGTGATGTCGTAACAATATTTCCATTTAGTTGCTAACAGTTAATATTTCCATTTAGTTGCTAACACTTAATATTTACATTTAGTTGCTAACACTTTTTTATTTCCATTTAGTTGCTAACAGTTAATATTTCAATTTAGCTGCCAATAGTTAATATTTCCATTTAGTTGCTAACAGTTAATATTTCAATTTATCTGACAATAATTAACATTTCCACTTAGTTGGAAATAATAATGCTTTTCGAGTATTGCCCTATTCCAGAATAGTTTTAACCACTATTATGGATCGCTAATGAGAAAATAAGTACAAGTACCAAAACTGAAAGTGAGATTTTCGATTGAATATTTGTCTCTCCTCTATTTAATTTTAAATAAATAAAGGTCTTTTTAAATATGAACTATTTTAGAAGTCGAAGTAGACGTGGAGCAGATGTGGGTAAACACGTATTAAAACAATGTGTAGGAAGAGTTATTCATATAATGAATAATTCAGGGCACAGTAAGCGGGTTGTCAGCGAAAATACACAAAACACTGCTTACGCTAACAATTGATATTCATACAAAATTCCCTCACACGCGTTTTATAAACTAGAAAACGGCACAAACATGCAGGAAACTCTCTGTTCTTGGTGCAGTGCTGCGTCGTACATTCCAATCGGAAACGTATCTCCACCTACTTAAAAAACTTTCCTACCCACACACAGTATGTCATCATTGACTTTGGTATTAACCGAGTTACTCTCATAACAGATAGTTCCGTTTCCTTGTAGTGTAGTGACGTCATCCCGAGATGCATAGAGATACATTAACGAATAATCACACACCTCAGACATTTCTCAAAGACTAGACAACTCATTGTCTGCTCTGTAGGGTAATAAGGGTGTGTGAGAGAGGTTAGATTAAAGGAATAACTAATAAGGAAATAGGTAGAGATTAAGGGACAATCTGAAGGGAATGGGAGAGAGAGAGAGAGAGAGAGAGAGAGAGGAGAGGAGAGAGAGAGAGGGAGAGAGAGAGAGAGAGAGAGAGAGAGAGAGATGAGAAGAGAGAGAGAGAGAGAGAGAGAGAGAGAGAGAGAGAGAGAGAGAGAGAGAGAGAGAGTTAGAAAAACAGGGAGTGGGTGGGAAAAGTGGAGTAACAGAATTTGAAAGAGATGGAAAATATGGCCCTAAGAAGGATACAGACAGTGAAGGAAACAAAGAGAGAAGGCAAGTTGGAAGATGGGAAATGCAGTACCGTATGAGTGTGAGGAAGAGGAAATTAGTACTTTATTCAGAAACATCCTAATTATTAGAAATGGAGAAAGAAAAGTAAATGGGGAGAGAGAGAGAGGGAGAGAGAGAGAGAGAGAGAGAGAGAGAGAGAGAGAGAGAGAGAGGGAATAGAAAGCAGGAAAGAGTGAGAAATGGAGAGTAAGAAAAATATCAGAGGAATAGAGAGAGAAAGATAGATAAATTGTGAGACAGAAAGGGGATCAGACAAACAGACAGAGGGAGGGAAAATGACGTTCAAGTACCGGAAACGTATGCGAGAGAAAGAGAAACCGTTATTAAGTTAGAATACAATAAGGGAGAAGGTGTGTGACTCTCAAAAAGAGAATAGGAGAAAATATAACCAAATTAGTGAGATGTTTGTCACAGGGACGAAGGTCAGAAAGGTAAAGTAAAATTCAGGTGAGAGGAAGCGTGAGAGCGATAGAGATGAGTGGCTTTGGGGGAGAGAGATGTTTACGAAGACAAGAGATAGAGAAAAAGAGAATAGTATAAATAAATAAACGGAGTTACAGAGAGAGAGAGAGAGAGAGAGAGAGAGAGAGAGAGAGAGAGAGAGAGAGAGAGAGAGAGAGAGAGAGAGAGAGAGAGAGAGAGAGAGACATACAGACAAACAGACAGAGACGTTGATGAAAGAAAAAAGATTTAGACTGTGACAGATAAAATAAACCAATTGGAGAATTGACGATTAAAGAAAAAAGTGAAATGTGTAAAATGTATTTTCTGTTTGAAAAGTGTTGAATAGTGACAGAAATAAAATTAACAAATCAGAGAATTGACGAGACAAGGAATAATGAAATGTGTAAAACGTATTTCTTGTTTGAAATGTGCACAAAGTGTTCCTGCGGTAGCGTACAGAGGTTTTCATGCGTAACAGACGTAAAATGTAGCTTCTGCGTAAACGTTGTATACAATTTGTATTGTTAGGACAGTCTAACTGACCGACGTATGGTACATTGGAAAACAAAATACAAGACACCAATGAAACCACTAATCACCAGCTTTAATTAACCACAAATGCAGTTTATAATCAGCTTGTACAATAATCCGGGCAAAATTTGATCACACCCAATAACAATATCAACTAACAGAGTCCCGCACAATTATGAAAAATAACACTTTGCCACAATACTTCAAACCTCACTTGAATAAATCGCCACTTAAACTGACCTCTAAGCGGCAGCTGTCGCTGTTTAAATAGATAGCACAAGTGTTCCAGAATAATCCATAATACGCGTCAACACTACTCGAAAACACTAGAGCGTAATTGATTGCGGCCTTCAACACAGTGTGTTACCGGTGAAGTCTGGAACAGTCTCGATGGTTGGCGCATGTTAAGTGTCACGTAATTGTCTTTCTTCTCAAAGTAGCAATACGTACGCACACAAACATTACAGCTGGGATCTGCTGGGATAGCCGAGAAACATGTAGAACTTTCTGTAATGGCGTAACACTATGTTATTTTGAAGTATGTCTTTATCCAACAAATGAGAATGTCGTCATATCAACTCTTTGAAGGAGCACGCATGAAACTCCAATACTAATAGTCATAATGAATGTGCGTTCATCATTTACTAATTGCTGTAAACAAAAGTGCGGTGGAAGCAATCATTTTACTATAGAATTCGCTACGTGCGATTGAAAATGGACAAAGAAGTGCAGAATAAAATTAAATGAAACTAAATCTGCACACATCACCTTCACAAAATGTCACGGGAAAACATCAATTGTGAACTTAAATAACAAGGCTATACCGGTAGCCGACTCTGTAAAATACTTCGGCATCCACTTGGACAAAAATCTGACTTGGCGCAACCACATTTGTATGAAGAAAAAACAACTGGACACTAAGTTTCGTAAGCATTATTGAGCAGAAAATCATTACTGTCAATGCGAAACAAGCTGTTGGTGTACAACACTGTCTTCAAGCCTGTGTGGACATACGGCTTACAGCTTTGGGGAAATGCATCTAAACACAATATCGCCATAATAGAAAGGTTTCAGACCAAGTTGTTTCGTGCCATAACTAACGCACCGTGGTTCATCAGCAACAAATACATCTATAGAGACCTGGACCTACCCTCAGTCAGTGAAATCATTGCGGTGTTCTGCGAAAGATATGTGAAACGGCTTGAAGAGCACACGAGTCCTTTAGCCATAAATCTACTAGAAAACAGCCTACAGACGAGACGTCTAAAGTTAACATTTCCTCTGGACTTACCTAGACTCTAACACTATAAATATATTATACATAATCTGTTACTCCTCATGTCATGTATTCTCTGAACAATTATGCTTATTGTTTTATATTAACGGATTGCATAAATAAACGTAAGAAAAATTATTTACTAATACATGTAAACAACTGTGCACATAGCTTGTAATGTTATACAGTAAAGCTCTTAATATTACCTTCTACAGTAATAAAAGTTGAAATATTTCTCAATAAAACTCCATACCATTAACGGCATGTAGTTTATATTTTCAAACACCGCGTACATTGTTAAGCAGGTATTAAGGTCGTATGTTCGTTACAATCGATTACGTATTGTAAACCGTTTTTCACTACCTGACATGTGTGATGTGGGATCTGTGTAGCAGTGAATACAATGAATACCAGCGTTGAGCGTTGAGTGTGAGAGGAATTGCTTCTAACGCCTCTTGGGTAATAATCGTAGAAATTTTTAGTTTGTACACCACGAGCGGGCGGGATCTCCACACTCATTCCCAACTACAATTTTATATACATCATTCACATTCATACTCTTGCATCAACTAATATCTCTCACATTGTTCTTTTCTCACATTACTTACACCGAATATCGAATTAACGATAAACGATCTGTTGTGGTTGATATTTTCTCTTGTATTCATACACAGGTTCTGATGATGACAATAAATATTGTCGAAACGTCGACACAATTAATTTAAAATTTGTATTATACTTTTCTGACCGATCCTCGCAAACCCTCCATCGGTAAAATTTATGTATAACAATAAAATAAGTAAAATTTTGACAAGTTTAATATAAACTCCTTATATCTAATTTCTATCATAATTTATTTTTCATGTAACATATTTTTACAATTTTGTTTGTATAACTAATATGTTATTACTTATTAATAATTTAGTATTTAATTTTTACAAGAGGCTAAGCCCTGTTGAACTTTAAATAGTTAATATTTTTTCTTAAATTTTGTAGGTTTCGCGGTCCATGTTGGTAACACGCACATCGTTTTTTCTGAAACTCTTCCCAGGGACTCTCCCCTTAATTCCGCTGTAACCTATATTTATCAGCTCTTTCCCTTCATTTTTCGGTTAGTTACTGATTGGTAGTTGCGAAGGTAAGAAGGGATTGGTGTTTTGGATCTAAGACTTCAACACACACGTGTAAGCCAACGTTGTTGCGGACGCGTAGAGTTTCCCATGAGAAGTTCTCTCACTATTCTCGCTGATGGGAAATTCCGGTATTTTTATTTTTTTGGCGTTTCTGCGATATGTCATTGTTTGTACACGGTGGAGTTTTGGGGCAAATAATTGGGGATTTGACCTATTAGAAAAACGTGTTAAGGTAGGCACGTCAGTTTTTTCAGTTTATGAGTAGGCCTAATCATCTTCATCATCATCTTCTTCAAGTAAACAGGCAAAGATTAGAGCTGGTGACTCCAGCGCTTTCTCGGACGTCCCACACCTCTCCGTCCCTTCGGCTTATAGTTCCATATTTGTTTGGGGATGCGGCAGTCATCCATTCGGCAAAGATGTTCCCACCAAATCAGCCGATATACTAGGCAATTCTGTCGAGTATATTCATAATATTCAGTTCCTGCCGTATATCTGTGTATACCCTGACACGTGCATGAGAAATCACTTTTCAGCCGCTTGGATGCGACTGGTCTGGCCTTTCGTTAAAGTCCAATTAACAGACCATAAAGAAGTCTGGGAAGGGCCATCACCTTGTAGAATTTTAGGCGTGTTCCTTTTCTTACTGACTTAAGGGTTCGCCTAATGGTCCTGCACATAAGGTTGAACTTACGCAAGTATTCACAACATCGTTGCTTGCATTATAAGACACACTGTAGTCCAGGTATTCAAAATTGCTAACTTGTTCCAGGACTGTACAATCAATAACAATTTTTGCCCGCACGGGATCAGTTCCACGAAAAGCTATCACACTTGCAATTAAGTGTGAATAATTGCAATCCAGAGTCTTTGCAGATTCGATTTAACAAATCATGTATACCCATCTGCAATATGTTTTCCGATTCCGACAGAATATCCTGATCGTCCGCAAACAACAAAGAGTCAATTTATAGGCCTAATGTCAAATATTATAAGGCTAATTATAGATCTTTTAATTTGAATATTTTTAACGCTTCCATTTACGCTACGATTCGATTTCATGTATTGGCGTATTTTTGTTTTCAAGAAAGTCTACGTTACGAAAACGTGTTTATTATTATTAATGCTACAGCTTGCCCACGTCAAAGAAGATGACTGGAGTTCTCAAGAACTGACTACAAAGAAAGTATACATTTCACGACTAACATAAACAGGAAGTTGGAGCATTAACATACACGTGTCTAAATCAGTAGCAATAAAATATTGACGCTATAAATATTTCGCACTCTTCAAAGGCGAAACCGCTTGTTTTTCTTGGTAACTGGCAACGCGCGCGTTTACAAATCTGTAACAGACGACTTGGGAATTCAGGGAATTTTACTAGACGACAGAACAGGCTTTCCTTTGTCAATGAATAAGCGATAATGAAGCGGGATTCTCCGAATAGGGTACACACAACACACACAGTATACTGTAGTAGCCACAGGATGTTGTTATAATAAATTTATACAAAAACACAATTATTACATTTTAAATTGTGTTCGCCAGAGAGCGGTAGTATTCAACTTTTCCCTATTGTATCTCTTGTCTGTTGGTCGAATAAAAATTATGGTCGTATTTCGATATAGGCCTACAATAAAATAACGTATTCTTGTTTTAAATCAAACTAAAATTCAATGTCACGTGTAAGCCAGATATGCAGCAGTTTGGTTTCGTTTTTCTCCGTACGAATCTTGGACAACACACATTACACAATATGTGTAAGTCTATATGCAATATAATGCGTAAATTAAAGAAAACAAGGGTCTGTAAAATTCATCATCACCATCACTCCAAGGATTAGGCCTTAGACCTGTTCCGGAACCCATCTCCTCCTCGGTCTACTGACATCTCTCTTCCCGGTAGGGTCATAACCCAAGGCATCCACAGGTAGACGGATATCAGGCATGCGATTCAAGTGCTCACACCATCTCCTTCCGTGGTCTTCAATCTTCTGGTACAATAATACTATGTTTAAATCGCGTCTAATATCCTCGTTCCTTCCTCGATCCAAGGGAAAACAACCTTGCGTCCCTCTTAGAAATTTCATTTCGGCTGTCTGAATCCTGTGCAGCTTTCTGACTCCGACGTTGGGTGGGCACAGAAATGGAGTGTCGCTATCAACACGGCCAAGAGCACAGCCGTAGTCTTCTGCAGACGCATAAGGCTCCCCAATAGACCGTACATAGGCGATAGTCCCCTGCTCTGGTCTCACGATGTTAATTACCTCGGGTTCCACCTAGATCGTCGTCGCACCTGGCGGACACACTTCTTCTTCTTCTAATAATAATAATAATAAGAAGAAGAAGAAGAAGAAGAAGAAGAGGAAGAAGAAGAAGAAGAAGAAGAAGAAGAAGAAGAAGAAGAAGAAGAAGAAGAAGAAGAAGAAGAAGAAGATGTTAGTACTTCCTTTTCAATTTTACCAAAGGTTGTAGTTTCAAAATATTTTCTTGTTTACCACAATAGATGATGAACGTCAAACACACGAAATCTCAAACCAATTTCTCGGTTGAATATTTATAATCGTTTGATTTAATTTCAAAAATTTAATTTATTTCATAATGCCGTAAAAATTGTTTGTACAAACTGAACGAGTAATCGAAGAGGCTATGTATTAAAATGAACTGTTATTAGAGTCATTCATAACATGAATAATGAAGAGCGAAGTAAGCGGGTTGTTAGCGCAAACTGTGTGTTTACATTGCTTAACATTGCTTACGCTGACAATTGATATTCATACAAAGTTCCCCACCTCTTCTCCACTGCTTCTCTCTTAATTTAGAAAACAGCACAAACATGTGGAAAACACTCTTCCTGTTTTCCGCAGTGCTGCCACATTACATTCAAAATTTCCCTCCACTCGTACATAGTTCGTCATTGACATGTCTACTAGCCTAACGCCTATTTCATAATTTGTTTAACAAATGCAGGTAGAAAGCTCGTTGACCTTCAGAATAAAATAAATACATTAAAACTGGATATGCGTAAATTCTGCCTGCTACGAAATGTTTATTTTGTAAAAGCAAAACTGCTAAGATGCAATTCATACAGGAATATCAGAAATGGAGACTAAATGTAAAATATGAATAAAACAAAATACATGGCAACAGGTCTACTGTACATGCTTTCACGAATTCTTGATATTGGAGGAACTCATGGGGAAGATTTCATGTACGGAGGAATACAAGTATTTAGGGATGAAAATTACGTCCAGTGGAAAGCAAAACAAAGAAATACAATCCAGAATTAATTTGGGAAAGATGGCTAATGGAATCTTGTGGGATAAGCAAATTACAGCAGAAACTGAAACCGAAATATTTAAAACCATTGTTAGAAGTATCATGACTTACGGCTCACAAGTTTAAACTACAAGTAAACACACAAGAACGAAATTAATGACAGCAGAGATGGACTTTTGAAGACGTTTGGCAAGAGTATCCAGTCGTGAGCAAATGAGGAATGAAGTCATTAAGGACAGAATGAATGTGAAAAATTTAATTGTTGATTTATCCAAACGAAAAAAGTACAATGGTATGGATACACGAAAAGAATGGCACAGGAAAATTGCCAAGAATGGTTATGGAATGGAGCCCACCAGGAAGAAGGAAAACAGGAAGACCACCTATCATCTGGATAGAAGAAATACTGACTATATCGAGGGAAAGAGACATTGAAGATCTTCGGATGGAGAAGAGGTAGTGGAATATGAGAATTCAATCAATTCTGTAATCATTGGTTCCGGAAATGTGTAAAAATTGTACAACCGGAATACTACTACTACTACTACTACTACTACTACTACTACTAATAATAATAATAATAATAATAAAATTGCTAAGACTATGGATCCGTTCAATGGTTTGCCGCCATTTAACGACGACAGTAGAGACTTAACTGCAGTTAAGCTTATCCTTAGGCGATACCCCGTAAAAGAATATAAATAATTCCCGGTGGCCATTTCAACAATATTAATTTGTACACGTAATGTAATCGATCATAAAATCTGTTGAAATAATATGCTAAAAAGTTTCATAATTAAATTTGTTTTTATTTAAAAGAACAGAACCGCTAACAAAATTAGGTGAAACGATTTAGTAAAGCACTGTTTTGAAAATTCAAGTCACGGATACTGAAATGGAGTGAAGCATAATTCTTGATGTTAGGTAATCCATAACTGAACCGTTTCCATGGATTTTTACTTCTACTTCTTCTTCTCTTCTTCAAGGATTAGGTTATATAAACTTGTTCCGGCACCCATCTCATTCTTGGACGACCCACGTCTCTTCTACTAATGGGTTAACTATTCAGTGCCGATTTCGGCAATCAATCATCTGTCATCCTGAAACGATACTGTATAACCGTATCATAATTTAATATGTATGTAAATAACTATAATAAATAAGCAAATTTTAATGATAAATTAAAGTATTGAAATGTACGTAGTTTTTAAGTAAAGTTATAATTGAATAGTAAATCTAAAGAGGCTCGGCTGTGCGACAGTCCGGCGCCGGCAAAAATATATATAATAGACCTAAGACACCCTACATGTCGAAAACACATAAATTGTATTGTAGTGTAAAACTAGCAAAAAACGCCTAGATACCGTTAGACTAACGGTACAGTGTCCTTCAACAGACAAAAGAGGCCAAGCCAGTAAATATGACGATTTTAGAAAGTCGCGTCACTTTTTAGGGAGTATAACGAACACCCGCGTAAAATTATCGCCCGCACTTTGGGAACCAATCACCTATAGCGTCAGTAGTGAGCGCGAAAAAGAGACGACACCAGACTGGATACATTCAAAAATACCGGCAAAATTTTGAATGTAAGACCAATAAGGAACGATCAACAGAAGATGTAGTGAGGGTAGAATTGAAGAAACTATAAAAATAACACGCGGAGCCCACAACGAGGAAGTCTAAGTTAAAAATTCACGCAAAACACGTGAAACCTGCGTCACTCGATGTGAGCAAAGTAAATTAAAGTAATCCAAGTTCAAATCAATATTCGCTCGGTTTAATAGTGACAGTCAGCAAGAAGTTTATTTAGATATGTGCGCGAAAGTACGTGTGGACAAGAAGCTATTTAAATTGTGCGCGTAATTTGTAACAAAAGTATATTATTTAATTGTGCGTGACGTACAGTAATAACGCGAGCGTGTGATGTGTTTAAAGAAAGTAATAAAGCGTGATTAGTGAAAGTGTCGTGTGATAGTTAACGCAAGTATACAATTCGTCATTCGCCTATAAGGAATCCTGCAACAAGTAACAATGTTTCATTTATAAATTACACTATAATTGATTAACATAAATTTCATATCTCAATAAACTCATCTCATTTTCAAAGACCCACGATGTTCAGATACTAAACATTCAATTTATGCTAAACGACATGTTTGGGTGACTTATGATATAGCAAAGTAAGAAACCAATACGAATAATTATTGAAACGATAAATGAATTAAATAATTAAATATTGATTGAATAGTATAGAAGCCGTAGCAATTAAGAATTGATGATAGATATACTTATATACACATATATGTTTGTTTGATGAATAGCGGTGATTTAAGTTTAGTAATGGAGTAAATTGAATCTACTAAGTACTCCTTTGAATATACTTGATTAATCTGATTTCGAAGAAGCTGTAAACTAGAAATATTAATAAATTCTTTTGTTGTTATTAACTATAAAGATGATAGTAATGATTAAGTCTATGATGTATTCAGTAACAAGAATCTAACAATACAAATATTAGTATCTGAACAGTTTGTTATTATTTCATAAACAAACCTGAGATCTCCTGCTCTGGCGCCCAAGTAATAATTAATAATATAAATTTGAGTGGTGCAGTTCTCACAAAATCTTATTAGTTATTAAAATAGTTATATTTGGCGCATCAAAACGTGGAGCAAAAGCTCCAAAGTTATATTTGTCGCCTATAACGTGGGAGCATTACATAATAAATTCTTTATAGTTCGCAAATCCACAAAGTTATGATCCTTTGCAGATGAGCCCACCATTGTCTTCTGTAAATTGCAAAAATTAATTTCATTTGTGTCCTTTACTTCGAGTTCTGCTCTGATATCTTCATTCACTATTCTATCTAGGAATGTATAATTAAAGTATTTCGAAGAAACTGCATATCGGCACTCTGAATCTTGCCGCTTTCCTTTTTTGTCATTATCCACGCCTCACAGATTGTTAATATTATTGAAATTCTAGTTACACGATGTTTCGAATTTACAGTTAATAATATGCGGTCGTATTCAGGTGTAACAGAAACTTAAGCAATTCATCAATAATTATACAAGATGATTTATTACAACAAACGCAAATCATGAAAAACGGCAACAAACAGTAAATTAAATGTAAAAATAAATAAATAAAATAAATATTAGTAAGACGACAGAAAAACTTAATTACTACCCGGTGCGTATAACCTTAATGAACAACATTGCTGTTACGTCGGTCATTTGGATCGTCGTGTTGTACAGCGGAAACGGAATAACCGACACCAAAGCGGAGCTGTAATAAGGTAACATTTATTGTTGTGCGTTGTACACAGTTAACTTGAATCATTGTACAAGAGTGCCTTTGTTGATTTCTAACTGACGATGTATTTAATTAATGTTTACAACTAGGGACTTAGTAAGCTAACAAAATTTAGACGCATCTGTGGAACGATTCATTAGTACCTGAAAAACAAAACACGAAAGGATACGCAAATGAAATTTTATAAAACCGTGGCTGTCTCCACATTCCTGTATGCTAGTGAAACATGGACTCTTGGTACAAGGGACGTGTAGAGGATTCAGACAGCCAAAATGAAATTTCTAAAAGGGACGCAAGGTTGTTCTCTCTTGGATCGGAGAAGAAACGAGGATATTAGACGCGATTTAAACATTGTGTCATTGTACCAGAAGATTGATTGAAGACCACAGAAGGAGATGGTGTGAGCACTTGAACCGCATGCCTGATATCCGTCTACATGTGGCTGTCTTGGGTTATCACCCAACTGGGAAGAGAGATGTCTGTAGACCGAGGAGGAGATGGGTTCCGGAACAGGTCTAAGACCTACTGCTTGGAGTGGTGATGATGATGATGAATTAGTGACTTCATTACTGTCAGTTATTCTGTTTCCACTTAACAACAACACCAAGATCCTTGTGAACGTCGTAACAGTAACAATGAAGATTGGAGAAAACAAACTTAAGAAATATACGTCCTCCCGGAAACAAATACAAAATGAAAAAGATGAAATCATGCAATGATTAATAAAATGACATGTCGTATAAAGTTCAGACAAGATTCAACCAGAGAAATATTTAAAAGTTTCTGGCAAATATCCAGCCTCAAAAATGGCTACACTAAAAGCATTCCTATACGTACTTTATCAAAAGTCAGATTTTAGCTTTTTGTCAGGGGAAAGTAAGTTGTAATAGTGGAATTCTTTAAATCGCACGTAATACGTTTCTCACTTATTTATTCAGCACTGTGAATGCTGAAAATATTTCTATCATCTGGCCACCACTATCATTTATATTTATACACATGTATAAGCCTATACAAGTGCGATGTTCACGGTTCTATGAGCGTTTTACGACTGAGTGTAGGTGTTTGAGTGAAAGGAATGATGAGCGTGGGCGAGGGCACGTGTTCAAACTTTAACAGCGTTTCGGGTGTGAGGCTAGTTCTGGATTTTATAATTCCGCGAATTGAACACCATCTGATCCTTTCTGTTTACCCTAGTTGTTTGTAGCAAACAAATAATGTTTGAAACCAAAGTTTGAAGGCCATAAATAATGTTTTAGCTCGCAGTACTGGAGAAGTAGCCACGGCCTGACAACACCTGAAACTTTGGAATTAGTGCTGGGACCTAGCCAAAAAGAACTACTTAGTCAAGTGAACTACTGACTACACTCGTTCGATCACATCGCTGGACAGCAGTTCGTTCGTAGTTCCCGTTAGCCACGGTCCTGTCGGTCACTTATAAAACTAAACAACCGTAGTTCATTCTTAGTTCAGTTGTTCGCATGCAGTGGGTCGATCCCGAGGATGAGTACGGAGCGATAGAACCGAATGTTTCTGCCTGCTGTCGGCCGTTGTTTAATTTGTTGTTTAATTTTTGGAATTTTTATATAACAAACTCCATACTTTTATGTTTTTAATTATACTGTTAAATTTTTAATTTTACACACGCACACAGACACACAGACACACACACACATAAATGTTGTAGTAGGTTTTTGGGTACATCCGTGTATGTGATGTTTATAATGCCGACGTTTCGTTCCGTAATCCCGGAACATTTTCAAGGCGTACTGATGTTGATTTAACTGCGGAGCGCGTTTTGATTTTGATTTTTGATATATATTCAAAGACTTTTTGCTACAGTTTATTTCTTGATGCATATATAATATATTTAAATTTTATATATACTTTACCTCAAGATGTTTTTTCCCGTATTTGGGACATATTTCGGGAAACATATTGTTCCCAGCCTCAGCCTTCTTAATTTTGAGTCTTGTGGAGAACTTGTGTTTTGGTTGGTTGTTGTTATGGTTTCCTGTTGGTTTTTGGAAATACAAATCGATACAAAATATTCTTCTTCTTCTTCTTCTTCTTCTTCTGCTGCTGCTGCTGCTGCTGCTGCTGCTGCTGCTTCTCCTCCTCCTCCTCCTCCTCCTCCTCCTCCTCCTCCTCCTCCTCCTCCTCCTCCTCCTCCTCCCCTCCTCCCCAATCCTCTCCCTCCTCCCCATCCACCCCTCCTCCTCCACCTCCTCAATCCAGAGGTCGGTAGGCTTAGAAGTTTTTCCCTTGCGAAGACAGTCTCTTATTCACCACAAGCTTACTATTATTTATTATTATTTATTCCGGTTGTAAAATGTTTACACATTTTCCGGAACGAAAAATAATTGAATTCTCATCTTCCACCTCTGCTTGTCCATGCAAAGATCTTCTTTAATTTCTCGTTCCCTAAATATAGTCTGACTTTCTTCTATCCAAGTGATAGGCGGTCTTCCTCTTTTCCTTCTTCCTGGTGGGGTCCATCCCAAAACTCTCCCTCGCAATCTTTCCTGTGCCATTCTTTTCGTGTGTCTATACCATTGCAATTCTTTTTGTTTGGATGAAATCAACAATTGAATTTTTCACATTCATTTTGTCTTTAATAACTTCATTTCTAATTTCCTCACGTTTTATTAATAGTCCAAACTTCTCAGCCGTAACTCATGCTACTACTAACAATGGACTTGAATATTTTGGTTTTAGTTTCTGCTGTAATTTGCTTATCCCACAGGATTCCATTTAATGTAGAGATAGCCATCTTTCCCAAATTAATTCTGGTTTGTTCACCACACGCTTTCTTCCTTCTTTGTTTCGTCCTTATACTGCTGTATTGAGGTTTTTCTCCCCCCTCTTCACGCATCTGTCATTCCTTCGATCTGGGTGGTGAACTAGTTTGAATGGCGTGAACTAATGGTTTCTCCTTCCTGCTGTGGTTTTAATCAGACCCTTTCTTTCACAGAAGTCCTATACATATGTAAGTATTATACCTGTAGAGTATAGCAGGTTGTACACAATGTCATATAATATGTTACGACGGTCTAGCTGATCGTCTTATGGTACAGTGGAAAACGTTTAAAATATTTGTTTTCATAATTGACACAGATTTTTCTGTTGTTTTTTCAACTTGTTTGTTCAACTCACTTCGTAACAGGACGAATTGTACGAACGCCATAACGTCATTTGTTTGACAACTAAACTTTCCTTTTTTCCGTTTTTCTGGTGTTTCATTTTTACGTTTTTCGTCTTGCCGTTTTTCTACTTCATCCCTTTCCTATCTCCTTCTTCTTTTTGTTGTCCCTGTCGTTGCCGTAGCATTGCTCGGAATGCTTCTATCATCTGCCTGGTATCCATTTTATTTTTATCATCTGCCACTAACACCATTCTTCTACGAAGTGTCCTCTGTTTCCACTGTTAATCGTGTTATCCCAGTTCTGACACCACTGTTAAGACGGTCTAGCTGATTGTCGTATGGTACAGTGGAAAACAAAATACAAGACACCAATGAATTCACTAATAACCAGGTTCAATTTTCACAAGTACAGTTTATAATCAACAAGTTATTCAGCAAGATTATACTCATACAATAATTCAAATTAATCTGTCCACACGCAATAATAATGTCATCTAATAGAGTCCCGCACAATTATAAAACACATAACACTTCGCCACAATACTTCGAACGTCACTGGAAGAAATCGCCACTCAAACAAAACCTAAGCGGCACTGAATGCTTACATTTATAACCCACTGAGATTCCAGAATAATCGATAATACGCTTCAACGCTAGTAGAAAACGCTAGAACACAGTGCAATCTGGATCAGTCTCTGCTGCGGACGCGTGACGAGTGTCACGTAATTGTCCTTCATCTCAAAGTAGCAGCAATATGTACGTAGACACACATTACAGCTGGGCTCCGCTGGAATAGCCGAGAAACACGTAGAATTTTCTGTAATGTCATCTAATATGGTAATGTTATATTTACCTTTAGGCTGTACAAATGTCATCTAATATTGTTTTCAAGATCTGTCGCCTTCACAGTCGTATAGATGTGTATACGAAACACGCCAAGGAATACAATTCGGCCTCTCGTAACAAGTCAGAAAATACTCCAGATTCCAGTAGGAAATTCCCTTCGTTTTCGGCAGAAAAAAAGACTCAGTGGAAACGGAATTTATAACGATATCGCTGTCAAATATTGAAGTTCATATCGTGTATTTTTGGTTCCTCTGTGTGTGTGTGTGGGGGGGGGGGTTAGGTTAGCTGTTAGTGTTGGTGGCGGCGGCCTTGGGAAGGTCGGCAAGAATTGTTACGGTACGGTACTGAGAGGCCATATTTTATAAGCACAGCCAGCCCCTTGTGAATATTATATTTTGTCGGAGAGAGAATAAACTTTGGCAAGCTCAACCCAGCTATGCTTGTTTCGCGTCTACTGAATACTATCAAATTGGATATGTAGCCTACAGTATATAGATCGACAGGCACAGAATATCAGTATGAAAAACGACTCTGATAATCTTGAGATTACTAGCAAGTATTTGGAACCAATGCGCTCATCTCGCTCTCGTCATTCTTATCATATACGCACACATACGACAATTAGTGACGTGATTCTTGTGTTATTCTTATTATTGATATATTTATGTATTCTTATTGTAAATTTACTGTAGAACATGAAACTAATAATCATTTTTTCTTTCGATAATACTATTATAAATATTATAATAAATTTGAATACAACATATTCAGAAATTCACTCAAGCTTCATTAATAATTCCAAACATTTCAATTCATCCTCATCAATACAAATATGATGCATTCAATTCTATGATATATAGAATGAATAATATCCTTTTAAATAAATTTAAAATATAAAAAGAAAAGAACTTTATATATGATCTTGCTATAAAAATGGATATAACCCCAAAATTATTTATAACATAGTAAACTAAATTAATCAAAAAATGCTAAATAATTCTTTCAGTAACAAAACACAGAAAAATCAAAATATTAAGTATATTAATTTCACATACATAGGAAATATCAATCATAAAATTACAAAATTATTTAAAAACCTAAATATAAAAATTACCTAAAACAGTAATAAAACAGATTTTGATAGAGTGAAACCTAAAACAAATTAATCAATTCATAATTTAAATGGAGTATATAAAATTGAATGCCCTGTCTGTAACAAATTTTATGTTGGCCAAACTGAAAAACGTTTGAAATAAAAACATATACAACACCGTATTTCGTATATAAAACCTGATATATATAAATCAAATTTAGCTACACACTCAATAAAAAACAAACACACATTTCCAAATTTAAATAATATCAGTTTATTAAAACACATTTCCAAAGGTCCAAAAATGACCTTATGGAAACATTTAGATATATTTGTTTACACATAAAGCAAATAATAAATTAATACCAGAACAAATTCCGATTAATTCAATAATGGTAATATTTCCAATATTAATAATTTAATAAAATAATAAATATTTATATTATATTTTACAATTAGTTATATAACATATATTATTTTATATACACATATAAAACATTAAATTTAGTCTTCATATAAAACAGCTGTTTAGAACAATTGACTTACAATTTTTGAATTTATAATTATATCTGATGATGATAGTTATATTCTATCAAAACATTTATAATTTACAAACTAAAAAATATATTCTTGTTAAAAGTTTGACCTTAATAATAATAATAATAATAATAATAATAATAATAATAATAATAATAATAATAATAATAATAATAATAACAACAACAACAACAACAGCAACAACAATAATGATAATAATAACAATAATAATAATAACAAGAAAATTTTTGCGTATATGAATATCTTCATATTGAATAATAATTAAGTTACGTTTATTTCATTTCTTTCTCTTACGTTTTCCCCAGTCTATGTGGGATCGTTGTGGCTGACAGTTTGTCTCCATTTGCCCCGGTCGTGTACAACTTCCCTCACGTCATCCCTTACTCAATACAACCACCTCCGTTTAGGGGGGTTTTCTCTCGTTCTCTCACCCTATACTCTCTATTCTTCCAGTTTTCTACATCTCCGGTGCCCTGCACACCACAATGGCTCGAGGCATCACGCGCAGAGATAATGCTACTAGACATTATATCTATAATTAGACCGAACAGACCACTGCAAGTGGGCCTATGTATTTATTAGAATATCATGGGTCAGAATCTTAAAAACAATGAAATTGTTATGACGGCCTCCTTGATCATCGTATGGTACAGTGGAAAACAAAATACAAGGCAACAATGAAGCCACTAATCACCTACTTTAATTAATCACAAATACAGTGTTCAAATATACAAATACAGTAATCAGCTTGTACAGTAATCCAAGTTAAACTTTTTCACACTCAATAATAATTTCAACTGTAAAGAATTCCGCACTAACTGTAATTCCCAATAACGCTTTACATAAACACCACTCGATCTGAACTAAGGAGAAATCGCTGAACCAACTGCCTCATAAGAAGGCTGCTATGGATTTGTATAGGTAGCGCACTCTTTGTAGCAAAATCTTTCATCCTCAATTTGCACGCCACTTAATGCTGACGCTAGTGCGTATATCTAGTGGCCTCTTGAAGAATCTAGAAGAAACTTAAACGCGGACTTGACTGAGGCAACACCTGCCACACTGGGCGGGAGAACAGGGCGGGGACTCTCCCGGCTATTCTATTGGTTCCATTTGTAACAAAATTAACAAATGACTGCTAGGCGAATACACACTCACAAACAGTGACGTAACTGGGAGGAGGGAATCGCAGGATCAATAACACTTCAGAACTACAGTACTAAAAATTTCTTCATCTTGTTATTTGAATTAGCAGACTCTGTAATTCCAACTTTCTAGTGTTTACTTTCTGAACTGCTACCTGTCATGTTCCGGACGAGGCCTTTCAGTGTCTCCACCATTATAAAGTCCTAAACCTGTCGGGGTTTCAGGAATTCATAATGGTGGAGTCACTGAAAGGCCTCGTCCGGAACATGACAAGTAGCAGTTCAGCAAGTAAACACGACAAAGTTGGTATTAAACATTTTAGCGAAGTTGCATAATCTCTTACCGACGCCATATTCCTAAGCAGTGATAAAGTCATCATCATCTTCTTAACGGTTTTAGGCTTTAGCGGCCTGTTCCTATTCCACAGTCTACCTTTTCTTAGGCCTACAAACGTTTCTTCTTCCTGTAGGGTTGTAATCTTTATAATCTTTCGCTATCTTCGGTATTCTACTTCCTTCCATTCTACCTATGTGTTGAATCCATTTTTCTTTAAGCCTTTCATTAACTGCAAAAATATCTAAATCACTTCTTATCTCCTCGTTTCTTATATGATCTCGTCTATTACACCTTTTAACTGATCTCAGAAATTTCATTTCTGCTGTTTGTCTCTTCTGTTCATCGTTTTTCTTTATGACCCCAGTTTCAGAACCATACAGTAGTGTAGGTATTGCCATTTTTTTTATAAAATTTTATTTGGGTTGCTGTGTTAAATTAAAGCTTCTAAAAAATTATTATTAAAATAAAAGGAATTACAATATTTGTAAATTAATAAAATAATTTTTTTTTTGTAATTGTGCAAAATCAATTCAGTCAATACCAACGAAGAATGAAAGTAGAAAAAATGTAAAGTACCGTTTACCAAATGGTAAAAGCTTAAGAGCATGATAATGTCTTTCAGCCGCCAGCTAAACGCAACATTATTATGGTTACTGACTGACTGATTGGTTACATACCTATCTACAGCTATGCAGTGTTGTTTGCTTGTTAGGTCTTTAATCTGCGACGGACGTTAGCACGTTAGCGGTCGCGGTTTTAGTTAACGATTCCCGGCTGGTAAATGATGACGTCATGCAGCGTGATGCGTTACAGAAATTTCCAAATGATGGCCAGCCATAAGACATTATCATGTCAAAAAATAATGTTGGACACATTACATGATAACAAAAGTGCACAATGTAATAGACAATTTAAAAATGTTGAACTTTAAAAGTGTTTTCATTAATTTGCACAGCAGTTGATTGGAGAACATACCGTATACTGTACTTCCTTTGACAGCCAGATAAATAAATATGACCTAATTTTTAATGTGTCAATAAGAAAATTAAGTATTTACTTCTTAACAGACTGACTTGTTTTAGAAATTATAGTTTATACCTCCGTGTGTTTGACGTGTTTGTATATCATTATAAAATTTATCATTATCGCAAATCAATATTGCCTGGTGTACAGTAGGCAATTTATTGGAATTACCTCTAGTTATTGGTAATCAAGTGTTTGTGTAAAGAAGGAAGCCTGCCAGTCTTGTTGAAAACTGAGTATTTCACGTGAAATATTAAAAACAACATTAACTAGCCTATTACCATAAACTTCTAATTAACCTAAACGTAATATTTCCTACTATAAACGGAAAACAAGTACAAATTATATTTATTCCTCAATATTATTAAATTCTGGGTTGTTAGGCCGCGGTCGGTTGGTGTAAATCCTCGACATTGTCGGCAACGTTTCGTATCCCACCCTCGAGGATCTCCTTCAGGCCATTAAAAGTGACATGGTGTTAGGAAAACAGTTACGGCAGATTTTAGGCAGAACGATGCCCGACAACGTTTTTCGGGTAAAAGCGACACCCGTATTTCTATTCTTCATAAATATACGAGTAGAGACGGCTAACATTTTGATTAATAAAGCGAAGTCAATGATAACAGCAAACTGTACAAAATTACATAAGGTAAAAAGAAAAGAAACACAAAAATGAAAACTTACAAGCTTGTTACGTTTGTTATTACTGCAAACGGAATGGTAGATAAACGAAATTGCTGCAAGTACACATCAAATGCATAAAGTACTGTGGCAAGAGATGTGAGTACTATGGAAAAATTGTGAAAAACGTACCAGTTACACTGAATATGGCCTTTAACGATGAGCCCGAAACGTCTCACCGTTATGCGGCAGAGGTGGACCACGGCATAATAGCCAGAAGAATTGTCAAGGGAATATTAAGGTTTTATTATTTATATATTTTATTGTGCAGATTAGTATTGACGGAAACGATGTTGCGTTTGCTTCATATTGTTTTAATGTTTTTCAGTAAAAAATAAAACTAGTAAGCTCTCTGCGCTGCAAAATCGTACATTATGTTCAAGTAAATACATTTATTATTAGGTAAATTTCCAGTATTATATAGTTTATGAATTATCAGGAAAATTACAAAAACCCCGATATATCACTAGGCCTACTACTTCCGTTTTAGTAAAATAACAATTTTAAAGCCCCGTGTAGAGTTCCTAGTCTCCCATCGGGCGCCTCCCCAGGTGGCGGATAGGGATATGCTCACCAGATATCGTGGACACCGGAGAAATAAAATACCCGGGGCGGACCAAAACTAGCAGCTGCTGCCTTGTAGTTGTACAAGAAAGTAAACCTTAATTAAAAATTGCCTTGTCCTCCAGGTTGGGGGGTTAATCCAATGAGGCAACTCCTCATTCATTGGAAAAAAGAAAACTATATTCAGATTCTGCTAAAAGTAGGCCCACTCTTTAATTTGATACCAAACATGGATTTTTGCGCCTTTTTTCCAAAATGTTGAGTAGTCACAGTTTTGGCTTTTCCCCACCTCCGTTTTAGGGAGGCGGAGATAAATCTGGAAAATAATTGGGCTTCAGGTTGGTAAAAGTATCAGGACGCTTGCTAAGTTTTATGAAAATCTGTTGAAGCATCATCATTTTCACATTACGATATAGGCAAAGTGTTGCATGTTCCGCCTTCAAAGATCTTCCAGCCATCTCTTTCTGGCTCTACTCACACACCTATGTCCTGTTGGTTTGTACTTACAAACTTGTTTGGCCAGTACGGAATCTGTCATCCTTTCTAAGCGTTCTTTACACCGTTATTTGTAATTTTTTAATTTTTTCATTCTTGTTAAAATTTGTAATTCTTCTCTTATGGTCTCATTCTTTATACCGTCAAGTTTAGAACTTCCTTTAACTCCTCTTAAGAACGCCATTTTCGATGCCTGTACTTTACTGTCTTGTTTCTTGGTTGTTGTCCGTAACTCACACCCATAGGACAGTACAGGGACTGCCATAACTTTGTAGAACTTTAATTTTGTATCTCGACGTACCTTGTTTCTAAAAACACGGTTGATTATTCCAACTTACGGTTAACTAACGGTTGTTAGTTAATTTAACTAACTTAGCATCAGTATCATAATTCGTATCATAGCCAGTATCATTCCCCAAATAATTAAAGTGGCTTAATTGTTCTAGAATTCAATCGCTAATCATTATTTTTGTTCTTATTAGCTCCTTGCCTGGAAATGCCATTACCTTTGTTTTTGTAGTGGAGATTTTCATATTGTATTGTTTGCAAATCTGATGAAACTTAACAACGGATTTTTGCTAAGAAAGCTTCGGTATCTGGGACATCTCATGAGAAATAAACAGAGATTTTACTTATTAAAGTCCATACTACAGCGAAAAGTACTTGAAATGACTGAAAATATCATGGCTGAGAAATCTGAGGACCTGGTTTGGCATGAATACAACTGATTTATTCCGTGCAGCCGTACAGAAAGTTAAAATAGTCTGTATGAGATTCAACTTCCGAAACGGATAGGAACTATCAGAAGAAGAACAAAGG
Organism: Magicicada septendecula; assembly: GCA_034769895.1. Lineage (NCBI taxonomy): Eukaryota > Metazoa > Arthropoda > Insecta > Hemiptera > Cicadidae > Magicicada > Magicicada septendecula. Next base: position 2,500,319 of record CM068369.1, on the reverse strand, counting down.
TGCGGACAAAAAAACTTGCTGGAAATTATTTATATAATTATCTTGTAAACGTACTTTCCTTAGTTTCAAACTGTATAATTTTGTATCTCCATGTACATATGATACAAATAATGTTACATAAAATTACGTTGAACCATTAAAAATTTATTTTAGCACATAGGCTACTCTTACTTATCATCAAGATAGAGATATAGACTAGAAAGTGACAAATTTCACAAGAATGTGTGGAACGATTTGGAGAACGTTAGGAAATAAATGTAGAAAAGAAACCCAAATAAAGTTTTATAAACCCAATAATGTTTTATAAAAACAAAATTTTATATTGTAATTGGTCGTTAAGTATGTTGTTTGGTTGTGTTGTGTGGTGTTTGTATATTTCATATTGTTCAGTGAATAATATATATTTCATATAAATCACATACACTTTTTGACACAATTATACAAAAAACAAACAATAATTTGGATCCCCGCGCCAATCCCCTTCCTCTACACACCACCCCCACTATACCTTCCAAGCAATAACCGTTACAAAGTACTGGCAGTCTGTTTCTAAGCTGACGAAGGCGAACACGACGCCGAAACGCGTTCGACGGAAAAAGACAAGTAAGTTCACAAGAGAAAGTTTCATTATTATATAAAGTGTAATGCTGTGAAAAAAGATGAACAAACAAGACAACTATATTTTTTAAGTTAATGAAAGGATTGAAGAATACAGAAGAAAATGGATTCAACACGTAGACAGATTTGAAAAAAGTAGAACACCGAAGTTAGCGAAAGGCTACAACGCTAGAGGCAGAAGAAAAGTTGGTAGACCTAAGAAAATGTTGACTGTGGAATAGAAACAATCCACTAAAGCCTAAAACCGTTAACACGACGACGATGATGATATAGGCTACTCCAAACAGACAGACAGACAAGTGCGAAACGGTGGAGTTAAACCTGATAACTTACGTTGCTCGTTCAGTTATTAGTCACTTGTCATTTGAACACACAGTATGGAAGCAAACACAAACAGGAAGTCTCTTCTGAATATGTATTATTTATCTCTCCTGAATGTTGTTGTTTGTTTACACATACACATATACAACCGCATTACTCAAAGTCAACGTATACGTGTTCGATGTAACGCGACGTACTGAAACGAACTGCGAGTCGAGCCGACGAGTTATTCATAATATGAATAATGCAGGCAACAGTAAGCGGGTTGTTAGCGAAAACACACAAAACACTGCTTACGCTAACAATTGATATTCATACAAAGTTTCCTCCTCTAGAAAACAGCACAAACATGCAGAAAACACTCCGCAGTGCTGCCGCTTCGTACATTCAATTCGAAAATATCCCTCCTCCGCCGCTGAACCCCGTTGTTCGTAGCTCTTTATTGACTTGCGTATTAACTAACTGACTTCCATAATTTGTTAAGCAAACGTAAATAGCAAGTTTACTTTCTTTAATAAGAAAGCAAAGCTAAGAGACGTACGGTTTATGTGCAAAGTTTTAATACTAAAAGTACCAATATTGTAGAAATTCTTTTAGAAAACGCCTATATTTTTGCACAGAACCTATTTACGATTTTGTAGATTTTCTTTTGCAAAATCTAGTAGGCTATACTGTTGCGACGGTCTCACTGGTACAGTGGAAAACAAAATACAATACACAAATGAAGTAACTAATCACCAGCTTTATTTATCACAATTAACAGTTTGTAATCAAGAAGATGATACACGTACAATAATTCGAATTAAATTTCTTCACACGCAATAATAATGTCAACTAATAAAGTCCCGCACAATAATCACTTTTCACTAATACACCACTTCAAACGCACAGAGTAATAGCCCCAAAAGAAACTGACTGTATGTCGCTGGATGGTTATATTTATACCCCGCTGAGATGACAGAATAATCGGTCACTTTCTGGATGACGTGTCGAGCAAACTGCGTATTACAGGCGCTCTAGAATCTACTAGAAACAGTGCAAACTGTCTGGCCATGAATACAGTGCTGCGACCGGTACGGTCTGGAATAACCTCGATTGTTGACGTATAATGAGTGTCAGATAATTGTCATTCATGTCAAAATAGCGGCACTATGTACGCACACACACACATTACAGCTGAGCTCTGCTGGGATAACCCAGATACTTGTAGAAAGTTCCGTATTACGTAACAATACGCATTTCGTTATGAGAACAGCGTAGGTCGTGACTTCAAAACGATGGTATATATAACACACCAGAGAAGTGGTTACAATTTTTAATAATACGCCTATAAAACAGTCACACCCCTATTTAATTTATTTCCAAACGTATACAAATATCCGCAAAACACTGTACACACGACGGTTATTTGAAATGTTTGCGGAGCGACATCCATACAGCTTAAGGATAGAACTAAACGTTTTCGTGTGTTGTATGATTCATATCTCATATAAACACCTGCTAATTTCCAAAACTATCTCTCAGATTATTTATTGTTTGCCAGCAGTGTAAATTTACGTGTTACGAAAAATGACAAAATGAAACATCGCGCTGTGATTATTCGCCAAATTCAGCACTCACATTGCAAAAGTTTTTGAAGCTAGATCTTCATATAAGCCACTATGTCGCCCGGCTCACTCCTATACACCTCGCACTCCTAGGGCAGTAAACCGATAGCTGAAGCGCAAAAGCAGTGTTGTTAGGTCAGTCAAGCATCTTTTTCCCACATAGCAATCCTAAATTTCCCCACTGTCACAAAAATGTGTGCTTTAAGCAAATCGTAATATATTAAAGAAACTGAGCTTATTCTAAATGTTTAAAATACTATTACAAGAAGAACGGAAATAATAAAAAGAATTTAAAAGGTAACAATACTGACAATTGTTGTGTTAAAAAGTGGTGAACCTTCTACCAACAACACAGACAGATCATAATATTAAAGTTTTTACGGCCGAAGTCATCTTCAGTAAAATTATTTTCCGGGCTGTTGGGCCGCGGTCCTTTTCTTATTGAGACTAACGTCCCGACTACAGCTGCGGTAATCATAACAATATCACAAAACAATTAGACACAAGTTTAATACCATTGGTTGTGCAATCCTTACACTGTAAAACAATTCGCAAAAGTGACTGATTGAGCAACAGCTGAGCTGTATTTATAAAGATCGCCGGTAATGTGAATAATGCTGTTATAACTTTTCATTCTGTCGGCAATAGTGAGCGACTGAATGTATTGTGCCTCTCATAGACTATATTGATCGTACAAAAATAACGCCATTATTATTACTTTCAAAGACAACTTACAGAAGAATACACAAAACATTCGAATAAGTAGAAGAGTCATTTCGAATTAGAAGTTGGATCTATAGGTGATCGACTTAGTTGGAAAGGTATTGCGTCAGTCAAGGCCGCGTTTAAGTATGTCCCAGATTGTTCCAGAGCACGCTTGAAATACGCACTAGCGTCAGCAATTAACTAAGGATGGAAAGATTATAGAACACGTGCGCTATGTGTATAAGGGACAGAGGTTGGCTTTGCGATTCAGTTACACTCGGCGATTTCCTTAGCGCGGATCGAGTGTTTGTAGAAGTATTGTACCGAAATGTTTTTGTTATAAGTGGTGCGGAATTCTTTATAGTTGACATTATTATTACGTGTGGAAAAATGTTACTTGAATTGTTGTAAGAGACTATCTAGTTGATTACAAATTATTAATTGTCATAATTAAAACTGGTTATTAGTGACTTCATTAATGTCTTGTATTTTGTTTTACACTGCACCATACGATGATCAGTTAGACCGTTGTAACAGTATTATTCTCAGAAGGTAAAGTTCGTTTTGATATTTTTGTTTTAATGTGTGTGTTGAGGGGGGGGGCGTGCGCGGGCTAGCGCTTTCTCAATTGAAAAGCTTGGTAAGAATATTTACGGTCTGCTGAGTGGCAATTTTTTTTACATGCAGAGCCCCTTTGTGAATACGTAGTATATTTGCTCGTTGAGAGAATGAATTTCGCTAACTCAACTCCGTCGACCCTTATTCGCTGCTAGCGAGCAGTATCCAACTAGTCTCACATTGGCATAGGAACAATTTGTATAATCACGGCAACCAATGGGGTTCGGGATAACATCGAAAACAAATTGAAATGAATGCGTTCTTAATGCTGTCAGGTTTTTATACGTAATGTATTTAAATAGAGTGGAGCGATGGTCAGCGCACTCGTATGTTTGTTTATATCGGAACGCCGTGGGTTTAAATCTACACCAGTAATGGATTTATTACGTACATTATCACGCCCAGAGTCAGTGATAAAGGAATTCATATCAGGGCTGTTTGGCAATTCCGAAGCGTGTCTGCAAATATCTTGGCGTCACGCTTGGCTCCGAACTTACCTGGCGACCTCACATCCACTAACATCAGACTAAGCCTGCAAAAACTCCGCTATCTCAGCACTCTGAGTAGCTACGATCGTTACTCCAGCGGACTCCTTAGCCGCATACACATGGCCTGTATCTGCCCGATCATTACATATGCTCGTCCCATCCTTCTGACTGCCGACCCTGCCCGCCCCAAACCCTACCTAATCACCGAACGGCGAGCACTTCAACTTATCTACCTCCCATTACCAAAAACCTCCAACAGCGCTGTATATGCGCTAAATACACTGTTCCTTAACCTCGATTGCTTCCTTTACAAGCTCAATTGGAAATACTCAAAAACAGATACACAACGCACTTCCCGACAATCCATAGCCACCTCCATCAACACCCGAAGACCTTCCTTCCTCATAAACCGTCTCCTTACCATAGCCGATGGGCCTCCTCCCAGAACTCCTCGCCGCCATCAGCGTCAGAGAAATAGCCACACATTGAAACACCTAATCCCAAATTACAAACATACTCTACCTGCTTCCTCATAAACCGTCTCCTTACCATAGCCGATGGACCTCCTCCCAGAACTCCTCGGTGCCGTCTGCGTCAGAGAAATAGCCACACATTGAAACACCTAATCCCAAATTACAAACATACTCTACCTGCTTCCTCATAAACCGTCTCCTTACCATAGCCGATGGACCTCCTCCCAGAACTCCTCGCCGCCGTCTGCGTCAGAGAAATAGCCACACATTGAAACACCTAATCCCAAATTACAAACATACTCTACTTGCTTCCTCATCACACTATAATTTAAATTTCCCTAACTTCTTACCAAGTCATTAACCCTCATCTTTGTGTCCCCCGCTTACCTTGACGCTTCTCTGTCGCCACCTTCCAGCTTTGGCGACCTGCGTTACTCGTTCCCGTCTTGGCGCCCTGAAAAATAAAATCAACAATAATAAATGGCACTTCCATCAGCCACTTCCTCCACCTATATGGTTACAAACTACATCTACACACACACGCACTACTCTACCTTCTATGTGCCTCACCTTCTTCTCTTCCGGCTCGCGCTGGCGTGCGTCTCCCCACATCCTATCATTTGGCTGACGGGGGGCTTATCCCAGATTAGCCCTAGAGGAGGCTTGTCCTTAGACAAGTCTCAAACAACACGAAAAGAAGGCTGTTTGGCCATGGTAACCCTACAGTCTTGTTGTCCAGTGTTATGATCCCAAATATTCCCTTTCACCTTTGCTACTAACAAAATATTTCACGTTTCTCCCAGCTGTTTTTCGTGTTTCTAAACAATTCATTTCTTTTTCTATCTGATAGTTTATTATTTTGTATTTTCCTTTATTTCGTGTTTTGCTTTCTCTTGTCAACACTTATGAGCCACAAGTGATGACAGGAACCACGCACTGATTAAATTTGACATACATATTGTTATTGGTATCCAAGTCACTTCGTTATTTAGGCCTATAAATTAATAAATTACTTTAGGACCATCGTGTGACTTTGTTTTTTATTTAAAATGAAGCGTTTCTGAACATATGTTGCATCTTCAGGTTAATTTACGCAGTTGAGATCGTTAAATGTTAAAATCGCATTACTTTGTATTTACACACGTCAGTATGGGTGAACGAAGGCTGACCGGATACTCTGTTTTATTGAAGCTCAGGTTTCAAAGGGTGCGCACGCGCACCCATACTGGCGTATGTGAATTCAAAGTAATGCGATTTTAACATTTAACGATCTCAACTGAGTGAATTAACCTGAGGATGCAACATATGTTCCTAAACTATTCATTTTAAATAAAAAACAAACACGACGGATTTAAGGTAATTTATTAATTTATAAATCATTTGGTCTCGTGGTGTTTTCGTTGTCGAATGTGACGCAGATCATCTGCTACCAAGTCTTCAGGATAGACCAGGGGCTGATAAACGCACTTGTAAATTGTAGCGAGCCTCCAATCGAACCGAAGATCTGAAGTGTGACAGGATGACGATGTAATATTTTCAAGCTGTAGTAGATGTTTATAATTTAATATTTTTTTGTTTCAGTATTTTTAATTTCTCTACGTTTGCTAAACGTCGTCATTGCTGAACAATCTTTGATTAAAGGGGTATAAAATATCATGGGCAAAGAAAACGGTGGATTGTGACGTTTGTTAAGATTATTTAAATACATAACAGCTCGGTGGGCCTAATGCTGACGATAACCAAGATGATGATGATGATCCGATGGTTTCCAATGCGATGAGCGAGGTCGTCCAAAAGCTAGATTACATTTATTCTTGTCCCAGGCGAGAATCGCATTCAAACCGCGCAGCCGACATACTATACTGACCTACTCCGTTTAAGAATTACTACAATGAAATATGTATCACAACACTGAACATAATTGCACAGTAAACAGTGTGTGCTGTGGGATGCTTAAGGGGGCGCATTATTCTTGTCCAACGGACAGAAACATTACGACTTGTGCAAAATACTACAATCTTATGCAAAGTACCTACAGTGTTGTTATTTAAACGAGATGTCTGCCCGCACACATTCACAGTAAATGTTTTGTGTGTGTTTTCTGCTTGCTATGTCAGACAAATACGATTACCTAATGTAATACATTACACGTTGTAAACCAGCTACCAACATCATAATATTTAGTTTTACTCTAACCGCGTTTCTGTAACTCTGAAGCTTGCACTTAGTAATAATAAAATTGAATGTTACACACCATCGTCGTGTGACATAGAAACTCAAAGGATAACGGAGATGCTCCAAGCCTCCGCTTTTACCGTTCTCGGCTCTAAAGTCGGTTGTTCTGAATGCCCACCAGACGATGTTATGGTCAGTACCGTTGGGTTATGGACGTGTAGCTCTAACCCTCGTATATTTCGCGTGAACACCTGTAAATTTCCAGATATATCTATCAAATTATTCACATTTTACCAGCTGTTTGAAATTTTCCTGTCACGTGTGTTTTTAGAATGCACAAAATCAAACATCGTGTTGTGATGAATTCTCTGTTAAAAACGTTTTAGCGCCAATAGAAAATCAAAACGAAACTGTAAATGTGTTAGGAGATGCTACGCCTTCAGAAACAACGATAAATGGGGCACACTGGTCGTACAAGCACTGAAGACGATCTCAGCAGTGGACGTCCAAAAAGTGCAACAAAAAATGGCATTATTGAAAACATTCTGTAGGGTGTTGGAAGACCGCAGATTGAGGAGTGGATGACATTGCTGAAATCATAGACATCTCATATGAGCGTGTGGATCATACTTTAACTCAAGAACTTGTGAACGTATGATAAAGCGTTGTGCAAGATGGCTGCCGCATCTGGAGTTGTTGCGTTATTTGGGCGTCCAGTGGGTCTACGTCTTCAATGCTCATACGGCCACGTTTAAACTCAAGTGCCTACTTACAAACCGTTGGTTTTGAAGTCGCAGCATCTCCTGACACATTTACAATTTCGTTTTGAATATCCGTTGGCGCTAAACAACTTTTAACAAAGAATCACAGCACGATGTTTGATTTGTCAGTTTTTCAAAACACGCATGACACATCAATTTTAAACAGCTTCTAAACAATGAATAAATTTATTGTTTTATTGGAGTGTTAGTGGTCCCAAATATTTCTACTAGTATTTTGTACAAATCACTATTGTTAAATGACCTGAAGATGGCTTGACTGCCGAAAGCGTTCGTCAATACCAAAGACAACATAGTAGTTTGTACAAAATTAGTAGTAGAAATGAATAAATTGGTAGATAGATTTGGAAATTAACAGGAGTTCACTTAAAACAAAACTCTTGCAGCACATGACAAATTTTAGTTTCACCGCTAAGCTACAGGTGTCGCTCCGCAAACTTTTCAACTGACTCGTATTATTATTAATAAATAAAACGTTTCTTACAAGAATATATTTTGTATTTTTTAAATATTTTACAGTGTTTTGATAGTTTAAACTATCATCATCATCATCATTATCATCATCATCATCATTATCAGAAATATTGTTCAACGAGTTTTAGTAAACGGAAGTGGAAGCCGAGTTCTAACCGAATAATTCATCAACATCTTCATCATTATCTTCTTCTTCTTCTTCTTCTTCTTCTTCTTCTTCTTCTTCTTCTTCTTCTTCTTCTTCTTCTTCTTCTTCTTCTTCTTCTTCTTCTTCTTCTTCTTCTTCCATTAGGTTATAGGGGAATCGCCTGTTTCGGTTCTAAAGGAAATACATGCATTTCAACAACGCTTTCTACGTCTTCCTCTACTTCTTTATCGAATAGCTTGTATTCTCAAACTCCTAGCTTGCCATCCGACAACTTATTCAGAGAATTAGGATCTCTCTTTTGTTTTCCGCAATGCGACCTTGGGAACACGTTGCGTATGTGTTCATTGTAGAGTCTATAACAAGTTATTATCGTCACTCAATTTAATTTGAAATTGTGTGGGGCGAGTACTCAGAATTGAAGAGGATTTCTGCGGTTGTTCCGCATGGCGGTGTGCTTGGACCCATTTTGTATCTAATGTACACGAGGGATTTGCCTAAACGTGAGGAAGTTACCGTGCCAAGATTGGCTGACGATACTGCTATCCTTACAGTGGGCGACGAGGTTGAAGCAGCAGCAAACAAGCTCCAGAGCTCTATCGCAGAAGTATGTGCATGGACCAAGCGGTGGAGAATCAAACTTAGTGAATCCAAATCAGTTCATACCAACTTCACCAACAGAAAAGTGGATCAAGTAAGGGTCTACATTAATGGGCTGGAAGTGCCATATGTTAACACACCAAAGTATTTAGGTATGACGTTGGAAACAAAGCTTAAGTGGAAAGAGCATGCACAAAAAAGAAGGAGGAGCTCAACATAAAATACAGAAAAATGTACTGGCTGTTAGGGAGAAACTCGCAACTAATAGTTGAAAACAAACTGCTAATGTACGTACAAACAAGTTCTGAAGCCAGTGTGGACTTAGGGAATTCAGCTATGAGGCTGTACAAAAGAAAACAAATTTAAGAAAGATATAATTACTTCACTACCGACTCGGAACACAAAGTTTTTTATGGGTAAAAATGTAAAAAGTTTTATCTTAGAGCCTGAACCAGTTTTCGATATTAAAAAGCTTTTTCAGAGAGCCACTGGTTCAGGCTCTAAGGTAAAACTTTTACATTTTTACCCATAAAAAACTTTGTGTTTCGAGTCGGTAGTGAATTAATTATATTTAGTTAAGTAACGGACACGTCATGGACAAAGAAATCCAAGAATTAGAAAAGATACTAACCTTTCAGAACAAAGTACTCAGAAGCATAGTGAATGCCCCTTGGTATAAGGAACGACAACCTACATAAAGACCTCAATGTAGAATATGTCAGCAAAATAATTACGAAATGTGCAGTCAAACATAATCAGAGGATTCAGATCCACGATGATCCAATAATGTGATACACGGTGGAAGAAGCTCCACACGTCCTGAGGCGACTGAAAAGACAGAAGCCACATGATCCGGTATCCCAATAGAATATGTTATGATATAACATATAACATATATGTTATGATATCCCAATTCATTATAATAGTAATGAATATGTATATATTCATAAAACTCTACGTGAGAGAAAAACAGAATAATCTTGGGATTAGCCACTGGGCTTCACCCCATCACCTGTGCAGAAAACATGAAGGAGAAGCTGCTGGATGAGCTTGCTCAGTTGTAGCATTAAGGGAGGTGTTTTTAGTGGATTAGAGTCCCATACTACAAGGAGCTATGGAGTTCCTAGTATCTATAGAGATTTTTATCTACCCTAGAAAAAACTGAATTTAACTTGAAATAACCTTTTGAACTCCTTTAGAAGTGTATTAAAAAATGAATCACACGAAGTCAACGTGTATTGGACTGCGCGCGTATATACTGGAAGTAACTGAGAGCAGTGAAGGTATTCATAACATGAATAATTCAGGGCACAGTAAGCGGGTTGTTAGAGAAAACACTGCTTACGCTAACAATTGATATTCATGCAAAGCTGTCTCTCTCCCACACACAAAAATGTAGAAAACGCTCTTCATTCGCGCTGCTGCTGCAGTGTTGCATACATTACATTCGTAAATTTCCCTCCACTTAACCTGCTGCGTGTGTATAGTTTGTCATTGACTTTCGTGTTAATCAACCAACCCCGACTTTCGTAATACGTTGAACAAACACAAACACAAAGTTTTCACTTTGCTCCGTAATAAACTTTAACCAAGAAAAGTTGTTGAGATATTATTTACCTGGCGTTTGGGTAATCCAAAGTTAAATTACGTTCCTACAAAAATTTCTATTAAACTTTGAAAAATAAAATTATTTAAACAAAATTGTTGTTGAATATTAGTTTGTTAAATAGAAATTCTTAGGAAAAGATCTGTTAAATCTTTGTCAGGAAAAGTTTTCTCAAAGGGTACGTAAGGAGTACAGAAAACTGAAATCTGTGGTTGAGTAAGAAAAGAAGCTGAAGTGATCCAAGGTATGTGTAGTGCTACAGGCGAATGCTGAAAATTAAATGAAGATTACAAGTGAGGAAGTTCGTAGAAGAATTTTCGAGGAGGAAAGCCTGTGGAAGTCCAAGTCCATTGTAAACAGCAGAGTGGAGCTTAGTGGGCATTTAGTGAGACTCGTAAACACAATAATGGGGGGACATGTGAGCGAAACACCACGACTACTTTTGATTTTGCTAAGTGGGCAGAATAGTTCAAAAATGACTTTTACTAAACTTGTGTTCTTACCACTAATACTCACTTACACTTCCATGAGCGCTTTCAAACCTCTCGGCTCATCTTCAGTTGGAAACAACCTAAGATCCCCACTTTCCATTTCAGACTACACGTCTTATACACGTAAACTATAAATACAATTTAGTGGTTAAGTCTAACTTTTGCTAAAGTTGTGTTGCTACCACTAATACTCACACTTCCATGAGCGCTTTCAAGACTCTCGGCTCATCATCAGATCGAAACAATCTTGGAAACAAGGAAACAAACCTCTTCCATCTTCAGAGGCTTGAAAGCGCTCATGGAAGTGTAAGTGAGTATTAGTGGTAGCAAAACAAGTTTAGCAAAAGTTAGACTTAACCACTAAATTGTATTTATCGTTTACGTGTATAAGACGTGCAGTCTGAAATGGAAAGTGGGGATCTTAGGTTGTTTCCAACTGAAAATGAGCCGAGAGGCTTGAAAGCGCTCATGGAAGTGTGAGTATTAGTGGTAGCAACACAAGTTTAGCAAAATTTAGACTTAACAACTAAATTGTATTTATCGTTTAAGTTCAATAATGGTCAAACAGCCCCGTTCTGGACGTCCAGTTGAGGTTTCAAATCCGTTGCTTGAAACTCATACATTATTGCATGAGAGTACATTGTTGATTTCAAATTATTATTTTCGATTAATTAAAGTTGGTAATTAGTGACTTCATTGGTGTCTGTATTTTGTTTCCACTGTACAAGGCGACGATCTTGTGTGAGCGTCGTAACAATATTGTTTGTTTTCTGTACTTTTTTCTCCTCTTTCTTCAAACTCATCAAACGGTTGTGCACAAGTATACATTAAATGGATAGTGCTGGACAAGAGAGAAACTAGGGAAACACCCCCACAGCCTATCGGAAGACGATGTGTAAAAAATGTTGAAAAAGAAAACGGTACAAATTAAAACACTAAACACTTTATTTACTTGGAAATGAAAGTAGTTGATATCTGTAAATCATTTCAGCTTTGGAATCTTGAATATACGCTTAACCACTCTAGCCAATAAAATAAATAGGTATGTCGATATTATGTCGTTTAAGGTTACTAAGCAAGTATAGTCGAGTAAAGTGATCAAGTCGATCTGATCGAAAGCAGCCGAACTCGTTATTGCTACAGTTTTTTTTTTATAATTAATTTCACAAACTAGAATTATACCAGAAGCGTGGCGTCCATGCAACTGCTCTTTCCGGAGACTACAGTACTGGAAATGAAAGAAAATAATATTATTTGTATTACAGAATAAATACTTTAGTTATTGAATAATTTGAAATTCGAACAATATTAGTAGGGAAACTTGAAGAAAAGCGTAGCATTGGTTTCGAACTGCTGGGCGGTTGCACCGTCTTGTGTTGCCGGCTCAGACATCGGCAATGTTTTACAGCGTGTTGTCATTGACCTCGTAGTAGTTGTCACTGTACAAACTGCGGAAAGGGGGACACATTCGACCACCCAATATGTTGCCGCTGTATAAACCGGCAAAACGCTCAGTTAGCAGCTATGTTCGTTTCGGATCCAACGTGCAGCAGTTACTACGTACCTATTTGTGTTTCGTTTGTTTAGTCATGTGTTTCTCTGTTTGTTTTTATTATTTTTAATTTGATTATGTGTGTCCTGATTTATTCTGTGTAAGTATAACGGGGACCGTTTTTGACTGCCAGCGAATGATAGAAAATACTCTAAAAAAATATTTTGACACTAAAAGGAGCACTTGGTACTAGAAAAAAAAAACTAATTAAATTTTAGGTAAGTTTTAGGCCTATCACAACCGCAACAGCTGTGTGTACCCACGTCACGCTACTGAATTATACTGTTGTGTTTCTGAGAAGGTGGTACACTTTTCGAGTTTACCGTGCAACTTGCTGACTGTAAGAAGCGTCAGGTTATTTGAAAATCTCTCTCGGTTTCCATTCGGGTGAGAAGTTACCCCGTTATCAAAACCCGCGTTTTCTTTTCCCATTTGTTCGTTTCACACATGGCGTTATGTTTTTCATTCACGTCGTATTATTTGCCTTCGGTTCAGCCTCTCCATATTCGTTGAGCTTTGTTTTAAAAATATGTACAGGCTGCACGCTTTCTATGTTATTTCTTGTATGGGGGCGCGCGCGCGCGCGTGTTAACTTGCTGGCTTATCGATTCTTCTTAGCCTCATTTTTCTAATTATTCTTCCCCCTTACTCTCTGTTCAATCCGCCTTCACGTTCATCTCTTCTCGTTTGAACAATCGAGAGTGTCCTTCCACACGATTCTCGGCTAGCCAAGCAGGTGCAGTGCCGAGAAGAGCCTTCACGTTCATCTCTTCCGTCTTCCGCTTGTTGAACATTCCGTCGTCTAGCGATTCCAATTAGTTTCGTCGAATCAGTTACTCTCTTTCCGTTACAGAGGAGACAATTTTGCGCTAAAGTCTACCGTTTATTCCATCATTTCTTGAGAGTCTTCTTCTTCTTACATTCCTATCTTCGTTAGCGGTATTCCTGCATTCTTTAGTACGGTAATTCCTTTCGTTACTTTAGAGAGTGATATTAAATATTGATATTATAGGATTTATCGGTACGCTTTCTGAAAGCAACATCACGTAACAGAACATTCTCGAACAATGGAAGTGTGTCGTTCTACGTGTTTGTCGGCTAACCCACCAGACACCATGTTTGTGTGCGTACATATGCTAATTTGAGAAGAAAGACAATTACGTGACACTTATCATGTGCCAACAATCGAGTCAGTGTTACATAATACGGAACATTCTCGTACAGTCGATAGTGCCGTTCTACTTCTAGCTTCTCAACTAGCCCAGCCGGTACGTGTTTCTGCCAAGGCCGCGCTGAAGTATCCTCTAGAATTTTTGAGTGCTTATTAACTACGCATATTATGGAATTCTGCAGACTATAAACAGCCAACACCTACCTCTAAGAAGTTTGTTTTTATTGGGCGATTTACTCGGTCCGTCTCGAAAGTGATTACTCTGCGGGACTCGATTAGTTGACATTATTATCTGTGTCGGTAAATTAACTTAAATTCTTGTGCGAGTGTAATCTTGTCATATAACGTATTGATTACAAACTGTTAATTGTGATAAATTACAACTGGTGATTAGTGACTTACTTGGTGTCTTGTATTTTGTTTTCCACTGATACGACGATCAGGGAGACTGTCGTAACAGTAAGATTACAATACTTTAGGGAACATACGTAACCAAATTTCGAAAACGCATTTAGTAAAGAAAACTTTGTAAGATATGTGGCCAAGAACCTACTGTGACGGTTTTTATGAAGTTTTACAAAAAACGTTAGGAAGAAAAGTGTAAAATAATGACCAATTGTCGATGTACTTAATCGGTATCTTTCGGAAATTGATTAGATGTCAACTGTGTACTGCTAAATATATTTTCCCCAAAGTGTAGGTCTTTTTACAACGGTTAAAATTTAAGTTACTAAACTTCATCTAACGCTGAAAATTAACATTATCCTACTTTGTGTGAGACTTTCACGACCGGCTTCAATGATGTGAGAACTTGGGCTTGCCGGGCTGGTCTATGGGTGTTTTGTGCCTTCGACGGTTCGCCTGTGCCTTCGACGGCCATCTTCAGTGCAGAAGGCTGCAAAACACTGACAAAGATTTCGTAGTCAGTAACCACTGAACTGTGATTCAGGATAGTTGCTGTGAGTAGGACACCCATATTTATAAACTTTTGGGGTCCGCACGAGTTGTTGTCTGACACTAACAGCCAATCAGAAGAAAGGCAAATTCTTATTGGTTCGCCACAACTCGCGTCCAAAGAACACTCAATGAGAGGGACCCACCTCGCCGATTCGTGTTTCTGAATCTGGACTGATTCCACATGCAGGCGAGGGAAATACGCACCTCACCGACGACAGAAGCCTAGTCTCTTCAAACAGTATGCGATGGTAGGCGTTGGCGAATGCCCGCTCCCCTGTAGCAGACTTTTCCGGTTGTCTCAAACGACAGTAGCGGCTGTGTTTATCAACGCGGGCATTGGCACCGCGTTTCGTAGTTCCGATGTACAGGGACTAGTTCCGACTTCACTGAGTAGTCACTGGTTTACAGCCTTCGAGACATTTGTCAGTGTTTTGGAGCCTTCTGCACTGAAGATGGCCGTCGAAGGCACGGCCAAAACAGTCTTGAACCACGACCTTCCGGCAATCCGAAGTTCTCATATCATTATCTTTATTTCTTTTTACTTCCATATTCCATAAAGAAATGGAAGTATGGTAATGGCGAAAAAAATCGTCTTCGAAATAAGGGCTGATTCTGATTGTACTACCCTCAAAACCTGAAGAAAAGTCATTTTCCAAAAAATGTCTGTGTGTTTGTCTGTGTGTGTGTCTGCGTGTATTTTTCTATGGCGAACGATAACTGCCGCAAATTCAAACAGAATCAAACAATTTTTTGTATATATATGTGATTGAATTGTAGAGGACTCAAGGCCTCTTGATTTTGGTGAATATCGGTTAAGGGAAAGGGGTAGTTTACCCGCACCGTTTTACTTTTGAGCGAGACTAAAGTACTTAATTTTGAAAAATAAAGTATCCTGAAAAGAAGAATATAATAATCCACTGTAGTAAGATAGATGAAATGTCTATAATAAAAAGGATAGTTGATGGGGGGGGGGTAATTTTCTATAAATTAAATTGATAGCTGAAGAGGGAGGGGATAATTTTTTATACGTGTATTACGTTATCGGCAACAAAGAAGTAGTTTGTTGTTAAAATTCCTTTCCGGGCTGTTTGGCCGTGGTCCAATGTTTTCTGCAAAACCAGATGTTTCGACAGTGCCATCATCAGCGAAAATCGAGTGCGCTAACGTGAGGTGGTATACGTTAGTGCCACAGTACTATGGTTAAAGGCTGAAGAAAGAAGTCGTTTCTATGGAAATATTTCATTTCGAAAATGATTTGAAATATAAATCTTAGAACATGGAAGTCATGTATGGTTCTGCATACCGATTTTCTTTAATTGCGCACGCTGACTTGGCTCGAACGAAGTAGTTTATAGAAATAAGCATGCTTGGGCGCATGCGTGATTACGAGGGAGCATACAGTAGGCTAGGAGTACATTGTCTCCGAAGAGTTTGGTTTTTAGGCAGACGTATTACATTATCAGTCAATTAAAGTGTTGTTCTGTACCAATATACTTTGTGCGCGAAATCATATTTAATGTACCTTTGTTTAGTGTGATTTTTAGAGACCTCGAAACACTTTTAATGATTATCAATTTTTTTTGTGAAATTTACATAATGAGTTATTGTACTTGTGTAGGATTATTGTGTGGAGTCCAATTTGGATAGGCTTTCAATAAAGACTGTAAGAAAGTTGTGTTAGTGGTTACGATCACAAGCAGAATTAACATTGTTGCACACCACTGTTGAAAATGTTTCTATAATTCTTCTATAGTGGTGTGCAACAGTGTTAATTCAGTTTGTTATTATACTGTTAAAAGTACAGTTATTGACCTGATAAGAAGTTTGGGATTACTTTACGAGCAAAAACGAAAGTAAAGTCTTTCTTTGTATTGATCTTTATACGGTGAAAGTGGATTTTCTAACGCGCAATGATATCACTCTCAGAAGGAAAAGTTCGTTACATGTATTTTGTTTTTCACGTGTTAGTTTGTTTGGGTTTCAACATCGAGAATATTTACGGGTCGCTGAGAGAGGCCATTTTTTATGCGCACACAACCTCTTGTGAATATTATATTTGCTCGGAGAGAGAATAAACTTTCGCTAACTCAACCCACCCACTTACAATTTTCTTTTTTTCTGCCACTGAAACGCCAAACTCTATCGTATTACAGCAAACTACGCATTTTAGAAGCGCGATAAATAATGTATATAATTATTATAGATACGTATTGGTAACAAAGGTAAAAAGGATGGTACAAGAATATTGTGGTAAGTGCATTGTTTTGAACATATTGTTACGACGGTCTCCTTGATCGTCGTATGGTACAGTGGAAAACAAAGTACAAGACACCAATGCACCAGCTTTAATTAATCACAATTAACACTTTATAATCAACAAGTTATTCAAGAAGATTATACTCGTACAATAATTCGAATTAAATTTGTCCAAACGCAATAATAACGTCAACTAATAGAGTCCCGCACAATAATCACTTTTCAATAATAGCCACTTGAAACGGATTGAGTAATCGCCCGAAGTAAAATGACTGTCATTACTGGATGCTTATATTTATTATTATTATTCCGGCTGTACAATGTTTACACATTTTGCGGAACCAATGATTAAAGAAGTGATTGAATTCTCAACTTCCACTGCTGCTTGTTTATTTAAAGCTCTTCAATTTCTCTTTCCCTTAATATAGTCTGAATTTCTTCTATCCAGGTGATCGGTGGTCTTCCTCTTTTCATTTTTTCTGGTGGTGTCCATTCCGTAACTCTCCTGGGCAATCTTTCCTGTGTCATTCTATTTGTGTGTCCATACCATTGTAATTTTTTTGTTTGGATAAAATCAACAATTGAATTTTTTTATTAGTAGTCCAAACTTCTGAGCCGTAAGTCATGATACTTCTAACAATGGTTTTAAATATTTTGGTTTTAGTTTCTGCTGTAATTTGCTTATCCCACAGGATTGCATTTAATGCAGATATAGCCATCTTTCCCAAATTAAATGCTTATACTTATACCCCGCTGAAATGCCAGAATAATCGATCACTTTCTGGATGACGTGTCGAGAAAACTGCGTATTACAGGCGCTCTAGAATCCACTAGAAACCGTGCAACCTGTCTGGGCTTGAACCGGTACGGTCTTGATTAGCCTCGTTTGCTGACGCATGACAAGTGTCACGTAATTCTCTGAAATCTGAAAGTAGCAGCAATATGTACGCAGACACATATTATAGCTGGGCTCTGCTGGGACAGCCGAGATACCTGTAGAACGTTCCGTATTACGTAACAGTATGCATTGTGGTGAGATCGGAATACTGTGATTTAAAGGTCACTACCGCTGTTATCTACCTAAAACAATGTTTTATGTAGTAGGCTACTGTTGTGTTTTCTTCTTCTTCTATCAGGGACTAGGCAAATCACCTGTTATGAACTGGAACATAAGTTACTGGAACATATCCACGTGATGCACACGGTGCTATGATGGTACTCCAGAATACCGTAACGAATTCTTTAGCAGGCTGTTCCTATGCCACAGTCCACCTTTTCTTAGGTCTACCAACTTTTCTTCTGCTTCTAGGGTTGTAATCTTTCGCCATCTTCGGTATTCTTCTTTCTTCCATTCTATTGATGTGTTGAATCCATTTCCTTCTGTATTCTTTAATCCATTCATTAACTGCAAAAATATCTAAATCACTTCTTAACTCTTCATTTCTTATATGATCTTGTCTATTACACCTTTTAACTGATCTCAGAAATTTTATTTCTGCTGTTTGTATCTTCTGTTCATCTTCTCCCAGTGACTACACCGAAATGATAGAACATTTGCTGCGAACACCACTGAGGTACACCTCTACCTTCGCTGCTAGAGTAAGCGATGAGGAGATTTATCTGTAAAAAAAACAGGAACAGCAGGTCAATGGAATTTTGACAAGTTCCCATGCTATACGCAAGCAGTAGAGGGGTGTGTGAAGCTGGTGACACAAGCGTCACAAAAAGTCGTTAGTGCCAAGAGCAGGGATGGGTTCATCAGAACGGCGTTTCTTTCACGCTCCACCATGCCACGTTTTTCTTACAAATTGAAGATTAAAGTAGCAAATACCAAAAAGAATGAGTAAAAGACTATTGACATAATGCCATAGCTCGTAACATTTCTTACTAACTATTTTATGTCAAAATGTAAAGTTTGCCGTTACAATGTTAAAAATGTGTTTTTCAGATGCAATCCGCGACCAATAAAAGTTGAAATATCTATGCTTTTTAAAATGTATTTTAAAATCTTTCCTGTGATGTATTCTTTACTTATCTAAAGCTGTAGCGTTTGACGTACATAGAAAAGTTTCGTTTTTTTATTACGAATTTTTGTTGAAATTGATAAGTTTTTATGATTTTCGGGGGGGGGGGGGTGCGCGACTGGAAGATATTATTCGATCTTTTTTTAACTTATCTTTTTTTTACTTAACTTATCTGTCCTAGGGGAAAGTTTTCCGCGGTATAGAGAATCGAAAGAAAATATATTTTCAGGCCCATCCTACTAAAGAATACTTTAGATTTGTCACAGCTGATGGCGGCATTCAACAAATAAAACTATAAAATTCATGGAAAGTAAAGCAATAGTCTTAATCAAGGTTAACATAATCGTAAACTATATAAATTAGACTCACAGCCCTTTCTATATGAATAATTTGAACAGTTCGATAGATGGTCGTTTCCCATTTCCCTCGGCCGATCTGTTCGGATTTTACCAACCGCCGTTAAAGCTCCAGCTCCTGAAACAACTACCAAATCTCCATCTTTCCACATATTCTCTCCAGTCAACTCTCTTACGCACTTATAAAATAATACATCTTCTTCTTCTTCTTCTTCTTCTTCTTCTTCTTCTTCTTCTTCTTCTTCTTCTTCTTCTTCTTCTTCTTCTTCTTCTTCTTCTTGTTCTTCTTCTTCTTCTTCTTCTTCTTCTTCTTCTTCTTCTTCTTCTTCTGCTTCTTCTTCTTCTTCTTCTTCTTCTTCTTCTTCTTCTCCTCCTCCTCCTCCTCCTCCTCCTCCTCCTCCTCCTCCTCCTCCTCCTCCTCCTCCTCCTCCTCCTCCTCCTCCTCCTCCTTCTTCTTCTTCTTCTTCTTCTTCTTCTTCTTCTTCTTCTTCTTCTTCTTCTTCTTCTGTCAGGGAGTAGACGAATTCATGTCCCATATACACTTCACAAACGCTTCCTAGACTACGTTGTTCAACTGCCAAACTTCCTTAGGCAACCTGCCATCTAGCATCCTAGTCACATGAGCAATTCATTTCTTTTTCTTCTCTCCAATACGATCTCGCATATAAAATGTTCAACTCTTTACAAATATCTTAGTGCGACTGTTGCTTGTTCCCAGTCCATTGGGAGACGTGTTCGGCGTATCATCCATTCGAACACATTTCTTTCTTTTGCTACTGAAGATGGCCACCGGTGGTGCGGCCGAAACGTTTAGCAGCATTTTAAGCAATCGACCACGGCCTTTCAGCCCGGAAGTTTTAGAAAATAATCGTCTTTACAAATATGTTCGTTGTAGAGTCTATCCCTCTATGAACAGCCTTTAATAGATCGCAAGAATGTCTTCTCCTATGACTGTATCGCAGATTCAGATGTTTTTTCGCCCGAACCCAAGTTTCAAATGATGTATACAATTAAGGACTGTGCTGGCCACTCTATCATTTCCACGTATGCCAAACGGCTTACACAATGAGGCCTATTCGTAAAGGGGCTTCACTCACAAACTTCTGCTTCTTCTGGGCTTGAGTATTACGCTCAAATATTCCGTTACGGTACTCATATCTTCCACGGTTACTTCTTCTCGGTACCATATACTAGCAGAATTGAACTGGGTCCATTCTCTTCATGAGGTCCACGCACCTTCTTCTGTTTTCAGTTATTTTAACCTGCAAACTGTATATTTGCTGTTCCCTCCTTATGTCCGCTTTCTGTTGTCTCGTCTTATCTTCTACATACCTTCAAACCTTTGAGGAATTCAGTACCTTCTGCCTCTATGCGGTTTTCTTGTCTCTTAGTGCAAACCCAAAACTCAATTCTACAAACCAGTTTCGGCATCGTTTTATACATCTTAATTTGTATGTCTATACCAGATACCAGACCAGACCAGACCAGATACCAGATTTGGTACGGATACGTACAAAGAATGTGACAAGACCGACTACTAAAGAAAAAACAATGAGAGCACAGAAAGAAAGGAAGACTCAAGAAAACATGGATAGAGAGCATGAGAAGATCAATGAGCAACAGAGGACTAGATGATAAAAACTGAAACGACAAACAAGAATCGGACAACGTAGTAAGACGTTTTGACCCCGAAATAATAATAATAATAATAATAATAGTAATAATAATTCGTATGTCTCTTTGTGCCACAAGGCTGTCAGACAACTTCTATGGTTCAAAAGGAGCCGTCATTGTTATGAAGTGAACATTCAGCTTGTGAGTGCATGCTGGATAATTTTATCACATAGGAGTGAAGACTGTGGAGAGGAGGCCTGTATCCTAAAAGTGAACTGTAAGCTGTAGACAAGCTACAACCGTGGCTGGGGTAAATTCTAGCGAGAGAAAACAATATAAAGTATACAAAAAAATAAAAAACTCGTAACTACAGAATATCTTCTCTAGATAATTAGCGTTTGCGAAGCCCGTCTTGTAATAAACTACAGTTTTTTAAAGCGGTTTTTTGCGCGTCGTGAATTTCGTTTGTGTTATCGTAGGACTGCGAGATCGTAGCTCGGGATTAACCTGTCTTTGTTCACGGCTTATACACCGGCTACAGGAATATAAACCGTATTTTCTCGATTATTTTATATAATTTTTAACTCTAATTTCATATCAGCATTTTTATAAAGTCCGTAAAAGCAATAGTAGACGGTATATTGTATGTAATTTATGACAATTGTGGTAATAACAAGTTAAAATAAACAGTACTAATTATTATATCGTTTAACTCATGAAGTCGTGTCTCCCGTTTGGTGTTAGTAGGCGGTAGGCTGTTGCTTACGATCTGCTGCCAGACGTTTCACCTACAATTGAGGTAGTCAATGTTCAGTGGTAATCAAAAGTAGTACCTTGTTAGGTTAGGACGCTCCCGCAAGAAGAGACCTGAAGTTAGTCCCTGCTGACGTAGGGTAGAGGATCTACGTCGTCATCTACGGCGGCTCGTTCTGTCATCTCTGTGGACTCACACCACCTGATTGAGGAGGAAACAGGTATTGCGGTTGGATTGGGGACGGATATACGCCGGCCTCAAGTGTGTGCGGATGGTGGCTCCCATTCCTGACAGTGTCTGCGAGGAACCATTCCTGTCCCGGTGAAGTATTTACTGCATGAGACTGAACTCTGTGTCTCT
Organism: Magicicada septendecula; assembly: GCA_034769895.1. NCBI lineage: Eukaryota > Metazoa > Arthropoda > Insecta > Hemiptera > Cicadidae > Magicicada > Magicicada septendecula. The sequence continues at coordinate 2,478,175 of CM068369.1, read as the reverse complement.
GATGGAGGGGATAAAGTATGAGTGAGTAGCGTCAGTTTGTCAAGGCCAATGATTTATGATAGCTGCCACGCCCTGTTCAGAGTCAGACTGGCATCCACTCGCAAAGGCAATAATTGAACACTTTGTAATTTTACTGCAGTCTGGTATTCACCGTTGTGGTAGTAAGTGCGCACAAAGACTAGGTATTACCCTATTGGTTCTGTGTTTAGATGAGAGGAAATTTAGTGTTGAGTGAGTTTTGATAACGTAATGGGAATCGGTGTTTCTCAGTAGTCGTTGGTTTGTTTACACCACCGAGCGTGCCTACGCGTGCGCATGTATACGCTCTCTTTCTAAACCGCATACCTCTCAGAGACATGGCGTTCAGTCTAAAGCAGTACATTCTCCGTACGAGTTCAGCGGGTAGCTGAATCCAGTTGGCGCGCAAATTCGCCACCCGTTTCTACAGGCGCCCCCCATTCGAGTCCAACGCTGCACGTTTCTGCGAATTTCCAAGTGCTTGTTAATGACGCAGATTATGAAACCCTGCAGACTATAAATAGCCCACATCTGCCGCTTATTTTCAGTTTTATGTCGGGCGCTTTAGACAGTGAGTCTCAATATGAAACTAGTAAGTGCATTAGTGAAAAGTGATAATAGTGCGAAATTCTCTATAGTTGACATTATTATTTGTGTGGACAGATCAACTTGAATTATTGTGCGAGTATAATCTTGTTGAATAACTTGTTGATTAGAAACTGTTTTAATTGTGATAATTAAACCTGTTTTTAGTGACTTCGTTGGTGTCTTGTATTTTGTTTTCCACAGTACCATACGACGATCAGTGAGACCGTTGTAAGAATATTTACATTATAATAAATGCATATTAAACAAAAAATCTACATTTGTAAAAATGTTCATACGTTTATTGCAAAATCTCTAACGAGTGGGTATGTTTTATGAGCACCTTCAGAAACTCACGGTCGAGTCATAAGATCGGAGGGCAGTAAGATTTTGGATTGTACTCAACTTGTGGTAAACCATGTATAGGGGTTGCTTTGATTCAATAGTTTAGTAACTTTCTACATTTCTTCGATGGCCTGTTAAAATACATTCACGTTCTTAATTTAAACCGTAAAACGAACAAGTGATGAGCCGAATTAGGCAGACGGCGAATCTGTGTGCTGGCTGGGTACACGCTCTGCGTACTGCGGGCAGTGACGTCACCGGAATCGTTCTGTTATCACTGCTGCCGAAATTACCCATTTCAATAAAATCGAGTTGATTATTGACACTAAATGCGTCCTTGCACGGTATTCACGGAACGGAATGTTATTCAGATTCCCAACAAATAATTGGGCGTGCGCTTGAGCGAAACCACAGTTCAAGCATTCGTGTACAACAAGCACATACGTTGTTAGAATTAGAGGTCTGCTAAACTAGTATTTAAAAATAACAGGTTCGAACGAAACCGCTCCAACAAAATAACACGTACAAATACCTGTTATTATAAACGTATTCTACATATACTTTTATTATATAATGTTTAATAATAAATAAATGGAAAATAAAAGTATTAACAGTGTTACTTTACACTGTGACTTTGTTAAGCTGTTACTGTTTTAAAAAAAAAGAAACAAGAGAATTTATAGGCCTATCTCCCTTTGGAAATTCTGATTTAAGTTTTCACTAGGAGTAAAAAACTGACATAGATTTAATATTAAATTATTGATTCCATTTTGCGAAACTCAGGCAATTAAATTTGGAGTGCACGTAATTGCACAACGAATGTCAGAAAAATCTTTGTGAGATGTGCAGTGAAGTTAAAATCATCTCTGAAATGACATTAACAAAACGTACTATATGACATATGAGGCACTCTGTAGGTTATAACACAATATACTTCGCTTTTTAAAAATTTACCATGTTGGTGACTAGTATATTATATAATTTGTTATTATAATCTGTATTATATAAGTGCATAACACACGAGAATAAATGAAACATCAGTATGAACTTTCATTTATTATTAACAGCTACGTCTCTTTGCCGTAGAGATATTCTGAACCTCGCTTTTCGGCACATGCACAGAAACGAAATTCAGCACAAAAAAGTGGCTTCGTACACGTGTACTCTTAATACCCCTAAAACTTGTAGTAGGGGAACATGGGGAAGGTTGTAACACGAGGTTGGTTGTAACAGTGCTTGTAACTCGAGTAATTTCCAGCAGATCGCGACGCTTTCTGGCTTGCAGATCACTCCAAAGGTTGCGTCAGTGTAGGCTACAACGCCGGTGCAGAACGTTGAAGCTAACCTCCGCTACATCAAAAATATTGTTTTTTGAAAAGGTAAGTAACTTGTTGAACTTCTGTTATGAAGATTATTTCTACTTACATTATTCTTCAATCATACTAGCTGCGCATGTAGTCTAACAACTCAAGTATTCTTTATGAATACCAGGCATCAGCTTTGATTTTAATGAAATATAATTAGACCCGTGGGTACTTTTTTGTAATAGCGACGTGTGGGGTTGGTTGTAACACCGATTTTACTCTGTTACAACCTTCCCCAGATCAACGTTACAACCTACCCCATGGGTATTTGTGGAATCATTTAATCGATATCCATTTAATCGAGCAGTATTTAGTGATGCTGATTTTAGACCGTTATTTTTTACAGATAGGCCAAACCAAAAACAGTACAATGGCTTCTAGTTCTTCAGTGCAACATGGAAGTCCAGACAGACAAATGACACCACTGAGATCTGACAGCTCTACGAATCCACATTCTACTATGCCTGATACAAATACTTAAATCAGAAGAACTAACTCTGTCTTCAAAGAGTCTGGAATCTTCGCTATCTGGGGACTTAACTTTAAAACAGGATTTGTTTCCATATTTAGTGCTAGCATTTCCTAAAACGGGGACAAGGAAATCTAAAAGACCTACAAACAGCGCAGTTGTGCCGTACTAACTGACACCCTCCAGTAAAAGAAGCTATTGAAAGTGAATATTAGAAAAGGAAAATTATCTAAAGAAAAAACAAGAGAAATTAATAGGATACGCAAAGGAAAAACGCCCCGAAAAAAGAAAGTAAAGAGGATTCCTAAATTTGAAAATTCCTCTGAAAAAGAAGATGATGAAACCTGTCTGTGTTTAGTTCGCATGAAACCATTTTCAACGAGGAGTGTGTGCAATGCATGGACTGTAAGCATTGGGCACATTTTTCATGTGCTAAGAGATCAAAGACATATGTGTGCCATAACTGTATGTCAAATGGATTTTCTGAATAAAACTTTAAAACAATGGTAATGGACTGGGCATTTGTTTTTCTAAAGTTGTTTCTAGTTAAGCATGCTTTCATTTGTATTTTGTTAAATTACAGACATTCATTACCTTAGATATGCTTTTCAAATTGTTGTTTATTTTAAAATTAGTATAACTAAACATTTGTATTTTGATATTTGTTAAAGACATTTATAGTTTTATAAATTTTGATAAGTTTGGTTATTTTATATTGTTTTTTCTCTTAAATTTGTATTTGTTATGTTACAGACACGTAATTTTATAAAAGTAACTTTAATTTGATTAGTTTAAATTGCTTTCTTTGGATAAGTGTTCACATGCTCATGTGAACATGTTTGCGTGTGTGTGTGCGTGCGCGCGCGCATGTGTGTTTTAGGGAAGGAAATTGTCAAATGCTTGTATGATTTTAACGACATTTTGAGGATAATCTGTTTTAAAAGACATTTTTAAACTTTAAAGACCTGATGTAAGAAGGAAGAAAGAAATTTTTTCTGGTAAATGGTGTGTGTGTGTGTGTGTGTGTGTGTGTGTGTGTGTGTGTGTGTGTGTGTGTGTGTGTGTGTGTGTGTGTGTGTGTGTGTGTGTGTGTGTGTGTGTGTGTGTGTGTGTGTGTGAATAACACTATATTCTGATTTTGTAGGTAAAACTACATCATTTTCATGAGGAACAACATTTTTTTAAAAGAAATATTTGCTTTATTTGTCTTGTTACAACCAACCCCTTCAGCTGTTACAACCAACCCCGCTATGGGGAAGGTTGTAACATTTTGACTTCAGTTAGTTTTCTTTGCGTACTAAAATAATTATGAACCATAAAACTCTGAATATTTAGTACATCATAAACAACATCCATATATATATATATATATATATATATATATATATATATATATGGTATCGGAAACTATGAAAATATTTTTAAAATTATGTAAACTGTCTGAGTTATTAATGACCAAATTTGAAATGTTACAACCTTCCCCATGTGCCCCTACTCGTTTACTTGTTACTCGTGTACCCGTAATACTCGTAATACTTTACTTGTTGTTAATTGTTTACTCGTAATACTCCTAATACTTGTAGTACTCGTTTACTTGTTACTCGTGTACCCGTAATACTCGTAATACTTTACTTGTTGTTAATTGTTTACTCGTAATACTCCTAATACTTGTAGTACTCGTTGGCTTGTTACTTGTGTACCCGTAATACTTGTAGTACTCGTTTACTTGTTTACTCGTAATACCCCTAATACTTGTAGTACTCGTTTACTTGCTACATGTGTACCCGTAATACTTGTAGTACTCGTTGGCTTGTTACTTGTGTACCCGTAATACTTGTAGTACTCGTTTACTTGTTTACTCGTAATACCCCTAATACTCGTTTACTTGTTATTTGTGTACCCGTAATACTCCTAATACTTGTAGTACTCGTTTACTTGTTACTTGTGTAGCCGTAATACTTGTAATAAATTGTAGTACTCGTTTACTTGTTACTTGTGTACCCGTAATACTTGTAGTACTCGTTTACTTGTTTACTCGTAATACTCCTAATACTCGTTTACTTGTTGTTACTTGTTTACTCGTAAGTTGCTTAGGAGGGTTGAATCGGAACAGGTATTTAAACTTTTCAGTCACTGTTATATCAGTTCCACAAAAATATCGTTCCAAAATACCTGTTATCGGTATATGAGCCCAACTCTAGTTAGAATATCTCAATGAATGGATTCAGATGACAAGCGTGATGTACATTAACCGTTTAGTACACTGAACACTAGCAATGTATAGGCCTATCTAATTTATTTTTTAATTCATTTATTTGCAATGTGCTTGTAAACTAAATTTATTGGTAATGTCCCAGTGTCAGTACCCGTACTACATTTTCGATGTTTTGAATAAGCGATTGTATCGATATACTTATATTATTGTATCGATATAACTACGATGTGAAGAAGAAGAAGTGCACTATTTGTAAATTGTTCTATTTCTTAATGTAAAGCAAAAATACGTGTTGTTTTCATTTGCGAGGTTAAGTAATAATGGTTTTTGGTTTTTAGCTTAGTGTTTAAAAAAATAAAAGCAACGGTTATGATAAATATGGCGCTTAATGTGGCTACACAGTGGTTGAAAGAGAGAAACACTAAAAGCAAAGAACATAACGTACTTTTAACAAAATGTAAAGTGGAAAATACAATAGTAAGAATAAAAAAAACTTATTAACAAATGAAAACAAGATTGATTTGTTATTCGTTAGATGGTCAATGTTCTTTTATGTTATTCAGTATTATCTCGAAACTTTGTTGGAAGTAAATTTTTATGCGAAACAAGAAAAAAAATGGAGATATAGCATCCCACCTTATTCGCTTTTCCAGTGATCTACACAGAAACCGAGTATTAGTGAAAACCTGAGTATTATTAAAAAACGAGTATTAGTCAAATACGAGTTTTGCCATAAAAAGGAAGATGTGTATAGTTAGAGGCAAGTTACGACGAGTTGGTTTTTTTATGGATTTCAAAAAAAGCGAGTGTTGTTTTAAAGGCATATTGGTTTCTATGTGCAATTTTAGTTTGCATGTTAACCTAACAGTGGCAACTTTTGGCGTCACAGGCACATATCGGAGTTACATTATTGCTAGAAACATTTTTCATACAAAAAATATGACAATGAAACACGATTGCAATCGTCAACAAATTATTTTACAACATACACAAATAAATTTTGACGATTTATATTATCTAACCAACATTATATGCGATATCACTACATATCGATGCCAATAATGGTATAATCGAAATACTGGAAATGAGCGTGAGTACGGTTATTGGGACAGTACCAAATTAATAAATGACAGTACGTTAATAAGTGTTTCAACTCTAAATATGTGAATATTATGCGTCACAATATCTGTAAATTTAATACTTATTTATATGTGAGTCTATTTAACAATTATGAATTGAAGTTTAAATATTTTTGAAGAAATATTTAATACAAGGAGAAGACTTGGAAAGGAAAGGGTGGGTAACACAGCACGCTGAGGGTGGTTCAGCGGCAACCCCATAGAATTCGCTGCATGCTGCGTTCCGGTGTAGAATCACAAGGCAATTACATGAAGAAAATAATTATTCTTTTATCTCGAAAACCGTCAATATCATGCGTGTTCTTTACCATCGTTAGATTTCTAAATAGTCTTTTCGTACTTTCAACGATCTGAGTTGATTTTTTTTCTTCAATTTTCATGTCTGTCTTAGCTCTTGGTTCGGACCCACACACGTCTACTAATGCGGCTTTGCTTTCATTTTGCTCACTTATCTTCATTATCATTAGTAAAGAGAATATTTTTACAATATCGAAGCGCTATGGTTTAGAAAGGAATAAAGGTGCACATTTGTTGTTGTTACGAAAATTACAGTCTCTTACAGTGAACTGTAATTTTTGTTGAACCTCAGGATAAAATGTCTAATACCTAAGTACACAAAATAATTAATTAATATTTAGGATTTACCCGTAAGAAAATGGTACGCTAACGATCACAGTAATCATTAAGAAAGTTCAGTCTGAAAGTAACCAGAATATGGCGCAATAAGACGATACAGTATATACATGGCAACGTTGATAATATTCAGCTTGCATAAAGTTATTACCACCGAAATACTAGTAGCATACGTGGATACCTACCTAAAGATGACAGTCTGTCTACTGCTTTCGATGCTGCAAGTTAAGCACAGCGGAGTTTCTACATGCTTAAAGTTATATCCGGGTCGTATTTACGGCGGGGGGTACAAACGGGGCCGGACCTCCCCAGAGGGTCGTATGTTGATAACAAGTTATGTCAATCTATTAATTTTTAAGCCGTTTTATTAATTTCACATCTGTGTAAGTTAATATAGCAGAAACCCTTTGTTAAATATAGGTCTATAACAAAGTTTATTACACAGTGTTTTTGTGTACGCTGGTCCTTGTTAGGACCAGTCTCAGGCTGTTCTGGGCCAAGCCTCCATCAGCCATATGGGAAGGAAAGTAGGATTCGCACGCTAGTGCAGGCAGGCCGGTGAGAAGGTGGAGCCACATGGAAGGTAGAGCAGTGCATGTGGGTGTATTTGTGTGTCAGTGTAGTTTGTAGCCATGTAGGTGAAGGAAGAGGCTGATGGAAGTTTATTGCACAGTATTTGCGTGTACGTTTGAAATATGAAATATAGGAAAATCAATTAATTCAAGAAGTATCTCATAACCAATAATTAAAAAAATAGCGCTTATTTTTATTGTATTTATTACTTTAATGGTATTGATTTCAGTATGTTATTACACGTTTTTCAGCCACTTTGAATATTGTAATATTCATTAGTCTTAACTTGTATTTTCTTTTGTATAAAGCCGACCCCCCCCCCCCATGACCAAATTCTAGATTCGCTACTGAGTTATAACGTAAACAAGGAGATGTTGTGTGTGTGAGAGTGCGCGCGCGCGCGTTTGTGTTGCGGCGTTATATACTCTCAACAGAAGTGGGTGTCGTGGGTGTCTGTTGTTTCTGATCAGTCCGAATTTTTTAGATTTCGGCCCCACGTGAAAGTTTAAAATTAAGTCTTGACGCAAACATTTAACAGATAGAAACAGAAACAATGCGCTGCCGGGGGTTTATAGAGAAACATTCCAATAAAGCGCGTTTATTCTTGGGCAACAAACAACGTGTCTCAAACTATGCAGAAATTCCAATACACGCCCAAATTCTTCTCTTATTGGTCGTTATTGTGCGGGAAAGTTATTTTTGACGATGTTCGTCTATAAATACGGATTTGGTTGTCTGTCGTGTCAAAGTTTCTTACAATCTCCAGTCCGCGTTGACTTGTCTGGTGCTGTAACCCAGAATCTCGAGTCACGCTCGACTCCAAACTAACCTGACATCCACACATTACGATGATTGGTCGTGGTTTAGGACTTGAAAATGGTGGCAACACTGAAAGGCCTCGTCCAGAACATGACATTTAGCAGTTTAGCAAATGAGCACGACGAAGTTGGAGAGTTTTAACACTTTTTTTAAGGACGTTGTTCCAGGAATGTTTTCAGCAACTTATTCATATTGTTACGACATCACAGAACAATCTACTTGTTTCTCGAATGATCCATTGGAAGCCGGCTGAATTTTATGGCGTACGTGATTTCAACACGCGCTAGCGAGACTTTTGTAGACGCCGCCAGCCTCGCTGACTGTGTCAAAGCCGCAATTAGTTACGTCGTAGTGTAGAGATAACACGCAGTTATGGAATGTTCTAGCCTGTGAGCGGGGGTATAAATACAAGGGGTCAGTTCAGTATTTTGTCTTCGATTACTGGGTCCGTTCAAGTGGTTATTAGTGAAGTGTTGTGTTTAATAATCGGGCGGGACAATTGTAAAACAATTGTGTGTTACATTACTAAGTGACATTAATAAGTGACATTTTATTGCGTGTGAACAAGTTTTATTTGATTTGTTGTAAGAGAGTGTCTTGTTAATTACGAACTGTTTAATTGTGATAATTAAAGCTGGTGATTGGTGACTTAATTGGTGTCTTGTATTTTGTATTCCACTGTACCAAACTACGATAAGTAGATCGTCGTAACAATATTAAATACTTTAATTTTTGTGTAGCCTAAAATTCTGCAATTATAGTCAAGTAAATTACATGTCCAAAGACGACGGTTTAAACTGCGGTGAATCAGACTAGAGGAGTCATGACACAGAGAACCACCCATGGTAAACAGAAGTATCCATATCTGGAGAAAAGGTTGACGGTAGATTAGTAGGCTGTGCTTCCGTTTTCTGGCGCGTGCACAATTGTTTTAAAGCTACAATTACGTGAGTTATTTAACAGATATTGAGCGATTGTCATTATTAAGGAAACTCTAAATTATCATCATCATCATCATCATCACGACTCCAAGAGCTAGGCCGTAGACCTGTTCCGGAACCCATCTCTTCCTCAGTCTACCGACCGCCCGATTTCCGAGACTCGTATGAGTTCTGTAAGTACATATATTTTTACTTTGCTCTAAAACCTCCAACCTGGAGGACCAGGAACTTTGATTTCGGGCTGCTCTTCCCCTAGAGAGTTGCTTTCATCTCAGCTGACGAGCTCTCTCTACCCGATCGCAGTAGACTAACCAACTTAGCCCATATGTGCAGCCATTGGCCTACTGTAACTCTGAATTATTAATTTACAAATAATAGTGTAGGCCTAATCCATTTTGTTTTTACAATTATTCATAAGCCTTAGTTTGATTCAAGCAGCTGGTTTAGAAACAGGCCTACGTTAAACGAGTGTGTACTTCGCTGAATCTTTCAATAGCTCTAATGGTGGGGAGATTGATCCCCCGATCCTCCCCCTAGTTAGTCCACTGCTTCCAGCGTTGCTGAATCTGGTTGCAATTCCGCGTCCAAGCTACTGTACATTTTTTTCTCGCCGTAAATTTTGAATTTCAATATCACCACGGTGCATAATGTATTTGTTTAATATTCAATGCACGTATGTGGACAAGGTAATGTGTTTGCAATGTGAATGTTTCAGTAGGACAAAAATGCAACCTGAAGCACACACCGTATCAGAACTGGCTTCAATCGAATGCACTTATGCATATATCGGTCTCTGATTAATCAAGCTTTTTTTATAATTTTACTTCCATGTTCCATAAGGAAATAGAAGTATTGTGATGTCGAAAAAAATCGTGTTCGAGATAAGGGCTGATTCTGATTGTACTACCCTCAAAACATGAAGGAAAGACATTTTCCCAAAAGTGTTTGTGTGTCTGTGTGTAGAATTTTTTCTATAGCGGACGATAACTCCCGCTTGATTTTGGTGAAGATTGGTTAAGGGGAAAGGGAAGTTTACCTCTACAAATTTTATGTTTTAAGAAGAGTAAAGTACTTAATTTTGATAAAGTATCCTGAAAATAAGGCCATAATAATCCACTGTAGAAAGGTAGATGAAATGTCTATAAATAAAAAGTGTTTTTGAAGGAGAAGGGGGTAATTTTCTATAAATAAAAATGATAGTTGAACGGGGAGGGGATAATTTTTTTATGTGTACTACGTTATCGGCAACAAAGAAGTAGTTTGTTGTTAAAATTCCTTCCCGGGCTGTTTGGCCGTGATCCAATGTTTTCTGCAAAACCAGACGTTTCGGGAATGCCATCGACTGCCATCGTCAGTGAAAATCGAGTGCGCTAACGTGAGGTGGTATACGTTAGTGACCAGAGTACTGTGGTTATGGCTAAAGAAAGAAGTAGTGTCTATGGAAATATTTCATTTCGAAAATGATTTTATATACTGTATAAATCTTAGAACGTGGAAGTCATGTATGGTTCTCCATAGCGATATTTTAAATTGTGCTCCTAACGAAGTTGTTTTAGCCAGACATTGTGGTTATACAAAAATTATTAAACCGTTGTTAAAATGAACTCTTCAAGATGATTAAGGAATGTAGACAAAATCTTAGAGCACTGATGGAATGGTCGCTCGGCACTTGGCACAACAGGATAATAATATTTTCATCGGCAAAACGTAATACGGTGTGGGGCATAAAGTGTTCCTTTTATTTTATTAATTTAAAAAATATAGTATATACTTTTATTTCTCTAAATTTTTTATAAGCCTTGTTTCTACATATTCAACTGCCTTAAAAATAGGCCTACGTGGAGTGATTATGGAATTTGGCCGAATTACTTTGGGGGGGGGGTTGATACCCCTGTAGAAATACAATCCAGAATTAATTTAGGAACTCAGGACAATTGTTGCTGAGCTGTTGACCAGATGATGACAATGAATATTGTCGAAACGTCGACACAAATAATAATTTAAAATTTGTGTTATTCTTTTTGACCGATCCTCACAAACCCTTCACCTGAAAAATTTATTTATTTGGTTTGTTATGTATATACTTTAGTACGTTTTAATTCTCTCTTGGTTGGGAGACAGAGTATTGGTTATTTTAATCTGTGATGTATTAGTGTTTCTTTTTACCTGAAGACGGCTACAGATTCGTTGCGTAACCGACACGTCGCTTTACAAAAAAGTCAGTGTTGGAAGAAGCACGTCCTTCTAGTAGGCTTAAAATATAGACTACTTAAGAATGATACTATTGTTACGACTGTCTCACTGACCGTCGCGTCGTATGGTACAGTGGAAAACAAATACAAGACACCAATGAGGCGCGGATCGATGAAGTCTGTAACAGCCTCGGTGGTTGACGCGTGATAAGTGTCACGTAGGCTAATTTGTCTTTCATCTCAAAGTACGCACACACACATTACAGCTGGGCTCTGCTGTGATAGCCGAGAAACATGTAGAATGTTCTTTAATGGTGCAACAATAATGATTGCACTATGAGTGTACATGTGCAAACAACAACGTTGTGAATAAGTTGCATAAGTTCAAACTTATGTGCGGAACCATTGGGCGAACCGTTAAGTCAACAAGTAAAGGAATACGCCTACAATTCTACAAGGTGAAGACACTTCCCACACTTCTTTATCAGTCTGAGAAGTGAACTTTATCGAAAGGCCAGGCCAGTCGCATCCAAGCGGCTGAAATGAGATTTCTCAGGCACGTGGCAGGGTATACACTCAATGATTATAGAAGAAACACAGATATACTGCAGGAACTGAATATACTGTATATGAGTATACTCGACAGGATCTGAGTATACTCAGGCCAGTATCGGTTGAATTGTAGGGAACATCTTTGCCGAATGGATGACTGCCGCATCCCCAAACAACTATGGAACTATAAGCCGAGGGGACGGAGAGGTGTGGGACGTCCGAGGAAGCGCTGGAGTGACCAGCTCTAATCTTAGCCTATTTGAGACCATCCTTGGTTTAATCCTTGAAGATGATGATGATGATGATGATGATGAATGTACACCACGTAGAAATACAAGTGACCTGCTCGGTGTGTTTAATTTCATTTGTCTCGACTTAAGCATTAAAATACTGTAATACGTACGTCACCCATTTCACTTTTTCAACTGCAATATTTTTCACAGTTCACGCCTGCGTTGCTACTAAACAAGTTTTGTTTAAGTTACGCCTGTCTGTAGATAAAAAATATTTGGTTGTGGGGGTAGATGTTGCAAAAGTTTCTTCTTCTCCCTGACTACATGTTATATTTACGAAGGGCGTTATACATAAAAAAAATACTATCTTAGAGGAAAAATATATTATTCGCAAGTTTTCTACTCTTAAAACAGGCATTCACAGAAACACTGGCTGGCGCTAAAACAAAGTAGGCCTGTATACGAAGCGAAGTTTCCCTCCTCCTCACACTTGTATATGTTTGTGCATTGAAAATCTCTTTCCCGCTGAGACGATCGATAAAGAAAAGATTTGGTTTCTTCGTTGTGGAATCCCTGGATATTGTTAAACTTGAGTTTGAGTTGTAGTCGGTGTAAATGTCCACTGAAAGCTACTCTACTGTTTCGTGTGTTTGATTGTCTGCTTTAGAATTTTTGTTGCAGTTTTAACAAAATACATTTCAGAAAACAACACACAAAATGCAAACGACGATATGAGTGACAATCTAACCTATACTTAGGCAAATACAGCTGTGCTAACCCTTTCAGTCATTATTTTTTAGTTAAAACAAATTTTTTTTGTTATTTTCTTATTGTAATCATTCATATGAACACCCTGTAGTTAAACATTTTTGTAATTAATTTATAGGTTTTGAAAAATTGAATGCTGTCAATTGAAACCGGTGTGATTCCGCAGGTACATTACAAGAAAAATGTACATACTTCAGAAATAATAAATATTACTCACGTTATGTACCATTTATTACAAACAAATAGATTTTCTCACTTAACATAAAATTTAACAAAACAAAATTATTGTTTTTGTTGACAGAATGTGAAACATTACATTGGAACATTCAAGTCTTCTCCTCTCCTTGCATTCTTATAACTTGAACATCTGTTCCCTTCCCTCAATCTTAATTAATCAGTAAAAATGGACGTCGCATCTGGCATCTCAAACTAGACTAATTTCCTTCTTGGATCTTTCTGGGTTTTCATATTCATCTTCCTCTTTGCTGGCTGACCGCGGACGCCCGCTTTTCTTGGCAGAGGAGATTTCTTCTTTTTCCATCAAAATCAGTGCTTTACCAATGCTGTTCTGAATTTCAGTAGATACATATTTTCTTTCATGTTTCTAGATAGTATAAGCCCAGTGAAAATTACAATAAATTCTTTGTAACTTTACAATATGATGGAATCTTTTTATATTTAAGCGTAGTTAGTACCCACTAGTCATGGTAAGCGTCAAATAATTAAAAATTAAAAACATTTCGCATGCAATCAACAAAAAATATTTTGAAACTATCATGTTTATGTGCTATTCACACCTTTTCCAAACAGTTGTGTTGATTATTTTATGTCAGACTTAAATAAAATTAACCGTAAAATATAATTGAAAGCACAGTATCTCAAAAGTAACTCTCAACACACTGACCAACACGGGAAACAACTACATCATCTCCAAATCAAAACTAAGTGAAACGTTTGGTTGTGGCGAAAGTTAGAACTATGATGTCGTCAGATACTACAAAAATAAGGAATACGAATACAGCACTCGTTTGGACTCAGTAGTCGACTGAACACACTGGTATTAATTGACAACACGGTGACCGAAAGCGTTATGACATGTCATTTTTTAAACATGGTTCATGGAGTCATAACATCTGTTTTAACATGTTATCCGTGGAGATCTTTAAACATGGATCCGTCGCGATGAATAGAAGAGAAAAATACCTCCAACTAAACTAAACTGCATACCGTGCTCCTGTACCAATCAGATAGCACTTGATGCTGATTTGTTCATACTGTTTCCCGAGAAGATTATCACCAAGAAGACCGCACCACACATTAAATGGAAAGATATGTTGACCATGTCTTGTAGCAGTCTCATTTAGGTATTCTTCTGCCCAAGCGTGGGTGTTTCGAAAGTTTACAACGCCATTTCTTCTAAATTGTAACACTTTACTGGAGCCTTTTAGTCAGTTTTGTTTTTAATTGAGTCGAATTTTTCAAATTTGTATTTACTTTTAATAGAATTTATACACATACATTTTCTCATAATTAAATCCTCTACAAAGTTAGTTACAAATATTTATTTGTTTATTGGCAAATCAACGAAGTTATTTTATCCCGAATCTAAAAAGTCTGTTTTTCGACTCCAATGCTATGTGGTTTACATAGTTTGTCTTAGAAATTAATAAAGATAGAGATCTGGCACCTTTTTTATTGAAATTTTCAGATCAAAGCCATAAGAAATCACCGAAATTACCCTTCACTTTATACCCCAAGAATTTCAGAACAGTGTCATTTTACTGAGGGAGAAAAAATCAGGGCGAACTGGTTCGCGATCTGTAACTTGCTTAAGAACCATTTTCGAACCTATGTTTATATAAACTTTGTTTCTTATTTTTAGCTATAGAATTACCTCTCGAAAGATTACTGTGGAATTTTGAATCACCGTATATAGTAGGCCTATGTGTTTGGTGCCATGTGTCTGCAGTCAATCGAATTCACATCGGCGTCGACCAGTAAGAATCAGTTTTCTATATTGCTCAATACTTTAAGTTTCGAATGTAAGTAACGAGTTGGTGTCAATTTCAGTATCCGGTATACATGATACGGTGATCAGTCGTTTTGCAAGTAATCTTGTTTTGATCAGTAATGATATCATTTCCTTGTTGTGAGGATGACTAAAGCCAAAACACAGATTACAGCCACGCTACCCGTGACGTCACTTCCGTACCGGTACGCTAAGCACGTACGCCATCGGGTCGGTGTAACTGCAACTTATCTTGTAAAGCGCGCTTTAACTGGGTGAATCTCCCCCCTCCTACCGCATAGTGTCAGCTGTTATTTAAGCGTTAGTCCACCACCCCTAACTCAAACAAACACAGGTGTATAATTTTTCCCCCTCAGCTGTTAATCTTCTCTAAAGCGTTATGTGAGAGCGTGTACTCATCCCCCCCAGGCCATTCACCTTTGGAAATTAAATGTGTTTACTACTTTAACTGTAAACATCTCAGTTTAAATATCTCAGTGTTACTTAATAGATTCTGTGTAAAACTTTAGTCGCGACAAGTAACTCGGCTCTTGCTGGAGTTTTACACTTCTCGGAAGCAGACTAACGACGTACACATAGTTGTTGTGGGCTCCAACTTGCATGTACAATTAAACTGTTAAAGTTACCTTGTGTATCCAGGTTCCCTTCCTTGCAAATTCTTTTTTTATATTTTATACACCACGCGTTTCGAGACTTATAGTCCCACCATCAGGTGATAAAATATGTTCACTCACATGGAGTAGGGCTACGTCAATTAATAAAAGCCACAGACATCCCGTTGTTTAATATCTCACGATGCGCATCGCTACGGGTTTCGTGAGTGCGTAACGATTTCACATCACACTGTGCCCGCAATTATCCATCATATTGTTCTAGCACGCGTATAGCTGTATCATATGGCTCGTTGGATTTGAAAGAAAGTTTTCATTCACAAGCTGATCACCCTGAGTTTTGGAGGCTCTGTAATTTTCAAACAGATGATCAACGGTTACAGTAGCACGATTGTAGATAGATTGGTAACTAAAGAAAGAAAGAACTTACATAGAAATAACAATGAAACACGCAATAGGGATCAGAAATATATATCAACACAATATATTAATCTTTTACTCAGTGCTATAAATAAAGTTTTAAAAAGTGTGACTACACAGTTTATTGTAAAGTGAATAACTGCATTTTAAAAGCTTTAAGACCCGAGGTTCAGTAGACCAGTAGAAAGCCGTTCGGTGGTGTATAAAATAGAGTGCGAAGACTGTAAACTTTTATATTGGACCGACAGGCAGAAAATTCTTGGATAACTACAAGGAACATCAGAAAAATAATAACAAAATATGCAGACAAACATGATCAGAGGATTCAGATTTACGATAACCCAATAATGCGACACGTGTTGGAAGAAGCTGCACACGTCCTGAGGCGACTCAAAAGACAGAAGCCACATGATCTGGTATTGCAATTGGAAAGCAATTAATACGTATAGATCCATAAAACTCTACGTAAGATAGAGACAGAATAATCTTGGGATTATCAGCTGGGCTTCACCCCATCATCCCTGAAGGAATCATGAAGGAGAAGCTGCTGGATGAGCTTGCTCAGTTCTAGCATTGAGGGAGGTGTTTTTGGTGGGTTAGAGGCCCACACTACTAGGAACTACGGGGATCATAGTTTCTATAGAGATTTTCACCTACCCTCGTAAAAAAATTAAGTTTAACATTGATTTTTCGCCAAATTAAAACGTGAATATCATTATACAATTAAATTAAAAATCTATTCAGCCTCGTCGACTGATCATTCAGCACAGTTCGGATATTTTGGAAAAAGATTATTTCTTAGAGCTGTAAATGGTTGGACGCTAATACACAGAATAAGTAACAATAATATAAGACCGGAATTCCAAACTTTATTTTGCAAAACAAAACTAATGAATACAAATTCAATAGGTATAACAATTTAGATCAGCGATTCTCAACCTTCTTAACTCCTTGATCCACCTTGAAGAATATTGCCACTTCATGGGTCCCATAAGCAACGAAACAACAGACATGAGATTTCCTGAGATACAGAAATATTATAATTTAGCTATTAGCTTATCATGTAAGGCATAAATGTTTCCTTTAATCTTTGTTCTCTCACAATAAATTTTTGTACCCATTCTACGTCCCCTTCAGATTTTATCTTTTTCATATTGCATTTTTTAAAGGAATACTTTTACATAAGTAATGCACTTTTCACACGGGGAAAAGCTAATTTCCTGAACGGAAAGTATAAAAAAATTATTTAAAGTAGAAGGTCAATACAATTAATTAATTCCTTTGTAATGTATACTAACAGTCTTTGTAAATATCCGATAGAATTTGGTAAAACTGAATTTTGTTTAAACAGAATTTTCAAAGCACACGTTTTATGTGGCTTGATTATAGGCCTACTGCTGTTATCAAAATAATATTAACTGTTATTTAAACAAAGATATGATAATGTTTTGTTTTCCAATCGAAATTTCTTTTTATTTTTGTTCTCACAGGTAAAACAAACCTGTGTTCCATCTACTGTATGCGAATGAAACTAAGAAAACAAAACTGATGACTTCAGATAGAATTTCACCTAAAGAATTCGTAGTGGTTCCAAACCTATACACTGTTTGTCATTTTGAAAAAAAGTCATTGAAATTTTTCAAAATTATCAGAATATTGCCTGCTTTATAAAATTGTTCTAAAACGTTTCACAATGAATCAGCTGATTTATAAATTTGTAGATTTTAGCCTATATAATTATAAACGTGGTGGTGAGTAAGTTGCATAAGTTCAAATTTATGTGCGGGACACTAGGCGAACCTTTAAGTCAGCAAGTAAAGGAACACGCCTAAAATTCTACAAGGTAATGACTTCTGCCACACGTCTTCATTGGTCTGAGAATTGGACCTTAACGAAAGGCTAGGCCAGTCGCATCTAAGCGGCTGAAATAAGATTTCTCAGGCACGTGGCAGGGTATACTCTTCATAATCATAGAAGAAACACAGATATACGGCAGGAACTGAATATTATGAGTATACTAGACGGGATCGCCCAGTATCGGGTGAATTGGTGGGAAAATCTTTGCCGAATGGATGACTGCCGAATACCCAAAAGACTATGGAACTATAAGCCGAGGAGACGGAGAGGTGTGGGACGTCCGAAGAAGCGCTGGAGTGACCAGCTCTATTCTCTGTCTGTTTGAGACCGGAACAAACCATCTTTGGTTTAATCCGTGAACATGATGATGATGATGACAATTATAAACAATTGGATGTAATGTTATGAAAATGATTAAAAACAGGGCTCTTAGGCTGTGGTCAGTTGCTATATAACAGCGATACCCTCGGCAAGGTTTCGAATCCCACTCTCGGGTATCTTCTACAGGTCTCAAAAAATCGACAGAGTGTTGTGAAAACAGTAACAGCGGATCCTGGCTGAACGATACCCGACTCCTTTTTTCAGGAAAGAGCAACAGGCGGCCGGTAACGTGAAGTTAGTATATATCCTTGGCCACCAGCTCACAGCCAATCACAGGCTCTCGACCTGATCGCGGTCCAAAGGATCCTTCAGTACACAATGCCATATCTTATTTAATGCCAGGCTTTCGAGACGCCGATTCATTGACTAGTCGGAATACCTATAGGCCTATAACTCAACCGACTCTGTGTGCGGGCGAGGATAACACATTTGTCGGCCAATATCCGCCGTCACTTTTTCACAACATTCTGTCGCTTTTTTGCGGCCTGAAGAAGACCCCCGAGGGTGGGGCTGAATCGTAGCAGACGATGTCGGTAGCTAACAGCAACTGACCACAGCCTAACAGCCGGGGTTATTACCAGGTTGATAACATTGATATACGGCAGGAACTGAATATTATGAGTATACTCGAGACGATCGCCCAGTATCGGCTGAATTGTTGGGAACATCTTTGCCGAATAAATGACTGCCGCACCCCCAAACAACTATGGAACTATAAGCGGGGGGGGGGGCGTCCGAGGAAGCGCTGGAGTTATCAGCTCTAATCTTTGCCTATTTGAGACCGGAACAAACCATTATTGGTTTTTATATTTGATGATGATTATGATGATGATGAATATTGATACCAGGCGTGTCACCTTACGATATAAAGTCGATGTAAATAAGATCGTCGAAAAATGGTTGAACGGAAAAATAATTTGTACTTTATTAATTAATAATAATAATAACATAAAATCCTGGTCGTTTCTGCTTGTCGTTATTTTCTCCAGAGAGAGAATTATCGTTGGTAGTCATTAAATTTGATGCCCTCTGCAAGTGTCTACTTTATGACAGGTAGTTTGTGAAGACGGCGTGTGAACAAGGGGGTTGAGACCGGCGCGTGCAGGTCATTAGTGGGGGTAAGTCGTCATCACATACAGGTTAACGTCTCACACACACACATTACGTATATAAATATAGCAGCAGCAGCAGCAGTGTACAAAGCGATGTTACGTGGCGTGTGTATCATTACGGGCAGGAAATAAAGACGAGCTCAACTCCTTATGAATTACATACATACACTAAGCTACTGTCTCTTGTTGGTGTCCAACTGTGTTTATTTCCGCACAATAACGGCACAAAATAAAACAACAAAAATTGTACTCCGTTATATTTTACATCTTTTTCTTCT
This sequence comes from Magicicada septendecula, assembly GCA_034769895.1. NCBI lineage: Eukaryota > Metazoa > Arthropoda > Insecta > Hemiptera > Cicadidae > Magicicada > Magicicada septendecula. The sequence goes on along the minus strand of CM068369.1, from coordinate 2,458,641 downwards.
GATAGTTCCTATCCGTTTCGGATGGTGGATATCATACAGACTATTTTAACTTTCTGTACTGCTGCACGGAATAAGTCAGTTGTATTCATGTCATACCAGGTCCTTAAATTTCTCAGCCATGAGATTCTCGGTCGCCCAACTGTTCTCTTTCCAAGTACTTATCCCTGTAGTATGGACTGGAATAAGTAAAATCTCTGTTCATTTTCGCGAGATGTCCCAGATACATTGTCTTAATAACTTCCATATTTTTCTTCAACTTTCTAAGAACTTCAACATTAGTTGTATGTGCTGTCCATGAAATGATCAGTATTCTATGGTAAACCCACATTTCGAAAGATTTCAATATTTAATTTTGGTTTCAGTCAAAGTCCAAGATTCTACACCGTAGAAGAGGACCGAGAATACGTAGGAGCATAAAAGTCTCATCTTTGTGTTTGCTGTTAAATCGTGACTTTTGAATAAACTGCTCATTCTAGTGTACACTGCTCTTGCCTTTTCAATTCTACTCTTTATTTCTTGAGAGTGGTCCCATTGTTCATTGACTATAGTACCAAGATATGTAAATCTTGCTTAAAACGTTCATCTGGCCTTTGGTTTATTTTAAGGTTTATATTTGGTTTACATTTTGTATAGTTTAGTGAAATTAAACTTCTTCTGAAACTTGGTCTGAAAAATAAAATAAGAAAAGGGACCGTCTGAAATTGTATAAAACATAAGCAGTGTGTGAAATTGACAGTGAAAGCTGGACACAAGAGAGAAGAATGGAAACGCAAGACATGAAGTTTATAACAGTCATCATCACCACGCCAAGGACTAGGCCTTAGACCTATTAGGGAACCCATCTCATCCTCGGTCTACCGACATCTCTCTTATCAGTAGGGTGATAAGACAAAGGCAGACACAGGTAGACGGATATCAGGCATGCGATTCAAGTGTTCACACTATCTTCTTCTGAGGTGTTCAGTCTTCTGGTGCAATGATACAATGTTTAAATCGCGTCTGATATCCTCGTTACTTCTCCGATCCAAGAGAGAACAACGTTGCATGCCTCTGAGAAATTTCATTTCGGCTGCCTGAATCCTCTGCACGTCCCTTTTACCAAGAGTCTATGTCTCATTATAGACAGTTTTATCAGTCGGTGTTTTATTTATCAGCTACCTGTGAATCGTTCCACAGATGTGTCTAAATTTGGTTAGGTTACTATCCTAATCAATTATAACAAGAGTCAAAAGATATAAATAAGCCGACTAGAGGGAAAGACTTCTTCCACAACTGCTTTTTTTATATAAAGCGACGTTTCGGCGACGCGCCAAATCTGTATTCGTCTTCAGGCTAAAACAAACACTAAAACATGTCCAATAAAATATAAAACAATACTATATTCATGTTTATCGGTGTCCAAGCTACTTATTTATATATTGATAGAATAAAGTATTTACCTTATTTTGTTTGTCCGTCTGGTGGCTTTATTCCTTCTTCGTTATTACGACGCGTTTCGGGACATATACCCCATCCTCAGGTATTGTCACTCAGCAGAGGTCGTCATTTAAGTAAAAATATCAACACATAAAACATATAATATAACTTAAACATAATCAACAATAAAAACGTTTAAACTTTGGAGCACGCTTTGCCCCCATCCCGGGGGCAGTCGACCGTTGTAGTCCGGGATGCGCATCTCGACTTGTACGTGCTCCAAAGTTTAAACGTTTTTATTGTTGATTATGTGTAAGTTATGTTATATGTTTTATGTGTTTATATTTTTACTTAAATGACGGCCTCTGCTGAGTGACAATACCTGAGGATGGGGCATATGTCCCGAAACGCGTCGTAATAACGAAGAAGAAATAAAGCCACCAGACGGGCAAACAAAATAAGGTAAATACTATATTCTATCAATATAAAACAATACTCTGTCTCACAACCGACAGACAGTCAAAACATACTAAAGTATTTACATAACAAACAAATAAAAATTAAATAAGTAAATCAAACTTACCAACTATCGAATCTATAAAGTACCACGCACACAAGTTGTAACGACACCAAAATTCTAAAAGAAATAAGCGCATCTATTTAAGTCAAGCATAAATAATATATATAGTAATATAATAATAATAATGGAGCACAATATGAATGACAAAAGCCTAAGGGAAGTTTAATAAACTAATTAGAAAATGAACTTGATGAAGAAGATTTGCAGTATAAAAACAGATAGAATAATAGAAGGATAATTAAAACTACTATATTACAAGAGGTATTAAATAACAAAGGTGAATGACATTAAGGCTAATAAATCATTGAACTCTGAAGTGAAGGTATATAAAAGAGAAAGAAATCTACTTAAGAAATATACCAACAGTAATATTGAATATAATATATAAATGGAGTTATTGGAAGGCAAGGTAGAATAAGAAAAAATATTCAGAAGATAAAAGATTCCAATGGTGTGTATAATGATGTCAGATTTTTAATTATTTTTATTTATAGAGTGCAGAAAGCTAAGGCACCACTCTAGAATTATTTTATGGGCAGCAGCCAAAGTGCACTGTACCAGGTATGTGAATGTTCGGATGACATGGTGTCTACACTGTCTTGAAATTATTGAAATTCTGGAAATATTCTGGAATTGAAAATTGACTCTTGAAATTATTGAAATATTCTGGAATAGGATTTCAAAATCTTTGAATACTGGAATTTTTAATTCTTTGAAAATTTATATAATAAAAAATGTCATTTTTTGAAAAATTTGAAAATAATTATTTTAGATTATAATTTTATACAGTATTGGCTTAGAAAATGTAATTACATAATAAATATTCCTTTTATTTTTTGCATGTAAAATATATTTATAATTTAATTAATAAAATTTAACATTTTTTATATCTGAATTTTGAATATTTAATGTTTAAAAGCAAAGATTATTATTGAATATTTAACCAAAAAATTGCAGCTTATTTTTATTTCATACAATTCAATAAAAATAAAATAATAAAAAAAATGTACTTTTTTTATCAATGACTACAAAACCACTGTTAATTAAAGAATTTTTTGATGCAGCTAAAACATGTTACACTTGAATTCTAAAAATAATTATTTTTTCATGGAAAATATTTCAATAGGTAAAGAAGGCAGATAAATTTTAAACCACAGACAGGCGAGTTCAAGCACCTGAGTGTAGTTAAAGTACCATTCCCAAGCACCTGAGGTTTCACTCGCCTGTCTCTGGTTTAGCTGCGTTGAACTCGCTTTTCCCCGGGCATCTGGAATTTAACTCGCCTTTCTCTGGTTTAGCTGCGTTGAACTTGCTTTCCTCTGGGCATCTCTGATGTAACTCGCCAGTCTCTGGTTTAGCTGCGTTGAACTCGTTTTACCATGGGCATCTGGGGTTTAACTTGTCTTTCTCTGGTTTATCCGCGTTGAACTCACTTTCCCCCGGGCATTTTGGATTTAACTCGCCTGTCTCTGATTTAATGCCCGTTATCGTTCAAAAATCACATTTTGCGATAAATCGCTTGGTCTGGTCACTTGTATAAGATTACCGTCTTCGGTTTGAGACAAGATGAACACCTACTTAAAGTTTCAGGTTTGGGTTTAACTGTCTACAGTTTTAAAAACATTTAACTTGATTTATCCTAGGTTCTTGGGTTTAAATTTACCATTAACGGTTTTAAGTGTGTTGAATTCGATTTTTTTAGGATTACTCGGTACAATATTTCATTATAAATAAAATTCAAAAACCCGTAAAAAATATTCTGGAATTTTCTTAAAGTTGATTATGGAAATTCTGGAAAAATTCTGGAATTGCAAGAAAATTTTTTTGTAGACACCATGGATGAGCAATTGGACGTAAAAGGGCCACTCAACGCCGATATTCATATATAATACCATATTAATATAGGGGGAATCATTTAACAATAGTATGGAATCAATTTGAATAAAAGAATGGAATATATAAATAAAATATACAATGAACCAAGAGAAAACTCAAGAACTACAATTCGTTAAAGCCACCAATACAAATAAACAAACTCCAGAGATAAAGAAGAAAATAATTGGTATCGATAAGAAAGGTAGGTTTCAATTTGCCTATAATAATGAAGAATTTGTTTAATAAATGTCAATCTTATCACCAAGCAATATTAATACCATAATATCATACACTTCAACTGTTGAAGACATCAGCAAGCAATAACAACAAGTTATCTAAACAAATCGAAATCAAAATAATTTGAAGGAAGAAACAATAATAAATAAAAGTGTGAACCTATTTACAAACCAAAAGTCCTACAACAGACATTACTATGACAGATTACTATACTATATAGACAGTACCCAGTTAGATTTGGAGTAGTCCATAAACAAATAAATAATGATAATAAATTTAATGAATAATGAATGAATCAATTAGAAAGTCATATAAAGTACAATACAAATTTAGAAGTAAATGTAAAATGTAATTAAGATGTGCTACAAATGTAATATAAGACAAGTGTAATTAATTGGTAAGAGTATGTGAGATACAGTGGTATTCAATTAAGAATAACTGTGGGTGGATAGTAATTAGAAACAATTATTTAATGAAATGAATTACTAATCCATAGTAGCAGAAGATACTGGCATTAACATTTAGTTGTTTATTATTGTTGAGTTATATAAGTTTAATAGATATTAATCACACAGACAATGGTTTAAAAGTGTGCATTCAGTTAAGCCCTAAAGGGAATTATAGTAATTAAAATATAATTGTCAATTAATAGTTTGTTTATATTTAAAGAAATTAATTAATATAAAACAAGTGTAAGCAGGATCGATTATGAGTCTTCCAATATAAAAATATAATCAGTCAACATAGGCCTAGATGATTATGTTCAGTAAATAATAAATTATTCAAAAATATTTGTCAAATTACAAATAACTATAATATTTGATATTAAAATTGTTCATAGTTTTGTCAGATAAAATAATATGTAAATTGTATTAAGTATTATGATGTAATAACTAAAAAGCAACTTGTATGTAGAAGGTAAAATAATGTATTATATAAAAATAATATCCTATGACAACTAAATCTCAATTTGAACAGATATGACCAGAGTATTTATGTGTATCCAGGAAACCAAAAGAGAGAAAAAGAATGTTGTTGATTATTATTAAGAAATAATAAGCCAAGAAGGAGAGTTGAGTGTAATTTTTGAAAACAAGCTAAATATTTATACAAGAAACATATGAATATTATTAAAAAATAATATAATAGAAAGTAAAAAAACATTATATCAAACTATAACAGAATATAAGATTCAAGTAATTAAAGAAACAGCTTAACAAACCAGCCTTTAAATCTTACTGATGACACAAACAGAAGAACAACTACACTTGGATTGAATTAATAACAAGACACTGGACTTCAATCACAATATTCCAACAGAAGGCTTCGGTTATATTAACAAAAGAGAAGATAATCGACCCTGAGATTTCTAAATTATATTAATAGTTACAGTAAATAGACTAGCAATATTTTGAATAAAATTACAATATTATTATTATTATTACCAAATACAATTCCATGTGTTTTTATTTATATAGAAATAGAGTTAACAAGTGTTACTAATTGATGTACACAAAGAGAGGGATAAATTAAGTTAAAACCCGTCTTGTAATAAATTCACGCATCCAAAGTGAGGCATAAAGAACCTGTAATTCCTGGAGTGTTTATAAATTGGCGAAACCAACAGTGGGAATTAGAAGATAGTGATAAGGGACAATTACGTGTGGTTACAAATTTCACAGTTTACAGTTAATCTTGAAGCGTTGAAGAGTTTTATGTGTGTGGTGTTTTATAGATTCCATAATAGGTAAATTTCCTAACCTAACCTACATACAAACAATAGGACCATACTAATCCACAACCACACGACCTTTGAAAACCAGACGCCCTTGACAGTGTTCGATACTTGTAGTCATCAGAGGAGTCACTCCGAGCGTTGCTACCACACAGGGGTATTGAGCCCTGTCGGTGGGACGCTACATCTATAACTTCGTGCTCGGTCTCAGTCGAGCGGCCGAGGATGACTCACGAAAGTTTACGGGAGAGATAATACCAAAATTTGAACAAAATTGTGGTTTGAGCCAAAAACAGTAGTTTATAATACGCTCATGTAGTTTAAACAATAATGTAGAAAACAATAAGATTTGGTTCTGGAACAAATGGCAATTTTTAGCTTCTTCAGTTATTTTATTTTTATAAGCAACTGAGAGTTTAAGAGTTAGTTTAACGTTGACTCTAACTTGTAGAAAATTAATTTACTGTACTGTAGCAGGTTACTATAGTAACGACTGTCAGAAGATGCAGTGTGTCGTCGCTTTGCCAGATAATGCTCGTCTAAGTGAAATATCGAATCTGTCGCTACTGATTCCGTCGATAGCGATGCGATCTAAACGAATAGATCAGCCGTGTTATGTTAACTCTTCTTCTTCTTCTTCTTCTTCTTCTTCTTCTTCTTCTTCTTCTTCTTCTTCTTCTTCTTCTTCTTCTTCAGTTTGTTCCGTAATACTGTATATAGTAATAGAGACTATACAAAGTCGAAGCGGCTGCTTAGTTTGATTCTGTCAATGCTGGCAACTTGATAAACTTTTATTTCTCTAGTGTACAGTAGCGCCCTAGTCTAGTTGGTGATCGATGCATCTTGGCGTACCCTGACACTGAAATTGAATTATCTCCTAAGACGTTACTTCAACAGTGTTGTGAATTCACTGACGACTGCAATAAGTTATATTTGTTTAATAAACAGTAAAACGTGGATACCGTTTTAGGTTATGTTTCGTTTTTTAATATTCGTGTCTATCTGGTGTCGTTGATATTACCAATAGCCTACCTGTACATTAAAACTTGGTTGATGATGACAGATTGTAAAAAATGTAAAAGCTTCGAATTTATGGCTTGAAAATCTAACATTGATTAATGCTTTGAGACATTTGTATGTTGAGTCTAGGTTCCAAACAAAGTTAGGAAATTACCTCATCATCATCATCACATCTTCACAATAGGGCATAGGAAACGTACTGCTCGTTCTGTCTTCAAAGAGCCTACATCCATCTCTTCCTGGGTCTATCCTCATACCTGTGTCCTATATTTTTGTTCTTCCAGACTTGTTTGGCCCGTCTTGAATTTGACATTATTTCCAAGTGTTCTTTCCACCGTTGTTTGTAATCTTTTAAGTTTCCATTCAAGTTAAAAACCTGTAACTCTTTTCTTATGCCCTCATTCTTGATACGGTCAAGTTTAGAACACCTTTTAATATTCTTAAGAACACGATTTCTGAGGCCTGTAATTATCTGTCTGAAGAATTTGTTGTCAGCAAAGGTCTTCGACAACGATGTTGCATCTCTCCTACCATACATGTCGCAAGAGCATTACAAACGTGGTAAAGGTAGTGTATAGGAATGGCAGTAGACCTTGGAGAAGTGTGTTTGTACACTCTGCAGATTGCGGAAGACTAGGTGATTATTGCGAATGACAAGGAAGTAACGTCTCGGAAATCGCGAGAGGAGTACAACTAAGCCTACTAGATAGAGGGACGGACTTCTTCCATCACTCCCTTTTGTGTATAAAGCAATGTTTCGGCTACGTACCAAATTTGTAACCGTCTTCAGGCAAAAACAAACACTAAAACATCACAAATAAAAAAAAAAAACATACTCTGTCTCACAACAAACAGTGAGTCAAAACATACTAATGTATACACATAACAAACAAAATAAAAAAATAAATAAAATTTACCTATTGGAAAGACGAATTATTGGAAAAATATTAGGCCCACTAAAAACTTCAGAAGGTTGGAATTTAAGAACTAATGATGAAGTATATCACAGAATAAAAACGTAACAGAAACAATGAGAAAAAGAGGACTATTATTTTTTGGACATTTATATGGAATGGACGACAATAGGTTAACAAAGCAGATCTTCAAATATCTATGGGGGAAGAAGTGAACACGAAGTTGGATTAAAGAAGTCCAAAAGGTTTTAGAAAAATTAATATAAACGCAGAAGAAGCACTTGAAAGAGAAGTTTCTACCAAGCAGTCCAGGGCAGGAGACAGAAAAACCCAGGTTCAAGTGGACTGAAGACAGGAAGAAGAGACATAGTGAAAAGATGAAAGAATATTGCGAAAAAAGAAAAGAACAAGGAATAAAGAATTGAAATTGGCATGTGGTCCTCAGATGGCCGATACAAAAGAAATTCCTATTATGAAATCTATAAAACACCACACACACACACTGAGTATACACACACAAAACTTACCCACGCTTCAAGGTCAACTGCAAACTGCAATTAGTTGCGTAGCCAAAACGTCGCTGTACATAAAAAAAAGCAATGATAGAAGAAGTCCATCTCTCTAGCAGGCTTAATGTCAGTAACCCATCACTGACGTCTTTTAAACAAATCAAAAGATGTAACCAGTGGTATATGATAACGAACGAAATAATCAAAACAGGACTTTAAATCAAATTTAAATTTATCTAGTTTAAATTATACGTTGTGATTAAGTTGAATAAATTCAACATTATGTCCGAGACCATTAGGCGAACAATTAAGTCAGCAAGTAAAGGAACACGCCTTAGATTCTACAAGTTTATGGCCCTTCCCATTCTTCTTTATGGGTCTGAGAAATGGATTTCAACGAAAGGCCAGGCCAGTCGCATGCAAGCGGCTGAAATGAGATTTATCATCCACGTAGCAGGGTATACTCTGCATGATCATAGAAGAAACACAATACGGCAGGAACTGAATATTATGAGTATACTAGACAGGATCGCCCAGTATCGGCTGAATTGGTGGGAAAATCTTTGCCGAATGGATGACTGCCGCATACCCAGACAACTATGGAACTATAAGCCGAGGGGACGGAGAGGTGTGGGACGTCCGAGGAAGCGCTGGAGTGACCAGCTTTAATCTTTGCCTATTTGAGACCGGAACAAACCATCCTTGGTTTAATCCTTGAAGATGATGATGATGATGCTGATGAAATTAAATCATAAAAGAAAACAGAATTAAATGGAACGAACATTTTGAAAAGGCTCGAAGAAAATATAAAAGCAATAGCATAAATAGCCTATATTAAGCTAAAGCATAAAAAGATGGAATACTTAACGGGGAACAAGCGTAAAACGTGAAGTGTCGATGATGATGACGATAAAATATTGATGAAACCCGAGCTGTAACAAAACGTGCAACGAACAGCACAAAGCGGAACGCTTCATTTCATTAATAACTATAAATATTAAAAATAAGATATTGCGACGTGTAGGTGTCGCTTAGAATAAGTAGTCGAGATTTACTTATAGGAATGAAGTGAATTTATTAATGGTGATATTCTTTTGTAATAATCTACTGAGCTTTTAATATAGTTTTTAAAAAAATAATTAATCTCTCTCTGTTGACCTTTGATAATCAATATTCTTGTTCAACAAGGCTCCCGAGGAGACCAATTCTTCATGCAGTACGAAGACTTACACGGCCGGTGTCATTTTGATTAAAATTACTTCCCGGGCTGTTTGGCTATGGTTCAAAGTTTATGACAAAACCAGACCTTTCGGCAATGCCATCTTCAGTGGAAACAAGTAAACGCTAACGTGAGATGAAATACGTTAGGACCACATTACTGTGGTCAAGGCTCACACAGTACTGTGGTCCTAACGTATATCATCTCACGTTAGCGTTTATTCGTTTCCACTGAAAATGGCACTGCCGAAACGTCTGGTTTTGTCATAAACTTTGGACCACGGCCAAACATCCCGGGAAGTAATTCCAATCAAGAAGAATAATTCTTGTTCAAAAGCTGATAATTTTTACGACTGAAATAAGAGGCACAAAACCTACATCTTTAATTTTACTTAAAAGTTGCATACATTACGTACGGTAGTACTGATTTTTAACCTAACTACTGTCATCAGTTAGCTCTCTTTATTCAAACATTTTGATATAAGTCCCATCTAAAAATTTCCCATATCATAAAAGATATTTAAAGTGACGTGTTTTTATGAATATCGCGTAAAATAATTACGTACCCTCTAACACGCGCGCTCCACACGCGGCTCAGCATCGTTACGCAGTATTTCACAGCACTTAAAGTTGTTACACAAGCCTAAATGAATACTTAAATAATATAAGAATACTTAATAAAATAACTTAATACTTAATACTTAATAAAATAAGAATACTTAAATAACTTAATACTTAAAACTGACATTTTTAACAATTTCCTTATCAACTGGTATATAATGTTCAAACCTGCAATCACTACTTACTCACACAGTGTCTTTATATGCTATCATATGCTTTTACCCTCTACTACATTACATGTGCAATTACAATGTCCATGAGTTATGGAATGGACCCCACCAGGAAGAACGTAAAGAAGAAGACCATCTATCACCTGGACAAAAGAAACTCAGACTACGTTGAGGGAAAGAGAAATTAATTGAAGATCTTTGGATGGACAAGCAGCAGTGGAAGATGAGAATATAATCAATTCTGTAATCTATGGTTCCGGAAAATGTGTAAATATTGCACGGTCGGAATAAAAAAATGCCTATTGCAATATAAAAATGAAGAAAAGATAGAATATAGACAGTAGAAGAGAGACAGATAAGGTCATGGTGTTACATAGGAGGAGGCGAGAGTGAAAGAGATTCGTAGTTGCACCATAGACATACTGAATTAAATTTAATAAATTATTCTCTCGGCCATTGGAGACATGAACATCCCTATTAAAGGCATACGAGAAAGGCGTATGGTATGTTTTCAAAATGCGATATTATATTTCATAGAAAAATAAGGGAATTCAGGGTAATATGAGCATTGTGGGAAATGTGAGCATAGTTAATACTTAACCATATTTGTCAAAGAGGGTAAATAATTTTCCCCCAATTTTGTGTTGGCGACGCTATTTTGATTGTTATGGCGCCACGCTAGATCGCACCTCTGCTTTGTCAAACGCATTTTAAGCTAAATTGTCATTTAAACGTCTTACGAATTTGTCTCCATAGTTATTCAAGCGTCTAAATAATTAAGATTTAATTACCAATATAATGTTGCTGTACAAAAAAATTAATATTCTGTCGTAAATACTATTTAAAAGAAAGTGGCCGACATATGATTGGCTGAGAGCAGTGCAGGTTGTGTGCTTATGTTTTAAGTTTTATTATGGCTCTAGACTCGGGGGAGAATATGAGCATCTTATTTCACTTAACGGAATATGGCCGATGAGCGGGTTAACTTCTAAAACTGTGTAAAAAGTATCTGTACAAGACATTCATGTAATTTCTCTACTACCAATAGTTAAGTAAGTGCACAGGGAAGAAAGCAAGGGACTTCTAAGGAACTCATGTCGGCTGGTTCAATTAAACAACGTAAAATAAAAAGACAAAAGAAGGATAACAATTTTAAAACAAGTCCATCAACAATCTGTATCTTTCCGGAAAATGATTAAAGAGGATTAGATTATCACATGCCCCTTTTGCGATGGTCAGTATTCAATGAATATAACAGTGGGGAAAATTGGTACAGTGTGCAGAGTTAAAAACATTGGTTCAACAAGGTGTGAGCTGATTATGTTTGTGGTGGTTTTGTACGTGATTATTGTCCATAATTTTATATTTATCATCAATGAAAATTTCAAAAAATTAGGTTATGCCTGAGTTTTATTGTTATACAATTATTGACTGATTTTTACTTCTGAAACTTTCAAATTAATTGTAACTTTTTGAAGATTGCTTCAGTGCTTTATGAACTTTTGTTAAATATTTACCCTTTTTTGTATTACAGACGTTTTTGCTTTATGCTTAATTTTTAAGTACGATAATGATTTTTTACATATTTTTTGGCAATTATTAGAGTTTATTACAACGAAAACATTTGTTTTTAAGAAATTGTTGCGTTTTATTAATTGATTTTAAGTTACTCATATTTCCCACATACAGGAGGAATATGAACAGATATTGTCAAACTTATACTTTCCTAACGTTTTTAATATTTGTTATTGAAACTTAAAAGTATTTTGTACATTGATAAAAAACTTATCAGCAGACAAATCTACCATATTACTTCTAAACATTTGTGATTAAATAAATTTTTAATTAGTTTCAAAGACGAAGTTGCTCATATTTCACTGAATTTTCTTATAGCACTTTCCTTACAGACACGCTGTCCAGGTGCCCCATTCAGACAAACCTGCGGCGGAACGTCTCGCCATTCGACTGGCAAAGGGTTTATTACGCCCTTCGAAAGCGTCGTCCGTTTTCGTTTGCGTGAAAAGTTCTTCAATCAGAGATATTGTTTGACCCCCGCCACGCCCACCGCTACCGCTGCCTTCTCATGCGCATTATGTTTGACTTCCTCCGTTTGTGATTTTAACCTTCCCCCCCATCATCATAGCCATACTTTACGTCTTCTTCAAATCCTTCAACGAGATTAACGTTCTCTCTCTCTCTCTCTCTCTCTCTCTCTCTCTCTCTCTCTCTCTCTCTCTCTCTCTCTCTCTCTCTCTCTTTCTCTCTCGTCTTTCTCACGTTTTCTCTGTATCGCTACCCTACCCTTTCTGTGGGACAGTCTAGTCTCCTTGTCTCTACACCTCCCTAGCCGTTTCCAAGGCATAAGTGTGTTTTGTATAAGTACGTAATCGTATTACCCGCCTGTAGGTTTATTTACATGTGCGTTCACAGAGAATGACTTGGTTCTGTTGAATCAAGTATCAAGATTTATTTTCATCTTCCGAATGTCACCGCTATGTATTTGAATTAGTACCCTTCACCCCAAGGAATATCCTGGAGTCCAGCTAGACCGACATACTTACCTGAGTACGTTACTATTTGCTGACGATAAAGTAATAATACAAGGGAGTGAAGATAAATTACAACTGGCAGTGCATCGACTGAATCAAATATGTCCAGAATATAATCTTAAAATTTCCTTGCATAAGACGAAAGTTATGGCTTTCCAAGGCAAGTATCCCGTTAGGTCAAAAATAATTGTTAAAAATAAGCCAATCGAACAAGTATCAAATTTTACATACTTGGGCTGCGTCACAAGCTACAATTATGAGAATGATATGGAAAATAAAATAAATAAATTCCAGGTAATATGTGGCACAATAAATAGAGCATTGAATAACAAAACACGAAAAGACACAAGGATAAAATCTTATAAAACCATGGCTGTACCTGTACTTATATCTGGGATTGAAAGTTGTATAAATACCAAAAAAGGAGACAGCAAAATACAGGCAGCAGAAGTGAGATTTTTGAGACGGGTCAAAGGCTGCACAAGAAGAGATTTAGTAAGAAATGAAGACGTGCGAAATGAACTAAATGTATGTGCAATAAATGAAAAAATAACTGAATATAAAGAAAGATGGAAACATCACGTAAATAGAATGGGAAATGGGAGAATACCCAAAACAACACTTAACTACAACCCACGAGGGAAAAGAGATATAGAAAGACCACGAAAACGGTGGTCGTAAGTTTGTGAGGACAGAACAGGCAAATGCCTAATCCTTGAAGTGCAGAAGAAGAAGAAGCCCCTTCATCCCTTCCCTCTAGCAAATATTGGTCCGCCCCACCCACCAAAAGGTAGAAAGGTATGTTTGCAATACTTTTTACATATTATTATCAGTTATGCATATTTGGAGGGTATTACGAACATGGCTATATATTTTAGGTATTATATCCTTTAAGCATTATGGTTATAAATGTTTTGAAAAGCAATGCAGTTCATGCGTTCGAATTGTTAATGTCAACTGTATGAATGTCTGCTTTATAATTGGTATTCTATTGAAAAATTTTATATTCACAATAACGCAATTATTATTGTTGTCAATATCTTTTCACAATAGAAACTATTATTATTTTTATATTTAATTTCTGTAGACGACGTACAGAAAAACTCAGTATAAATAAATAAAAACAATTATTTAAAAAAAAAGAAAAATATTGTTTATTATTAATATACTACGAAAATAGTAGAGTAATCGGTGTTTTTCGTAATTTTTTTGATAATTGAAAATCTTTCTTATATTAACATTTATTTAATAATATTATATAATATCAAATTATAATTGCTTCTGCAAGTCGTTGGTAATATTTTTGAATAGACCTCACTTACGTTTCACTGAAAGAATCCAGTATCTTCAGAGGTTTAAAAATGAATTAAGAAATAATCGAAACACGTACGTCAGGTCAATTAAAAATACATCAACGATTTGCAAAAGAAATTATAATTTGATAATATAAAAAATTATTCATTTTAATAAAAGTATAATGTCTTGATTTAGTCTTTATTCTATAAAGTATTACAAAGTATTCTATATTATAAGTTCTATGAAGTGTTGTATAAAGTATTCTATAAAGTATAGACTATAATTAGTCTTTATTCATAAAGATATAAAAGTATCTTGGAGAAGTTATTGAACACAATGTCTCAGAGCAAGACGCCATTAAAAAACACAAGTTAATAAGATGAAAGTTGCTTACCATTTAACCAAGGACACATATAACAAGAAATCAATATCCATTAATGCCAGACTTAGGCATCATTCAACAGTAATTCGTCCGGAAGCACTTTATGCAGCTGAGTGTCTGACTCTGAACAAGAAAATGATGACGGAAGAACTGGAAGTCACAGAAAGGAAAATATTAAGAAATATCTTGGAATCAATAAAAGGTGGAGAACAATACAGAAGAAACAACACAATAATGAGCTGTACACACGTGTTAAGAAAATCATAGACGTAATTAGAGAAAGAATAATTACTTACTACGGACATGCTCAAAGAATGAATCCTGACAGACTAACAGGGAAGCTTTTTAACTATTTCAAAAACTTCAAAATGTCCAATACGTGGTTCAAAGAAACAGGAAAAGACATAGGAGAAGTCCAGATTACTCAAGAAGACATTAAAGAATGCTTGCCACTCAAAAAGAAATTAAAAAATGTCCAAGGTTTTCAGAAAAAACCCAAGAAGAGGACAGGTACCATCTGGACTGACGAAGGAGGGAGACACATCGATGAAGAATGAAGGAGTCGTGGAGAGGGGGAAGAGAGAGGGGGAAGATAGAGGAGAAGAAGGGAGGAACCAGTTGAACCAAACGTAGTCCACAATGACTCATACGCAAAACAAAATATTATTCAAGAATGCTGCAGGAAACTCATAGAGTTACCTATAAAAGAAATTTATCTAATAATATATTTATGAATATTGATCAAAGTAGTGAGTGAGTTCTGCAGCACAGAAAGCTTACTTATTAGTGTCTTTTATTTCTGACAAAAAGTTTAGGCCTATCAGTTGGTGAAATTGCAATATAATTGTGGCGGTACCGACCGCTGATAGTAACGTATGTGCTTCAGGTTGCACGCCTACGACTGACCACAGGCAAAATTATACCATAGCGTATTAATTAATTGATTAGCCGTTATCAGTCTAATTAGCGACAGCGATAATCGGTGCGCTCGAAATGTCAAAGTATGAATGCCATGTAGAGTCGAGATTCAGCGTCATGGAATTAATGTACTGGAACGAAATTAACGAATTGTATGAGATAGAGAGAGAGAGAGAGAGAGAGAGAGAGAGAGAGAGAGAGAGAGAGAGAGAGCATTTTGGCGTTCATGATATTGAACTTTACACAGAGAGGGTCCAGTAACGTGAATTTATCCTCCTTCCTTTATATTGCTCCCCCCCCCCCACACACACACACACACACACACAGCAACAGACTGTAATGCCGTGTCATTAGTGGTTATACAATTTATCAGTACACAACAGTAGTTAACTTGAGTTTCGGCGTCACTAAATATATCACTGCTGTAAACGGGGGGGGGGGACGGTCGTGTATCTGTTGCTGATATATTTATGGAAACAGTGACGCGCAGTTTGTTGTAGCCACAGGATCAGATTACAAACACCCAAATTTATACAGACACGCTAAACTACCGTGATGTACAGTATTTGCTGCCAGCGCAAGGTGCATATATTGCGGGAGGTAAACGCGTCAGACACAAACTATGATGTTGGTCAGTCTGGAGTACAACGCTAAGGGTGCAACTCTCTTCTCTGTGTGTGAGTCGTAATCAAAGAGGTCTACAGCAAACACCCATTCCATTATTCAAACCAACTGAAATATAATACACGTTTATTAGTGAACCAATGAAATAATTTTGACATGATAATGTCTTATGGCTGGCCATCATTTGGAAATTTCTGTAACGCATCACGCTGCATGACGTCATCATTTACCAGCCGGGAATCGTTAACTAAAACCGCGACCGCTAACGTGCTAACGTCCGTCGCAGATTAAAGACCTAACAAGCAAACAACACTGCATAGCTGTAGATAGGTATGTAACCAATCAGTCAGTCAGTAACCATAATAATGTTGCGTTTAGCTGGCGGCTGAAAGACATTATCATGCTCTTAAGCTTTTACCATTTGGTAAACGGTACTTTACATTTTTTCGTATGATTCTCTCTACAAACCATATTTTATTTTACACGAACAGGCCAGCCGTGGACCACGCGAATATCATTTCCTTTTCTTCTTCTCCTGCCAGAAGGCCCTCAGTCGCACACTATGTGCCGCCTTCCTTTCCACTATCCACCCCTTTCTCACCTTCTTTTCACCACAGAAAACATCAAGATTTTGAATTTTGTTTCTGAATGTATTTTTACTATTCACACAGTCTTTCAAAGAGACACCCAGTTTCATAATTTCCTCTTTGAGTTGTTTGGTGTACCCTTTCAGACTGGTAAGTTGCCAAATATAGTTGAAAATTTGTTTATTTAGTCTGGATCGATCCATCCGAACCATATGTCCAAGGAATCTCAGTCTTTTCCTTCGGCAAAAACATTTCCACATCTTCCAGATCCCTGCACAGCTCTTCTTTGGGTCTATGCCTGTACCCATCTTCGGTTTCTTGGGGCCATACATTTTCCGAAGAATTCTTCCTTCAATTTTAAGAAGAGGTTCCAAATTTTGAAAGCACATTGTTTCCACTCCATACATGATCACCGGCCTGATCACAGTGCTATAATGACGGACTTTCGCACTTCTGGAAAGGTTTTTTCTTTCCGTACAGTTCCTTGGTCAGAGTAAAGGCCTTTCATAATCTGAGTTTCCTTGTCTTAAAGGATTCTTTGTCTGAGGCGTTCTACAAACCATTATCAGTTAAAATAATATTTTTTATTCACTTATAAAACTAAATACAGCAATCGTTAAGTTGGGTTCCCATGATAAGGTCGCGGGCTCTCAGTTGAAAACCACTGCTTCGTAAACTTGCTTCAGAGCGTAATGGGTGAATAATATCACGAAGGGTAGAAGAGCAAGACACGAGTATATGGATGACGTCAAGAAAGTAAATATCGGTATGGGGGACCATACACGACTTTCATGTTCTAAGATTTATATTTAAAATCATTTTCGAAGTGAAATATTTCCATAGAAACTACTACCTACTACTTCTTCCTTCAGCCTTAACCACAGTACTTTGGTCACTAACGTATACCACCTCACGTTAGCGCACTCGATTTTTACTGATGACGGCAGTCCATGGCACTGTCGAAACGCCTGGTTTTGCAGAAAACATTGGACCACGGCCAAACTGCCCGGGAAGGAATTTTAACAACATACTATTTCTTTGTTACCGATAACGTAGTACATATATATAAAAAATTATCCCTTACCCCCTCAACTATTATTTTAATTTATAGAAAATTACCCCCCTTCAACTACCCTTTTCATTTACCTTTCTAAAGTGGATTATTATGACCTTCTTTTCAGGATACTTTATTTATCAAAATTAAGTACTTTACTCTTGCAAAAACATAAAACGTTACAGGTAAACTACCCCTTCCCTGTAACCAATCATCACCAAAATCAATGGACGTTGAGTCTTCTACAACTCAGGCACACATGCAAAATTATTTGATTCTGTTTGAATTTGCGGCAAGTTACCGTTCGCCATAGAATCAATTCCACCCACACACAGACACTTTTCGGAAAATGAATTTTCTTCATGTATTGAGGGTAGTGTGCCGAACTGGCTTCGGCAACGTATTAGATTATTAGTATTTTAAAAACGAGCGCCGCTGACGTCACGCACTGCCACTCTGTTAAGATTGTTTGTTGTCGGTCGGTTATACACACAAAAGGTTGTGTGGCTACGCAATACTGCAGGCGCTACCAGCCAGCTGTGTGTCTGTACATTCTTGCTTTCGGAGGTTACTTGGCTGGAGCGAAACGTTGATTCGCTCTCATTTCTGCTTCATCCTCCAAGCTGTTCATCTGGTCTCGGCTGGCGGCGAACTTCTAACCAGGACTTCCGTACCTATCACTATGATAGGCTAGATAAAGCGTGCTCCAGGTACGTGCAAGTCTGTGGGTTCTGAAAATATTCTAACCCCAAATATATTTTGCGTTTCAGCTTTCATTATGAGTTATGCCTGTGTGTGTGTGTGTGCGTATAGAGCAGTTTTTTAATCTGGGGATTAACGCTGTTACAAAATCAAATTAAATTATATTTAATTAAATTATGAATGTGAGAGTCGTGGGTCAAGTTAATTTCAATAGAGAATATGTTAATGTATCTTGCACTCAGCTGTTTTGATGTAATTAATAACAACGATAGACACAGCAAATCAATTTGAATATCTCAATGAAACATTAAGAAAATAATTGCTAGACGAGCTTAGTACTGTTTAATCTGAATTAGTGGCGATGTGTGTATGCGCTGTAGCTGCTTAAAGTTAGTGTTGGTATTTAATGTGGACGGCCTATGTGGCGTGAATTTCTTTATGACACCCTCTACAAGTATTGTATCTCCAGGAGCTCGACCAAGGACGAGATGGGTGTCAGGGGCGAACGAACATCTGTTCCCCCTAATAGCAGAGACGATCTTTAGCCACAATGCCGTCAGTCGAGGACTTTTCGATGCTAAGCTGAACCAAGAACTTTTCCAACGCTAAGCTGCACCAGGGACGGGTGATATGACTGTGACATCACTGATCCTCGCCTATACGAACTAAGTACACCGGACTATCCAGGTGGGAAAATTCTGTTTATCTATTTCTCTCTCTCTACAACATGTGAATGCACAGAAGCCGCCAGAAGCTCACTCGTGAAGTTCTGAAAATTAGACTCTAGCACAAACTCTCATGTTCAATTATGTGTGATCATCATGTTATTGCATGTGTGAACATTACCACAGTACACCTAATGAAGTATCTTATAACTGTATAATGTGTAAGAAGTTACACACATACACACACATCCGCAGTTTACCGTAAGATCTAACTTTCATCTAATTAAGACCATTAGGGAGTTAATTATCTCGTGCTATCAAGTCATCTGGTCATGGCAGAGTTTAATAACGTAGCTGGGGGTTGTCTGATGCTGTTGATGAGAAACGATTTTCTTTCACACACATACTTAATGCTTAATGATTAAGCTAAGGGTTCGTTTGGCTGTTTGACAATCAGGGGCGGTAACTTACATTCTCTGGTGTGAACTATGCTTGTGAATATGCTGGCAAATCTATGCTTAGGAGCTGAGATATTCCATTTTACGTTGTTATTTATATTTGTACCTAGCTATACATATTAGGCTTCATTTATTTACTGTAGTGGGAATCGGTTTATGTGGAGGTTAGTGTTGAAATGAGGGATGTTGTTATTCATGTCGTATATGTGTTTGTGTGTGTAATTTTACTATGTATATAGATATATTTTTGGGGAATATGTAACTGATTTAAAACAAGAGAATAACCATAAATGTGCTCGCTGAGACAACAGGCTAGCCTAATTGATATTATACAACACTGATAGATTAGTATTGCTTAATGAATGAGATTATTACCAACTTTGACTCATACATGATCAGGCAGAAATTTTTGCAATTAGTAATATCAATTCACTTACTTGGTGACATTATGAATTAATGGAAATACATAGATATATATAAGTCTGCCTTTAATGGTGTGCTCACACAATTACGAACTTGTTATTTATGTAAAATCTTACAGGTTGAATAAAGCACACGCTTGTTGGTTAAAAGAGTCTTTCATTTGCAAGTCCTGTCAATCACCTGGGGGGACATGTCTGTAATTGTATTTGGGCCTTGCACACTTTTGCTTCCTCTAGGTTTCTCTTTACCTAGTTCTAAATATGATGTCTCTCCCCTTTTACAAAAAAAATACTTAATAAAAATAAAATTAAATAAAATTCAAAAAAAAAAAATTACAAAACTTAGAAAAATAAAAGGGGGGTTTCAATCAGAATCAGCCCTTATCTCGAACACGATTTTTTCGCGATCACCACACTTCCATTTCCTTATGGAACATGGAAGTAAAAAAAAATGTTAAAAAGTAAACAGATCGAGTTACATGTACCCAGTGACTTGTGTGTTGGGATGGTGCTAACGATGATAAGGATGCTGGGTTCAATAAACCAGAATGTCTTCTGCACTGGTTCATATTATTATTTATTTTACCAATTCCTATGTACTTCCTGCGTTCCTGTAACTGCGCCTGTCTATAGAGTAGACACTTTAATAATCGCAGCGTTTAGTAGCAAACTTTAACAACCTCAGAAACAAGACACGCGGTAGGATTGTAAAACCGATAAGAGAGAACAAGCAGTCATAAAGCTAAAGACTATTAGGTTCATAACCAGCTTCATTGAGAAGAAACTAGAGTTTACAGCCTTGTTTATGAATGCAGCAGCGGCAAACTGCGGCCCCCTCGTTAACCGTGTCTGTTGAAGTAAGATAGTAGATTCGCGCAGCTTACGATTAACTGTTCCAATAAAGGTTGCTTTAACTAAAGTAATTTTAAATTGATAGCTATGTAGCCAAAAAATTACTTGCACTAGAATAAAGAAAGACATGGTGAATTAATTGAAAGATTAATTTCCGGACTGTTGTGTTGTAATCGGTTTCTCACTGGTGTTGTCGTAACCAGACGTTCCGGCCATCCACATTATATCGCTTTCACGATATTAATTGATGACTCGTTGGGCACTTGGTGAAACATATTAATACAAAGGTTTTGTAAAATATATAAAAATACTTGGTAAGTTTCACAAATTTTTTAATTAACTCTGACAGCTGTTTCGACTAACTTAAGCCATTGTCATTGTCGCTCTTTGACAATGGCTTAAGTTAGTCGAAACAGCTGTCAGAGTTAATTAAAAAATTTGTGAAACTTACCAAGTGTTTTTATATATTTTACAAAACCTTTATATCGCCTTGTCTGTTTGCCTGTTTCTCTCTCTTGTAGACGCCCCCACTCACTCCTTCTTTCTGCCCCCTTCTCTCTCAGGCGCGCTCACACACACACATACACATATATGAACACATAAAGCCTGTGTCACGCTATGCTACTTCACTAGCTGCTACTAAATAGCTACAACTGTTTTTTCTAGCTATTTCTATGTCACACGGTTTTTAGGTAGCCGCTTTTTAGTAGTGGCTAGTATAGCAAAGTACGTGGTTGCGTAGATTGGTTTAAGGTTAAAAGTACTGTGCAAAATGTCATCTGTAGGTGTTCGACATGAGGCTTTGAGACACCTGTTGCCGATTGGTGTTAGAGAACTTTGTAAGGAGTTCCTGAGTAATATAATGAACATAAAGAAACGCATGTGCGTTCGGGAATGGATAGGTGGAAGGGATAAACTAGGTGCGTCAGCAACACTAATAAGAAAGGTTGCAATTGAGGACCCCCAAACGTACCATAATATCATGCGGATACCAAAGTTTCAGGACTTGCTAGATTTAGTCACCAAACTAAATTTAGTTTGTTTACATCTTCTATCCCAACACTACTCTTTTTAGATTTTTAAATATTATTCAGTTCATTACGATAATTGTTACTGAGAGTTTTAATGTTCTTTTTTAAACCATCTTCCTTTGTTGATAATCAGGCAAGTTTCAGCTCATCTAGCAACCGAATAAAAGTAGTTTTTTGCGTCGCGTTTCAAATACTCTGTGGACGTAATGTTCCATAGACAATCATATTTTCTATATATATTAAGGAATCTAATTGTTTCGTAACCCGAACACTTTAATAAATCACTCACTGTAAATGTAGAAAGAACACTCAAAAGGCACAATACAACAACAACCAAACCAAAACAGACGCAGAGACAAACTGACCATCCATCCGCTCTAGGTGACCTAACCATTGTATTCGTTGAGCCTTTATGGATCTTAATGTCCTCATGATTCAATACCTCGTCTATCTCCTAATTAGTTTTTATTCTACATTCGTCATCTTCTTTAACCGGGACATAAACACGTCTCATGATCTTTCTTTCAAACTTCTTAGTGTTTCTCGTCCCTTTTTTATCAGTATCCATGCCTCGCCTCCATAAGTATTAACCTGACTGTTAAGTGTCTTATATATTTTTGTTTTTGTGTTACGACAAGTGAGTTTGCTTCTCAGTAGTCTGCTGTTGGCACAATATGCCCTATTTCCTATTTGTATCCTGTCGAGTATTGTCGAGTTTATGGGTCCTTCATTATATATCATGTTACCGAGGTATCTGAACTTATTAACAGTTTCAATTGAATTATTCACTATGCATATATTATATAGATTTCTTCTCCTTTCTGATCTTGAAATCAGCATGTATTTAGTTTTGCTGATATTTACATCGAGTCCCATTCCAATGGATTTTTTTATTCTGCTCATTGTATACCTCCGGTGCCGGATTGAAGGTGGCTAGGGGGGCTAAAGCAGCGAGCCCCGCTTGTGGGGGGTCCCCATGCCTGACCATTTAAAAATTCAAATTTTCGAACGAATAAATACAATTTTATATTTAATCAGTATAAAATAAAAAAATATGTGAATAAAAATACGGTTTATGAACAACTTTTGTTTATCTTAATAATTAAATGATCGTCTGGATAAAGTAAAGTATTGTGCTATACATGGGCTCCTGCTCTTAAATAGCCCCGCGTCCCCCATAGCCTTAATCCGGCCATGTATACCTCAACTACACGTTGTATTGATCTGGGTACTATCACAATATCCTCAGCGTAAGCACATATTTGGTTAGTCTTATTTAGTACTGTTTCTCGCTGATCTGTGTCTTTAGTGGAATAATGTAGCGCAATAATAAAGAGGGTGGCCGTTTTGAAGCTGTTTTATTACAGCCAAATCTGAACTAATCATTTCGAAAAGGTTTAGCAGTTTGTGAAGAAATTAATTTTGAAAAGAAGGCTCATGATGTTTTTATATTATAAATTTGTTTTAACGGAGGTAGCCTTTTCACATAAATGAGGTATCATTTTATGTGATTATGAAATGAATTATTTCTCCTTCAGACCTGTTGTGCGTGTGATGATCAGACAGTTTCTCTCTCTCTCTCTCTCTCTCTCTCTCTCTCTCTCTCTCTCTCTCTCTCTCTCTATCAGCCCTTCTATGCAACTACCAAGTTGAATTTCGTACTCATAATAAGCAATCGCGCTTAAGAGTGTTTACAAACACTGGTTTAGTCAATAAACAGTGAATGAACGCAGTTAACATTCTACATAAATATATCATTACTGCGGTCGCGGGTATACAACCCTCCCACAGGCAGAGGAATATTTACTGAGCCCAAAACGCTACTTCATTATCTGGTACTGATAAATTGTTTCACCGCTAATAATGTTTCATTAGCGTTTGATTCATAAACGTGCGCGCGCGCGCGTGTGTGTAGCAGATTAAATGTATGTTGGAATTGTGTCTGTATGACGTTTATATGCGTAACCACGGCTCTCTCAAATCATTATTTTGTTTTGTATGACTGCGCAGAAATATGTTCGTTGTTACAGTTCTCGACATAAAATTTTACATTCGAACAGTACAGCAAAAGGGATGTATACTATTTTATGTACTATTGGTACCACTGGAATAAACTTGTGAATTACGATTCGTTTTACATGGGTTCGATAACAGCGATCAGTTAGCTGCTGTTGCTACCATGGGATCAATCACTATGGACGTAACGCACAGCCAATGGGATTACGTTGTAAGTTGGGATCTCTACCTTCGCGTTCGACTCTAAGCGGGACGTAAGGTGAATTTGTGGTTTCTTTCTGATTATTTTCAGCGTTTGTTTCGAAAGAGTTTTACAATGGCTTTAATTCATAAAAGGAGAAGATGCAGTTGTGAGTAGAGAAGTGTTCAATAATTTGAAAAGCAAACAATACAGTCAGTATGTTTACGAACTCTGAACAACCTACAAATGCTGTTGTTTAGAAACAAGACTTCAACATGACATCTTCTTCTTCTCCCATCTGGAGTATGTACCGTTCTGTTACGGTTTCAGAAGCCTTATATATACATTGTGTATTTAAATTGTTATTTGCAAATATATTGTAAGTTGAATTGAGCTTCAGCCAGACCATCGTTACGACTATTCTGTGGAACTGAAAACATTATGTTAAACCTGAAAACTGAACGCTAAAACTATATTGATCCGAGGCTTTTGGAAACTTATCAGAAACATAAAATTCCTCGGCCGCTTCTCTAGCACGGAGCCAGGTGACACCAGTGGTGGGTATTTAGAAAGAAAGATGTAGAAAAAGCAAAAAAAAAAGCGGAGCACACTAAGCGAAACAAGCCATAAATGAATTAAACCGAATGTTGCTACCAAACTAACCTTTTTCAATCCCCCCTTGTGACTTCTTATTTATACATAAATGACACGTTTCAAAGCATATGCTTTACCATCAGATCATGAAATATCCCTCGTAGGAAGTCGCAATTATATGGTGTTCCAAACCTTATGGCATGTAAGGGATTAGAAGACCCTTACTCTCGCACGCGCAATCACAACCGGCCAGGCACGACACGACCCAGGCGGTTCAGGTATAAGTATACGCTCCAATTCAAAACTATAAAGTTTTTAATTTATATTATAATCCAAATAAAACTATAATTTTTGTAATCCCTGTGAAATTGTGAGAAAAATGAATTCAAACAACACATAATTGCGATGAATATGAGTAATTTTGGGATATCTATAGCAAACGTAGAATTGGAGTACTTAATAAAGACAGACTTGGTTGTACATCTAAAATATATCACAACCACGTCGTGTTTGGTGTAATTTTCTTTAAAATTTTATGGAGATTACAAATACAGTGGAACTTGGTTATAACGTCATTGAAGGGACCAAAAAAATAATGACGTTATGTCCGAGTGACGTTATGAAAGAGTCGTTATAAAAGACCCTTTTTAATCACTAGTAAGGAAGGAGAAATAAAAAAAAAAATCTTTGCATTATTAACATTATTCGTGATATTTATTCTAAAGTTTACAAACTGCATTTCATTTATACAAACAGCATGAAGAATATTTTAAAAGATCAAAAAAAGTACATGTATCTTACATTTAGGCTTACTGTCGAAAGTAATCCGTAATTTTTTTTTGAACGTTCCTTTCTGAAAAATAAATTTTTTCTGTTGTGCTGTGGAGATGCTGCGCTGCATTGAACGTGTCGTCAGACGTCTCTCTAAAGCAGTAAAATCGTGAAAGAGTTTCGGCGGCTCTCATTGCTTCCTGTACTGTCGGACAAACGATGTCGGCATTCTCCTCTTCCTCAGCATCTTCTTCAACACTATCTTCTGCTTCTATGTTTTTTACTTCCGCGATAATTTCTGCGTCACTGAACACTTGGAATGTTTCTACTTGGTCATCCACTGATGCATAGGAATCAAGTTCATTTCCAAATTCATTTACGTCAATTTCTTAATCCACTCCGAGAGCGGCAAGTCGTCGTCTTCGTCATCATCGGGTAAATTTTCATGTACGAGTACGCGCGCGCACATATATACGTTTATATGAAATTTAGAGTAAAATATCTGAGAAATTTTTGACGCTGTAACAGAGTAGTACAATATTTAGTGACGTTAAAACCGGGAATTTTTATAATGTTAAAGATATCAGTTTGACCGGACTTATGACAAAATAACGCTACACCCGAGTTGACGTAACAGCCGAGGCCGTAATAACCAAGTTCCACTGTATACTAAGCTCGTTTGTTTAAAAAATTCATATTATAAAAGTTTCAGTTACGTAGTGGACGCCCCAGTAGATGATTCATATACTCCAGGCGTGCGGGCCAGCTGGGTGTGTGTGTGTGTGTGTGTGTGTGTGTTAGAAAGGGTCTCCTAATCCCTCAGGTGCCGTGCGACTTGGAACGCCATATACTGCGATATCATTATGCACTATATACGCGTCAGTAGGTTCATGTTTGGTCGAGCACTGAGAGGTTGTCCGTCTCTAACTGATAAAGCAAGTTCAAGATGGTATCGTATAGCGGATTGTATTTAAAGTTCAGTTGGTCATTCAATACGAACAAGCGACTGCTTATGTTTGTGTGAGCTCTGTAAGTTTCAAGCTCCTCCAAGACGTTCATAATGTTCGACCCTTTTCACAAATATGTAGTGGTTCCAAGTAAGACTTGAAATCCATGTAATTGTGGTCGTGTGAGACCAGATGGCGAGCATAGTTAGACTTTATGTTGACGGAGTTAAAATTTGTTAATTGTTTATGGTTATGTACAAGGAAAGTTTAAGAAAACCCCTCCCCATTTGAACGAAGTAAAAAGAGTTACAGTCACCACGTGATAGTTTATAGACGCCTGTTTTATTTTCTAAAGGCCTATGTTATACATGTTATATATCTTTCCTAAAAACTTTCTACATATGCATGCTAAAGAATGTTGCTGTATAAAAATGCAAATCACGGAATATACCAGAGAGTTACCCAGGGCATACTTTTCAAGAAAGATTCCCAAAAAGTGTCCGGTGATTGTTGGCTGTCCACATAGCCTAGCGTCTTTCATGTTTACATTAGCCTATCAATATGTGTTTGTTTGACAGTAAATGGGCAAAAGGTGATACGTGTGGGGCCCCAAAGTATCTTTGAGTGAACAATAGGCCTGCAATAAATGTGACCCTCGAGAAATCTTGGCGAATAGTTTTACAGCATCTTCTCCTGCCTGCAAGTATTGCTTCATACTCATAATTTGGGAAACGGAAATGCTAGTTCCTTATAACTGAGCCAATACAGCTAAATATAGATTACTTTTCAGGTCACGTACATGTGGACGCACTTTGTCGTTTACAAACTAAAGTACATACACACACTCTCTCTCCCTCTGTAATGTACCCACTACTTTTCTCACGTCTGTCTTTAACTAGCATCACCCTAATATGCATGTAAAGAAAATAATTTATTTCAAGCATTTACTACACGTTAATTACATACGACAACAGAGCAATATTTGTACTGTTGCATTCAGTTTTGAAAGGACGCGAGTGCATGTGTGTGTTTGTATGTACGCGCGCGCCCGATGTGTTTCGTGTAAATGGGAGTTTCCCTTCGTCTATACTGTACATTTATATATAAAACTGAATGCGGGCGCGTGTATACTGTTCATGTGTATGTGCCAATAGAACAGTATTAGTGCCGATACCGTTTGTTAGATGTATGTTTGTGCGTTTGTGAACCGCGGACGTGTTATTGAGCGTGAATTGTGAACCGTTAGTTTGTAACGGCTCAATACTAGAACTGTTTCTTACAACGATGACTGTGGACAGATGTGTCAATATATGGGAGGTTGTAAATAAAATACCCTTCTTGGGTTTAATATTATTGCAACGTAATTGCTCACTCAAGAATTTCTTCTGTCCCCACACGTGTCACTTTCGCCCCAATAAAAGTGCCACCACTACATGTAACATTTGTTATTATGCTGGGATACTATCGCCGAAGTAATACTGTTAGTACTGCTTACGTCGATGTAGAGTAATCGATATCTGGAAGCGACAATATTACCCCAGTTCCTTCGTACGCGACAATATATCAATCCCGTTGGCGGTAATTTATTGCACAGTGTAAGAGAGAGAGAGAGAGAGAGAGAGAGAGAGAGAGAGAGAGAGAGAGAGACGTGTGCAAGACGGCGGCAAGTTTCCATCTATCAGTGCTGACAACAATAGAAACTCATATTTACCTCGCTGAAAGCGGATTCGTATTCCTGTTCAGATAACTTATTTGTATACGTAAAATAATACATTTAATAATATTAACAGTTTATCTTATGTACTATGTAAATCTATTGTAACATGAGAATTATTTAATGACATTTCTGTGTTACCACTAAACGCAACTGAATTCTGTGTTAATTACTTCAGTTTACTCCAGTAGGGTTTTGTGTGGGTTGCTTTCAATATTACTGTTGCATAAAGAAAGCATATTTTTACTTGAAAAGAGGCAATAAAAAAATGGAATAAGCTAGCTAAAAATATGTCAAATTTTGCGTACAGGTTACAAAATATTCACTCGAATACTGCAGAAGAGACTGGAACCATATGTTGATGGAATATGGTGGGGGGGGGGGATACCGAGGTGGCTTCCGAAGCGGAAGATCCACTACAGACCAAATCTTTACGGTCAAAATACTGATGGACAAGATCTGGGAAAATAATCTGAACCTAATACAAGTCTTTGTAGATATTTGTAGCTTCCCAGGTGACATTAAAATATAGAAACACCAAAATCTCTCATACATTCAATTCACTAAGTTTTTAAAGTATATTTAAAACTTCTGCTAAATATCCTGTCATAATACACTCAAACATTTGAACACAGGTAGATGGATAAAGAGAGCGGGAGAGACAAAGAGAGTGGGAGAGAGAGAAACCTCTGGTGACGTTTAAATATATAAAGAAAGGCTCACAAACATTCAGTTGATTTCTGTTTTAAAGTATTTTTACAACGTCTGGTAAATATCGTGACATAATATACTCACACTCTAACATTTCAACATAGATTTCCATCAATTTACATTATCGATACTGATTTATGAATGACTGAAATTAATGTATGAAATAATTTACAGTCTGTTTGGCCTGTGATCCTGGAACAGTGACCAACTACTGCCATGGAATCAATCATCGCATACATGCTTCACATAATCGGTTAAAAAACGGTGTGCTGTGTAGTGTAACAACTATTCCACTGCCAGCATGATACTGTAACGTCGCAGATAGAAATGTTTGTTACGCTCTGAATGTTCGGTTTAACTCGATTGATACGGTTCGTGTGTATTCGGCGACTTCATTAACTTTCTCAGTCACCTATGACTGACGACTAGTATGACGTCACTTCTGTATCCATGCTCTGTTTAATAATGGTGTGAAAATATGGAATACTGACGGGTTGCATGCCTTGAACAGACATTTATTTGTTTATGTCAACAAGTTTTTTATCAATCGCTTACTTCAAACACCGATTTTTTTGTAAATAATTTCTTTTACAAATTAAAATACAGAGCCAAATGTTTTACTCAACTGAGACCTGAATGTGAAGAATATATTAATTCAAATAATGTTTCTTTAATAAACGTAACGTTATTTTAATTTAATGAATAATATATTAATATAATAATAAACGTTTAAGAATTATAAATGTTAAGAATGTTAAAATGTTAAATAAGTGTTATATAATGTTTTAGAATAATGAATAAGGTCTGAAATGATGAAAATATTGGTATATTTAGATCATGCACAGATCATACGCCCTCGGTCAACACCGCACCAATTTTATCAAGATGCCTGCAAATGTTTCGTTCAACACCGCGAGTTTTACCAAGGTGTCTTCCTCGTTTTGGATCTGAAAAATATGTTAGTCTTAGTTAAAGCATGCAATGTAGACGTCGACGAAAAATTGCTTTACTTGTAAAAAATACAGTCAGTTCCATACTACTCAGAAACTAACAGTTGAAAACAAACTGCTGTTGTACAAACAAGTTCTGAAGCCTGTGTGGACTTACAGAATTCAACTGTGGGGTTGTACAAAGAAAACAAACTTAGAAAAGATACAAACCTTTCACAACAAAGTACTCAGAAGCATAGTGAATGCCCCTTGGTATGTAAGGAACGAAAACCTACATAGAGACGTCAATGTAGAATGTTCCAGCGAAATGATAAAAAATATGAAGACAAACATGATCACAGAATTCAGATCTTCGATAACCCAATAATGCGACACGTGGTGGAAGAAGCTCCACACATCCTGAGGCGACTCAGAAGACAGAAACCACATGATCTGGTATCGCAACAGAAAGCAATTAATATGTATAGATCCATAAAACTCTATGTGAGAGAAAGACAGAATAATCTTGGGATTAGCCACTGGGCTTCACCCGTGAAGTAAACATGAAGGAGAAGCTGCTGGATGAGCTTGGTCAGTTGTAGCATTAAGGCAGATGTTTTTAGTGGGTTAGAGTCCCACACAACTGGGAACTTCGGGGTTGACCTACCCTCGAAAAAAAAGTTCCATGCTGATAACTTTATGTGTTGGTTAGGAACTTTTAGAGGACTTAACTACTCCCCCTCCCGCCAAATGGGTCACACAGTCTGTGCACGTGACAGACAAAGAAAGTAGACGAACCGGAAATAATTAGCGGCGAATGTGTAACACTAAATTGTTGTCGCCAAATTAACTACTAACCGTCGTCGTCAAGCTATTCACTAATTAGCTGAAAGGAATTCCTGTGTAGTTTGAAACTGTGTCCCCTTCCTGCCGTACAGTATCGTACGGACGGGCTTCAAGAATAGCGCACAGCACAGCCGG
Organism: Magicicada septendecula; assembly: GCA_034769895.1. Lineage (NCBI taxonomy): Eukaryota > Metazoa > Arthropoda > Insecta > Hemiptera > Cicadidae > Magicicada > Magicicada septendecula. The sequence goes on along the minus strand of CM068369.1, from coordinate 2,427,962 downwards.
TTAGCAAGCTTTAATTCGTAGCATCCGGACGCCGTTAACTTCACACACACACGCGCGCGCGTTCTCGCATTCCACCAGTTGTCTCGGCTTTGATGTTCAGCGAGCTGTGAGCGAGTAGTGTGTGTGTGTGGCTCAGACGCTAACACATGACACACAGTTATTGCTTTGTGCGTAACGAAATAATAAATTAATGGTGCCGTGTTGAAAGCGAGGAGCCGTGATGCTGGCTTCGGCGGTATCATCGTTTGGCGCTGTTATTAAACAATTAGGACCGCACGAGGGGTCAAAGTTCTCTACTCCTCCTCGTCATCGTAATGTGGGTCTTGTAAGACTGACTTGTCTTTCCAAGAATTAATTTTTCGAAATTAAAGTTATGGCGACAGACCTATAAAAATAATAATTAGAAATTAGAAGATTTCGGACATCAGCCATCGTAAGTTAACATTAATAAACACGACGTTTCGACCTTAATAGAATCAGACGTCGTCTTCAGGCGAACAATAAATTAACGTTCTATCTATAAAGTGATGAATCTATCTCTTACAGACAGATATCGTCAAACCCCAACCTTAGTTATACAAATTTAGTGCTAAAATAATAATAATAATCCTTAAATTTTTAGTGACCGTCAATCAGTGAATGTTTTAGTGGATGGTTAGTGAGGATCGGTCAATAATACAACTTTTAGTTATTTTGCGTCGACGTTTCGACAATATTTATTGTCATCTTCAGGACCTGTGTATGAAATACAATAGAAATATCAAACATAACGAAACAATTAAATATTTGAGTGAACGTGTTGGTGATGTGAGTGTGTGCGTGTGTATGTATGTATCATTTTTATGTGAAGACTTATGATAGTTTGTTTACATCTTCAAATTATCTTTAAGAAAGCGAGCAAATTATAGTATGAGAGATCCTAATTCCTCCTGTTTACGTTGCAACCACGGGAGGAATTCTTATTTGATGGAATAATGAGTACTGTATTACTATTATTTTTGCACCAAGACTGGCCTCAGAACTTCTGCCGCCCTGTGCAGTATTTATGAGTCCCGCCCACTCCCTATTTTAACTCTGAACTCATTCACGCACACTAGACCTACTCTAAAGATACGGCGATTGCCTTCAAATGACGACTAGGAATGTTTGCATTGTTGTGTTCATCAAATAACTAGAACTTTTTCGCGTTTACGATGCGGCGAACGGCTACAATAGAATTGTAGAGACAATACAAGGAATCGTGAGACAATAAAAATGTATGCCTATGTGATGAGTTAAAATTAAAATACTAACTAAAATTCATTATGATTGAAATATAACAAAAGTAATGTATCATACACCTTAGTTAAAAAATACTCGTCTAGCTTTTGGACTGGCAAACTCCTTTATGGCTTCGTTGTAATCAAGTGATTCAGCTAACTACATAGCTACATATTGTGATGAAATTAAGTACGGTAAATAATTAAATTTTTTCCCTCAATTTCAAAACTTACCATCCCGGAATCTACCGCCCTTTAAAATTTGCCCCCCTGGGCGGTAGCACGGTTCGCCCATGCCTGGAGCCGGGCCGTTTAGGACTATAATTGTATAAGTAAGTGTTTTAGTGGATAATTAGTGAGGATCGGTCAATAATACAACTTTTAGTTATTTTGCGTCGACGTTTCGACAATATTTATTGTCATCTTCAGGACCTGTGTATGAAATACAATAGAAATATCAAACATAACGAAACAATTAAATATTTGGGTGAACGTGTTGGTGATGTGAGTGTGTGCGTGTGTATGTATGTATCATTTTTTATGTGAAGACTTATGATAGTTTGTTTACATCTTCAAATTATCTTTAAGAAAGCGAGCAAATTATAGTATGAGAGAACTTAATTTATACAGTATTACAATTTAAACGTTCACCCAAATATTTAATTGTTTCGTTATGTTTGATATTTCTATTGTATTTCATACACAGGTCCTGAAGATGACAATAAATATTGTCGAAACGTCGACGCAAAATAACTAAAAGTTGTATTATTGACCGATCCTCACTAACTATCCACTAAAACATTCACTGATTGACGGTCACTAAAAATTTAAGGATGTATAAGTAAGGTTTAGAGATTTGACGATATCTATTTGTTAGTGATAGATTCATCTTTGTGATAATTTATTGTTCGCCTGAAGACGACCTTTGATTCTATAGAGGTCGAAACGTCGAGTTTATTAATTTTAACTTACGATGGGTAATGTCCGAAATCTTATAATGTGTAATGAGTAGGCCTATATTGCGCCAACGATTAACAATAATTTTAAGAGTCGTATAAAATTCATGGTGCACATCATTCGTAAGGTTACTGCCTTACTTTATTGAACCTTCTCGTAATTACAATTCTTGGTAAGTTTTGGTAAGGACCTTGTTTTGTGCATCCGATTAACCTGCGATAAAAACTCGTACGACATGTAGAACCACAGAAACAAGTGGGTTGTTTTATACACTGTCGTACGATACATTTATTGTTCCGAACTCAAAAAACACATCGTCGTGTCATAGGAAACGCATCAGATAAAAAGTCGGACGAATTATCCAAGTTGTAGTGTGCAGGTGGGTTATTGGCAATATCAACGACGCCAGATAGACACGACTATTGAAAAACGAAACATAACCAAAAACGGTATCCACGTTCTACTGTTTATTAAACAAACATAACTTATTGTAGCCGTCAATGCATTCACACTGCTGAAGTAACGTCTTAGGAGATAATTCAATTTCAATGTCAGGTTACACAAAGATACTTCGATCACCAGATCAGCCCCTAATCTGTATTGTACACTAGAGAAATAAAAGTTTATCAAGTTGTCAGGATTGACAGAATCAAACTAAGCAGCAGCCACTTCGATTTTGTATAGTCTCTATTACTATATAGTATGAAACAAACTAAAGAAGAAGAGTTGACGTAACACGGTTGATCTGTTCGTTTAGATCGCTATCGACAGAAGCAGCAGCGACATATTCGATATTTCACTTAGACGATCGAAGCGACACACACTGCACCTTGTGACAGACGTTACTATAGTAACCTGCTACAGTATATAGCAGGCTAAATGTCTACACGTTAGAGTCAATGTTAAACTAACCCTTACACTGCTGTGCTTATAAAAAAGGAATAACTGAAGGAGCTGAAAATTGCCATTTATTCTGGAACAAAATCGTATTGTTTTCTATATTATTGTTTTAAACTACATGAGCGTATTATAAACTACTGTTTTTGTCTCAAAGCACGATTTTCTTCAACTAGAGAGGGTTATATTTTTGGTATTATCTCTCCAGTATGGATATCCTGAAAAATATTGGATTCGATGGAAAAGACCTAAGTATACACTGTACTGGAACCAACCTGCAGTGGTTAGAGTAGATAAAGAGAAAACTGAAGAGATACAGATTCTGCGTGGGGTAAGCAAGGATGTATACTATCTCCGCTTTTACTCGAAAGATAATTTTAGAGAATATGATGTGGGAATCTCTCTGAACAGTGAAAGAATAAAGCCAGTTGAACGTGTAACCAAATTTACATATCATGGTACTATAGTCAATGAACAATGGGACCAGTCTCAAGAAATAAAGAGCAGAATTGAAAAGGCAAGAGCAGTGTACACTAGAATAAGCAATTTGTTCAAGTCACTATTTAATAATAAACACAAAGATGAGACTTGTACGCTGCTACGTATTCTCAGTCCTCTTCTACGGTGTAGAATCTTGGATTTTGACTGATGCTACAACTAAAAAATTGGAATCTTTCGAAATGTGGCTTTACCGTAGAATACTGAGAATTTCATGGACAGCACATGTAACTAATGTTGAAGTTCTTAGAAAGATAAAGAAAGAAAATGGAAGTTATTAACACAATGACGATAAGAAAGCTTTAATATCTGGGATATCTCATGAGAAATGAAACAGAGATTTTACTTATTGCAGTTTATACTACAGGGAAAAGTACTTGGAAAGAGAGGAGTTGGGTGACCGAGAATCTCATGGCTGAGAAACTTAAGGACATGGTTTGGCATGAATACAACTGACTTATTCCGTGCAGCAGTACAGAAAGTTAAAATAGTTTGTATGACATCCAACATACGAAACTGATAGGAACTATCAGAAGAAGAGAAGGCCATAATTTTGGTATTATCTCTCGTAAACTTTCGTGAGGCATCCTCAGTCGCACGACTGAGACCGAGCACGAAGCTATAGATGTTGCGTCCCCTGCGCCCCGCCCGACGGGGATCAAGCCCCCTGTGTGGTAGCAGCGCTCGGAGTGACTCCTCCGATGACTGCAAGTATCGAACTCTCTCAAGGGTATTAGGTTTTTCAAGGTCGTGTGTCTGTGGATTGGAATGCTCCCATTGCTTGTAGGTAGGGAGAGAGGATCTCAGCAAGTGAGGTACTCAGCCGATAGTTTTTTTTGTGTAGCCTGTTGCACTGAACCAGTGTGACGCGTCCGAGTAACAGAGGGGATACCTCCCGGTACATTTGAGGACCGGTTGGCCAGCGCTGCTGCCTCCGACGCGGCCCTCCTGACCGCTCAGCGGTGGTCTGCTCAAACCAGCTCATGATTACAGATCTGCCACAATACTATGGTTAACTGGCGAAGAGCGTGTCAGTTAGCGAATCGTTTGCACACTGAAGATGGCCTACAGAGGAGAGGCCGAAACGTCGGTTAGTAACAGCAGTAGTGGACCGCGGCCTAATAGCCCGGAGTTTATTCGGTTTGTTTCTAACACAGTTGACGCCGGCTGAGAAAGCATTAGGTACACAATTATCATGTTTCTTAATAAGATTTTTCCAAGCTATCGAATGCTTTTGTAGTTTCTTCTTAATTTCCTGTCTACATTTATCGTAGGATAAGTTTCATTGCATTGAATATTGTAACGAGAATGGTATCAAACCGCATAGAACAGCTGAGAGCTTCCTTCTACCCCCCCCCCCCCCGGCTATTAGGCAGATGTTGTCTTTGCCAAGGCCGCGTTCAAGTTTGTGGCATGTTACGTAATACGGAACATGCTCATACATTCGATAGTGCTTTTAGACAAGCTTCTCAACTAGCCCTGCCGGTGTGTGTTTCTACCAAGGCCGCGCTGAAGTATCCTCTACATTTGTCGAGTGTTTGTTAAGGACGCATATTATGAAACGCTGGAGACTATAAATAGCCCATACCAGCCGCTTAGTTTTCAGTTTTGTCGGGCGATTTAACAGTGCATCTCAAGTGGTGTATTAGTGAAAGGTGATTATAGTGCGTAATTCTTTACAGTTGACATTATTATTTGTGTGGATAGATTAACTTGAATTATTGTACGAGTATAATCTTGTTGAATATCTTGTTGATTACAAACTGTCAATTGTGATAATTATAGCTGGTTTTAGTGACTTCATTGGTGTCTTGTAATTTGTTTTTCACTGTACCATACGACGATCAGTGAGACTGTCGTAACGATATTTAAATCGTAAAAGATGTAAGGCTTAGTTATAATTTGTAGTTACCTCCACCTTACTGTTTGGATACGCCACTGGACCAACAGTCCGCTACTTACAATTACATAGCTTTCAGTACAAAATAGATGATACGGCAGCCAACAAAGCTGTGACGTCAATATTGGTGTGGTAGGCAGACAGACAGACACGCGGCGACACCTCACACATCGTCCCCGCACCGTCAATAACTTTTGTTTACCAGTGTCCACAGTATCACAACGCATAGTCCGTTATTAACTACCCTCGTCTGCGGTCAGCGGCCACAGCGTAACCACGGTTTATGTTATCATCCCCATAAATACATCACCCCCATAACTACACCAGCTTTAGATACACTGTTACAGTGAGCAGTGATAAATTTAGTGAGCGCAGACCGTGTGATAGTGTGTGTGTATAAATAAATTATTTGCCCACTAATTACACTGGTCGTGTGCGAAAGAGAGAGAGAGGGAGAGAGACCAAATTAATGTTGTCACACTGTCTCTGTGTGGTGTTCCGCTACGTCGACCTCAAAACATTTCACACAACTCATGCACTGTCTTTATATTTTCACAACTAAAACTATAGAATTACGGAATTACTTGCAAGCTCCTGCAGCCAACGAACAGAATCAATGAACGAATGAAATATTGACAAGAACGTAAAAATATGTTTGGGGGGGGGGCAATAATGTGTGCCGTACACATACACACGCGTACAAATAAGGTCTACGTACAGCCTACACTAGCAGTCGGCAACCCTGCGCCCGTCGATAAGGTTAGATGCGCCCGCGAACCAATTTGTAATTTTCTTTTCTTTTGAACGAAGAAACGCACCCTCGTTCTACCTGCTTCGAAGTATTGTATTATAAAATAGTACAAACCGTTTAAAATTTTACATTTTTGTAATACAATAATTACTGTAAGTTAGTTTTTCAAGAAAAGGAACTGAACCTACATTTATGTTTTAAATGTGATTTTTTCAAGTTTTACATTTCTGTGTAATTTATAAAAATAAATAGTGTTATTATGGTTAAGTTCCTTAATTTATTTTTATTAAATTGTGTTCCTGTTTAACAATTCTTTTTCGTTTGAACAATTTCAGTTTTAACGTGCGTGTGCATGGTGACAGATTGTGGTTAATGACCTACTCCTAATTTGAAAAATTTTCACAAATTTATATGATAAATACTGCAAAGCCTTTTTTGATTCGGAATTCCACGTCGCTAATTTTTGTAAATTTCTACGACAGTTAATGTTTGTAACGTTCAGCTATTGACCACTAATTTTCAAGTCCAGCTCCGCACCTTTCTATTTTCCACTGACGCGGTGGGGAGAGGTGCGCTCATCGAACTAGTCCTCGGTTATATATGCGTCCCCATAAATTCAAATGTTGCCTATAGCTGGCCTACACAGTGTGGTACATTTGATTACACCTTTCTTGTTGAATCGGTTTGAGTAAAAAGAAATTAATTAAGGAATGTCAATCACACTTTATTATTGTATGTACGTCTTGTTTTTATTCCGCAGTAAAACATTTTATTATAGACAGGTAAATATATTCCTCCTCCAACGTTTTCGGTAATCATAAACGGGAACTTGGACAATTTGCTTCCTTAAACTTTTGAAAGGGGCAATAAATTAGTGCCAACGCGGATTGATATATTATCAGACGATGTCAATTCCTCCGCTCTCTTCGCTCGATTATGCCTCATCACGACGATTGATATTAGTCTTACGAAACACCCAACAGTTGTCGACCGGTTGTATAAAAGTTTCTGATGTATCGGTAGCGTTAATGCAAACGCTTAAACCAAACTTACTGAGTTCTGAAATTTATACAACGCGAGAGACGTTTCTAAAAGTGTGTTGCCTCTCATGGGTGTCATTCGTTAAACATATTCCAAACTTTCTTCGGTTAACGTATATATTTACGACTTCCATCTGCGATTGTCACGTTTTGATTAACTGCCAAAGTTGTACGTGGAACCAAGTAAAATGAATGACACGTTGTTTAGTGTTCCTAAGGCTTTCACGCCCGGCGTCTACTTCTAGACCTCTTCAAGGATTAGGTTATATAAACCTGTTCCGTCACCCATACCATCCTTGGACTACCCATGTCTCTTCTACCAATGGCTTTATAGTTTAGTGCCGCTTTCGGAAATCGATCCTCTGTCATCCTTTGCCGATGATCCCACCATTGCTTTCTGTAAATTGAAATATTTTCATTTATGTCCTTTACTTTGAGTTCTGCTCTGATATCTTCATTGCTTATTCTATGTTGCAATGCATAATTTAAAGTATTTCGAAGAAACTGCATTTCAGAGCTCTTAATCTTGCCGCTTTCCTTTTTTGTCATGACCCACGCCTCACTTGCATAAATCATCGTGGACATTGCAATTGTCTTATAAAATTTAATCATTGTGCTGTGTCTTATTTTATTTCTAAGATTTCTATGAATCGTACCACAAATATTCCTAAATGTATTTTATCTTCTCATATTCAGATTCATAGCCTACTGGACAGCCGAGATATTTGAAACGGCTCACTTGTTCTAAAGTACTGCTCTTTATAACTGTCTTAGTCCTCACTGGATATTTACCTTTGGTCTTTCTTACTGAAATCGTCAGTGAATACTCTCTTGCCACTTCTTGTAATTAAAACATAGCCCTTTGTAAATCATCCTCGTTACGACAGAATAGAGTAAGATAATTATAGGGCGTCATAGATGAGAAAATGCTGAAATAATAGATAGATGAGAAACAATGTTTAGATATAAAAAAGCAGAGAACTGTTTAAATCTCGGCGACCTGTTGGTGCCAAATGTTTCCCTTGCTACGTTTATCTGTCACAACACAGTTGAACATATTTCCTGTATTTAGTACATAATTTGTCATCATTATACCCGCTAATGTACAGCACACACAGTTCCACACGTAGGCCTCTATTACAAGTAACATTTATATTATTGTTGATACCATCCTTCCGTGTTCAGAACTATACGCTATGCACTGTATTGCATTGCAACGGGTAAATATGTGTATCCATTGTTGTCAGCACTGACAGACGGAAATTCGCATCACTCGTATGCACGTCTATTCCTGACAACATACAACAAGTTACAGTCCTGCAGACTTGAATACATTATACAGTAGTGTTGTACCTCATAATCCTATAGTTCTCCATTAATTATCCGTCATCGACAGAATCCATAAAATGTGTTTGAAATAGTATTTATCATCGACTGATTTATGGCTGTTTGTGCTGCAAATGTAACTGTCAACCCGAGGAGCATAGCGTTACGATGGTCACACAGTTCGTAGTGTTAGTGTAAACAAAATAACTGATACCAGTGACGTCAGTAATTACAAGCTTTAATTAGACACGACAACAATTTGAAATCAACAAAGGCAGTCTGTACAATTTTTTTTTTTATTTAACATACTAAAACTGGTCTGTAAGACCAACCATCAACTTACCTCTAATATATGATTAATATATGAAATAAATAATTAGTGCCCTTTATGTATGAAGAGGAATGCTCAAAGGAAACAGATGGAATGTTAGAGACAAGCCAGGCAAAGAATGAAATGAGTAAAGAGGAAACTAAGTCCTCTTTATGTTTACTGACCATGAAAATTCACCCTTTAGCCCTGGACTCCTCTGAACATGTAGCTACGAGATTATTATTATCAGTCGGGCTGTTAGGCCGGGGTCTACCGATGTCGTTATGGATAAACGGTTCGGCCCCACTGTCGGAGGCCATCATCAGTGTCCAGATTGGTACGGTGTCTAGATTGGCTGTTGTAACAGCACGATCTAAGCTGGAAAGCAGCATCAACCGATGAACATCAAGCGCTACCTGATTGGCCTGGGAGAGCACACCAGGCCGGTTTAATAACAACAACAACTGTGGAAAACGGCCTAACAGCTCGACTGATAATAATAATTTTAAGAATGTTGAAGCCGACCGTGGTATACAATCGCAACTTTCATCGACGATTCCCGTAAGTTTACATTTTGTTGTTATATAAGGAATATTTTTTCATAAACTATAAGAGCTAAAGGCTTCAAATTTTTAGGGTTTGCATTTCACACTGAACTACACTTTGCATCGCAGCCTGTTTTCTATTTTTATACCGCAGTACAACATATATCTACATAATTATAGATTTTATGCTGTAAAGAATTGTGAGAAATAATGCTTCTAAACTTGAGGTACAAGAAAATTAATATTTATCCCAAATTCCCTATGGCGCAAACTGTAAAAAATATGTAATAAGATACAAGAAAAATCCGTTTGCTAACGTTATTAAGTTAGGTGAAAATGTTCATTTCATTTAAGTTTCTATATAGGCCTATAGAAAATTTCATATCCCTTAAAAAATACTACGAATGGAAAACTGCATTTGTCTTTCTTTGAAAGTAATGTGTTTTTACTTTATATCTTTGGAAGAGAAAACACACAGACGTGCATTCAACGGATACGGTATGGAATCGACACCGTGGAACATTAGTTATGAAATAACAAACTGATCACGTCGGAGAACAATACTGCGGCCAGTGAATATGTCATTGCTGGCGGTTGGGTAGCCGCAGTACTGGTGATATATTTACGGGCACTTTAATATATATTTTGTTGTTACACACTTTCTGAAGGCGATCCGTTAATTGAATTCTTTAATGAGCAGCATCCAACGCGGAGATGTTCACAAAACTTCTTATAGCTCGCTGCTCCTGTCATGAATTTCGTTTATTTTTATTTTTTTATCTTCAAATAAATTGAGAAGTGTCTACTTTAAGTGACAATTACAAGCAGTCATCAGTTATGTATTTAGTGGCTGAACACGTTAATCGATCTACTAATTAGTGGATAGGAACAAAATCCAAGTTGCCGGTCCGACAGTCAAGCGTGACTGATTCGACAATTTCACTGGATAGCGTTGGCAAAATTGACCGAATTTACGTAGCGTAACAAATATAATTATCCGTGACATTTCACTATCATAATGACACTGGCAGTAGAAGTCGCGGGTCCGCAACCCGACACACGTTCCGACTGATTGCGTACAGTTGGTACGTGATGATTGATTCCATGGCGGCAGGAGTGAATATTTTCATGAATGTTGTTTTCATCTTCGCGCCGCCACGTAACTATTTGTTTCGTAAAGATCAAAGAAGAGAAGACTCCCTATCGTATTTTCAAATACTCACGTAGTATCTGTGTGCAAATCTGCATTTTATGAAAGACTATGTATACATTCTTGTTATGTTACCAACACTGAAGTCTGTAAAACCATGATTATGGAGAATTTCCCTCGTCTTTCAAACTACGTAAAAGTCCCAGAAAGTATTTGAGCGGAGAGCAGTCAGCCTTAGCATAAAAATATAAGAATACAGAACTCTATTTATAACGGACGACGTATAAGCAAATGTTTACAAAACGTCAGCGTGTTGTAGTATTGGACATTTAGTTATTTATAACGCGCGACTGGCGTCAGTGCACGGCGTACAGTTACATTATATGTATTAAGGCGGCCGTAAACGTATCACCAGTATTACGGCCAGCATTCCGCGACCCCTGGAATATTTAGTGGCCGCAGTGTTGTTGCTCACCGATGTGACCAGATGTGTTGTTTCATTGTTAACGTTACACGATGGCGCTTTGGTATCGTGTCCGTTGCGCGTGTGTGTGTGACTTACGATTGATGTACGCAGGAAAGCCGGTACATGCTCCTATGTCTGATAACCGTCGGCAACAATACACCCCACTTTCCTTAATTCCCTTATCTTCTTGTGGAATCACCTATAGATACTACGAGCATTGTTCAATACAATGAAAGCTGTATATGGTGACTATAGTTATTCTCATACGGCAGAGGTTGAACGGTGCAATAAATTTTGACAAGGAAGAGAATGCACTAAAGAATTGGTTCGTCCCAAACCTGCACGTGTTACAGCAACAGACGAAAATGTGAGACAGCTGGAAACTCCTTTACACGCAAATAGGCGCATCAAAGTTAGAGAACTTTCTCAAATGTTGAGCATCAGCGTGGGGACTATTCATTCCATCATTCATAGTCTTGGCTATCGTGAAGTTGCTGATCAGTGGATTCCACGACTGCTTACTAATGAGCAGACAAATTGGATTCGGCCTTATCGTTACAGCATTTGATCCGCTATCAACAACAAGGTAATGCCTTTCTACACAAAATTGATGAGTCTTGGTGTTAGCACTACGAACCAGAATCCAAACATCAGAGTATGCGATGCAAGCATGCACAATCTCCGAAGGCGAAAAAATGTCGGTCCCAACCTTAGGCAGAAAAAGTAATGGTGACCGTATATTTTTATTATCAGGGTGTGCTGCTCTTAGATTTTAAAGAACCATTTGTCAATTTCAACGCTCAGCAATATACAGACAGCTTAAAACGCTTACGGGTCAGAATCAAGAATAAACGTCCCGGGAATGGTGTCATTCTTCTGCATGATAATGCTCGACCCCATGTAGCCCAGACGATTCAAGATCTGCTTGGTCGTATGAAGTGGGAAGTCTTACAACATCTACCTTACAATCCCAACTTGTCCCCGTGCGATTATCATGTTTTTGGCCCTTTAAAGAAATCACTAAATGTACGGCGATTCAAATCGGACGCTTAGGTAGAGTTTGCTGTTAGCGAATGGTTCCGAAAACAGCTGCAAGAATTTTACCAGCAGGGAATCTACAGATTAGTGCAACAGTGGGACTCATGTCTTAATGTTAACGGAAACTTCTTTTCAAATAGTTGAATAAAAAATGCGTTACAACCTCTAAACCTGTTTCTACTGAACAATCCTCGTATTTTGCGGGAAGAAGTATCGGCCAATCCAGTTCCTCAAGTAGGCCTATATTTCAAAAATCTACACTCAAATCATAATGAGTGTACAGATTGTAGAGACAGTACCAGTAAGCTGTGTGATCCGCAAAACTAGCTCATGTCTCGGAACAAAGAACACGAGTTATTAGATAATCAACAATATTAAACAATTTTTCAGTTGTCAGAAAAATTGGTAAATGACTGATTACACTACAATTTTAGTAAAATAATCGGCGTAATTGTATTAAAATTACAAAAAAAATTTTTATTCGCAAGTTACAATAACAATCATTGCGAAACAACGCACTCCAATATTGTGGGTCAAAACTGAACTTGAGGTTCTGGAATAATCAGTGGCGTGGCGTCCATGTAACCGCTGTTGCCGGCGGCAAAAGTACTGGAAATAAGAGAAAATTATATTAATTATTTCACAGAATAAACACTTCAGTTATTGAATAATTCGAAATTTCAACGCATATTAGTAGGGAAACTTGAAGAAAAGCGTAGCATTGCTTTCGAACTGCCGGGCACTTGCACCGTCTAGTGTTGCCGGCTCAGACGTCGCCAGTGTTTTATTGCGTACGGTCATTGACCTCGTAGTGGTTGTCACTGTGCAAACTTTGGAGGGGGGGGGACACATTCGTTCAACCAATGTGTTGCCGCTGTATAAACCGGCTAAACGTTCAGTTAGCAGCTTTGTTCGTTTTCGGATTTAAAGTGCAGCAGATACTACCTATTTGTGTTTTGTTCGTATAGTTATGCGTTTTCTCTGTTTGTCTTTATTATTTTTAATTCGATTGTTTGTGTTCTGATTTATTCTGTGTAAGTATAATGGGAGTCAGATCCCACTGAACCGGGACCCTCTTCTTCTGCCAGCAAATTATAGCGAAAGCACACTTGTTACTAGAAAAAATTCGAATTAATTTTTAGGTTAAGTTTTAGGCCTACCGCAACCGGGAACAGGTGTTATGTACTTATGCCACGCCACTGAGAATAATCTACCATTGTCCGGGCGACGCGATGAGAATAGTTGCGAATGATACAGTCACTGGAATGCTCTGGAAACTGTCTCAGTCTTGGACATTGTACACGTATCGCAGACGGAATGCCAGTAGTGCGTTCGATCGTCGAAGAACACGCGAATCAAGTCTCGGAAGAAGCTCCTGAAAGAGGAGGAAACGGGTGTGGCCCACCAAAGTTCATACGGATCTCAGGACACACACACAAACTCCCATAAAGTTTTAGGTGAGATGTACCGTAGCTGGGTCAACCACAGCCGCCATGAAACCATTACTCAACTCGGGAACCCCGGAGGAATAGAACACCCGGCGGGGCTGATTCACGATTCCGTGGTACCATTTTTGAGTACGTCGCTGATCAACACGACCACCCCCGAAGACCGTCGATCCACAGGATCTCTCTCTGAAGTTTACAGCATTGCCTCTAGATTCTGGCGACGGCAGGGTAACACTACCCCGCCAGGCCAGTGGTAAGGCAGGTCACCGTATCCTCCCCCTTTCGCTCGGTTTAAATTAGGACTCCCCCGATCCAACGGACACCAGTCCGCCGATGAGGGGAGAACAAGCGACCCAAGCCCGATGCTACTAGGGTTCATCTGTGTACTTAATAGACATCACGGACTGGCGTGAGATGTCCGACTGCACACGCTGGTCGTTACTAGGAGTAAGGGTGCACACTTTGTCGTTGGAGTGAGCCACACGCACATCTGTGTACTTAATGGACATCACGGACTGGCGTGAGATGTCCGACTGCGCACGCTGGTCGTTACTAGGAGTAAGGGCGCACACTTTGTCGTTGGAGTGAGCCACACGCACATTTCCCAACCGTCAGTGCCGACGCCACAAAAGGAAGGGCGACTCCCTACACTCTAAAGCAGTGCGTATTTGGTGGGGTCTTTGACACACGGGACGCCACCCGGTATCGGCCCCCGCATGTGTCATTACTCAGTGACTCAGGCTTTTCCCGCCTTTCACGGGGGGCGTGTTTCGGGTTCACCCGCCGCCAGCTTTCCAAAAAACGGATCGCCTTGAGGCTACTTGACAGGGAAGAGAGCCCTGGTTCCCATAATATAGACCGAATACCACCAAGAATAATCGACAAACGTATTCAATTCGTGTCTGGAGTATTCGAGAGCGGTGCGCGTGTGAAATGTGTCGTATATTATTATCTATCACCTCAATGTAGCACTGGATTCCCCTTAACTCTGTTCGTCCCGAACTGGCAGTCGTCTATACAGGGACAATTTGTCTAGGTGGAAGACCTTGAATTTCAGCTGGCCTTGTTTATTTCTCTCCAGCGGCTACTCCCACGAGTGCTTCTTTTAACTCAGGAACAAGCAAGAGCCTTCCCGCTACGATCACAATTGGTTGTCCGATAACCTCTTCTGACGACACAAATCTAGCATTTTGTTTTTGTGTTCTTGTCACTTTTCCTTATCCAACCTCTTATCCGCACCTCTTCACGCTTTCTTTGGCCACCGTCACTTGCTTGTTCGAATTGTCGGTTGAATCTTCTCTTGGAAAAACTTCAGGATATTTTCTCTTAAGTTCACAATGAATCCGTAGACTTTCGTAATGTACGTGCCAAGAATCACTTCATCGACAATGTCTGCAACGAGAATTTGGTGGCTAAACTCGAGAAGACCCAGGCGTACACGTACGTCTACCTTTCCTAACACCTTGACGGGGCTTCCAGTCGCAGTCTGTATTGTACAAGGGCTAAATAGAGGCTGGCGGTTGGTGACTAAGTCAGGGCGCACAATGGACACTGTTGCGCCCGTGTCAACTGTAAACGATGTTGATTTACCTTCGGCAAATCCACTATCGATCAAGTTTCCACTGGTCTTATGGAGTGTGGAAACTTGTGCTGTTCCGGAGCTTTATTTCTCCAATTTGTACTTTCACGCCCTCATGTCGTATTTTATTCTCACCACAATCTATCTGAAGATGTTCACGTTTTCCACATTAGTAATATTTCGGTCCTCTGTCCATTTCTCATCGCTAAATTGTTGTTGCACTCTTGACCCGTTAATCATTTCTTTTCTGCCTACATAGTAACGGCAATGCAGTAATGGGATCCTCTAACTACAGTATCATGACATAAACCCTTTTTAATTGTTGTGGCGCTCTTGACACTTTAATCATTTCTTTTCTTCCTACATAAAAATGGCAATGCAACAATGGGATCCTCTGGCTACAGTATCATGACAAAACTCATTAAGGGGAGTCTTAAAGCCCTATCTTACCAATGTTAAAACAGCTATATAAATGCCCCGTTTTCTCAGAAACTGTTAGGTATAGAAACATAATTTTTTTACACAATATTTATTGATTCCTTGTGGATTCACTGATCCTCAATCACTTTAAAATATTGATTAGGAAAAAAGTAATGATTTTTTTTACACACCTCTATTTTTTTCATAAATTTTTAGCACTTTTTTTTTGTTTTTTAATAAACTATTTAAGTAAATTCAGCACAAGAGGATCCACGACATTACTATACTGTGTGAAGTATGTGGTAAAAATTTCATGGAGATATACTTAGTAGTTCCTGAGAAAACGGGTCATTTATGTTGAAAAATGTAGTTTTGAGTAAATCGCGTTTAAAGTACAAAATTTCTATAAAAACACCTACTGCAGAAGAAATACTTTAAAACCCTCCTGCTTGGTAGTCTTCATCTTTCTCTCTATCTTGGTCACCCAATGCTGCCCTCCTCCTTTTAGATTTTGCTTCTTTAGTCATATTTGTCACTGCTATCTCTGCTTTCTTGATTCGCTCTTTGTCCAAGGCCGTCATGCTTTTCATGGTATTGAATCCTATTTGAAGTCCGAGGTCCTCCAATACCTGTAGTCTCCCAGAATAGCCATCATTGAATGTAATAACAGCATCTAGCACACCAAGTTCCAAGACTGACATACCAACAACCTCTACATCTACAACTTTACCATTGTCGACACTAATGGCTGACGCACAGGAATTCTTAGATTAGAACCCTCTTTTTTGCCAGGATCCGTCGAAGGATATGGCAATGTCAGAGTTTCCCTCATTCTCTACTACAGCTTCTCTTGTAGCAGCTTTCATTGATTTTTCAGCAAAGGTTTTCACACTACTTCCAACTAAAGATGTGTAGCGAATGGTGTTCGTTGGTGGGTTAGAAAGGTTGAGCATTCCACAAAGGACCCTACCAGCTGAGTAGCCTTTTCCTATGCATCGAAGTCCATAGTAATATCTCAAATTTGTGTCAAAAAGATTGTTTTTTTTTCACTTTTCTCTGAAGTCCAGAAAGTTTTTGTGCTCTTACAGTTCACACATTTTATTGACAGGTTACACACCAGTCCATTCCGTTGGGACACATTTTCAGAAATTGTTATTTTTCCTCCACAAATATTACAACACACTATATCACACAAAACTGAATTCAAAATTTTAAAATTAATTATTATATTGATGTCTAATTCACTTTCACCTGTTTCACAGTATTTGTCTTCTATTTTCTGTAGTTTTTTTTTTTGAAGCACTTGGAGGAGTAGTAACATTTTCAGTATTTACAACTATGTTATCACTGTTCAAACTAACCTCATTTTGTAACACTATATTTGTTCTGTAATGTTGATTACCTTTGTTCTTTCTTTTTTTAAAAATTCCCTTTGGTTTAGTCATTGTGATAATTATATAGATGGACACACAATACACCATAACAACATCAAAACAACACACAAAATTTGAAAAAGTTACTCTTGTTGACAAACATACACATTATTTACCACAACAGCTGTCCCAATCTTGGTTAGTGTAGTGTAGCCAACATATGAAATAGAAATTCTGTACAAAACAAGTCAAACCACAGCCTTCTAGACCAAATACTTCCTAAGATAAGTGCTATTTTGTGAAATGTTGCACTACGTTATTCTTAAAAGTAGGAATTCACCAATATATTTAAAAATTAATTTAAAATAGTAAATATTCGAATATTTTAATAAAACAAACACCAAACTAACCAGAATGATCCATATATCCACAATAAGTAAAAAAGTAAAAATGTCAAAATTTTTAATTTTTGACCTTTACGACTCCCCTTAATGTAGACGGACGCTGACTTGTCAATTTTAAACTCGAGGGCACGAACAAGAGCTTCTGAGTTATTTCTATGTCTTTCTACTCGTAACCCTTGCTAATAATAGGACTAATAATATTTCAGGAATATTGATTGATGACTCTTTGGGCACTTGGTGAAACATACGTATTAATACAAAAAAAGTACAAACACTTGATAAGTATCACAGTTCATTATTTACCTCTGACAGTTATTTCACCGTACTAAGCTATTCTCAAAGAGATCACAGAAAAAACTATGTCCAAATATTTGTATGTTTTTTTAAACCTTTTTATTTTTACGAATATATAATGTTTGTTGTATAAGCATTTAGGTATAATGTGTAACATTATATGTATAATGATATTTACACATAATAGATTAATTTGTTTTTGTGTTTAATAATTGCGTATTGCTCGTGGACAGGTCCTGGCGATGGCAGTAAAGATTGTCGCAAATTCGACACAAGTGGTTAAAAAATTGTGTGTAATCATTAATCTAAACCTGACTTCATTTATTTACTTATGGTCACTACTGAATTAATTAAGGATTGATACTACTGTCGCAGCAACAGCTTTGCTACCGAGCAGGGAATGTGGTGACGTACGCCTTTCCACTGCACGCATCTCTGTAATACTACACATTTAAACTATGGTAAACACAGTTTCAGTGTGACTTGAATGTCTCTCACACGATATTTCTTGTAGCGAGTAAGGGAACAAAAGTACGAGAAATGGGGTCTAAACATAAGAACTGCTTAAATAGAATACCTGAAAATAGGAGACATGCAAGCAGAAAAACCAGATCTGCAAATCCATAGAATCAGAAAGCGTAGCGAATTCAAATATTTGGAAAGCATTATTTCAGAAGATGGAAGAACAAAAAATTACATCAAAAATAGGATACAACAGGGGAAAAAGGCTATTCGTTTGCTAAACTCGTTACTTTGGTTGAACAAAATGTAACTTCAAACTAAACTGACAATCTACACAACTATTGTGGACCCCATTTTAACTTATGACTGCGAATACTGGCAACTTTCAGGTAAAGAGAAAAATATTATAGAAACTGTGGAAATGGACTTTTTAAGTAGAGCGTGTAATATTTATAGAATTCAACATGTTAGAAATAAAGATATAAGAAGGAAAACAGGGCGCATATTTACAACAGCAGAAAGAATAGAATCCAGAGAGTTGCTATGGTATGGTCACGTAACGAGGATGGAGAAGAAGCGATGGTCAAAGAAAGCATTGACTTACACACCACAAAACTGGAGAAGAAAAGGAAGTCTGACAACACAACGGAGAACAGGAATTAGGAAAAGCGTCGGAGATCGACCTATTGAAGATGATGATTGGAAAGATAGGGAGAAATGGCGATTGAAATGCGGGATGCTGCATAGACTGTAGGACCACCGCCAATAAAAAAAATAAGAAAACAAAACACACATTAACATAATATTCAATAAATTAGACGTATAATGTACCAACGGTCAATGTAATACGCATACAAATCACAACTAAATACGTCTTCTGAACAACTGGAAAATGTTTACAGAACCAGTAATGCCGCACCACATTCAGTAGACTCCCCCCCGCTCATCAGGCGTCTCGGTAGCAAAGCTGGTGTGCGTGCAGTACTGCGGTGTGTGTAACTGTTCTACCGTACTGTTTACAGAACCAGTAATGCCGCACAACATTCATTAGACCCCCCCCGCTCATCAGGCGTCTCGGTAGCAAAGCTGGTGTGCGTGCAGTACTTATGGTGTGTGTAACTGTTCTATCGTACTGTTTACAGAACCAGTAATGACGCACCAACACAAGCACGCACAACATTCAGTAGACCCCCCTCCCCGCGTCGAGGTAGCAAAGCTAGTGTGCGTGCAGTACTTCGGTGTGTGTAACTGTTCTATCGTACTGTTTACAGAACCAGTAATGCCGCACCAACACGAGCACGCACAACATTCAGTAGACCCCCCTCCCCGCGTCGAGGTAGCAAAGCTGGTGTGTGTGCAGTACTTCGGTGTGTGTAAGTGTTCTATCGTACTGTTTACAGAACCAGTAATGCCGCACCAACACAGCACGCACAACATTCAGTAGACCCCCCCTCCCCGCGTCGAGGTAGCAAAGCTGGTGTGTGTGCAGTACTTCGGTGTGTGTAACTGTTCTATCGTACTGTTTACAGAATCAGTAATGCCGCACCAACACGAGCACGCACAACATTCAGTAGACCCCCTCCCCGCTCATCAGGCGTCTCGGTAGCAAAGCTGGTGTGCGTGCAGTACTTCGGTGTGTGTAACTGTTCTATCGTACTGTTGTTTACAGAACCAGTAATGCCGCACAAATTCAGTAGACCCCCATCCCCGCGTCACGGTAGCAAAGCTGGTGTGCGTGCAGTACTTCGGTGTGTGTAACTGTTCTATCGTACTGTTTACAGAACCAGTAATGCCGCACCAACACAAGCACGCACAACATTCAGTAGACCCCCCTCCCCGCGTCGAGGTAGCAAAGCTAGTGTGCGTGCAGTACTGCGGTGTGTGTAACTGTTCTATCGTACTGTTTACAGAACCAGTAATGCCGCACAACATTCATTAGACCCCCTCCGCTCATCAGGCGTCTCGGTAGCAAAGCTGGTGTGCGTGCAGTACTTATGGTGTGTGTAACTGTTCTATCGTACTGTTTACAGAACCGGTAATGACGCACCAACACAAGCACGCACAACATTCAGTAGACCCCCCTCCCCGCGTCGAGGTAGCAAAGCTAGTGTGCGTGCAGTACTTCGGTGTGTGTAACTGTTCTATCGTACTGTTTACAGAACCAGTAATGCCGCACCAACACGAGCACGCACAACATTCAGTAGACCCCCCTCCCCGCGTCGAGGTAGCAAAGCTGGTGTGTGTGCAGTACTTCGGTGTGTGTAAGTGTTCTATCGTACTGTTTACAGAACCAGTAATGCCGCACCACATCCAGTATACCCCCTCCCCCGCGTCACGGTAGCAAAGCTGGTGTGCGTGCAGTCCTTCCGTGTGTGTAACTGTTCTATCGTACTGTTTACAGAACCAGTAATGCCGCACCAACACAAGCACGCACAACATTCAGTAGATATTTAGCGGGCTCCCCCGCGTCTCGGTCGCAAAGCTGGTGTGTGTGCAGTACTTCGGTGTGTGTAACTGTTCTATCGTACTGTTTACAGAACCAGTAATGCCGCACCAATACAAGCACGCACAACATTCAGTAGACCCCCTCCCCCGCGTCTCGGTAGCAAAGCTGGTGTGCGTGCAGTACTTCGGTGTGTGTAACTGTTCTACCGTACTTTTGACTTAGCTTATGTTATACTGAAATCACTGAAACCGACTGTTTAACTGCCATATTACTAAAAATTAATTTCAACGCTGAATCGCGAGCTTGATACATTCAAACACTATGGCAGTTTTGCATGCTACTCAAAAATGAACGTCCGAATGGCAGCCAAAGATAAACTAAAATAATAAAGAATAATTTTGCTATATGCAAAACATACGTGTACATCTCGGTCTCGTCAGTTGCGACGAAACAACGTTTTTACCTGTTCTTACGCGGTAAATTGCGCCCCGCACTGTCACTTACTGACCGAATCTGTCACTTAGAAACGTTACAATTCTGAACTTCGATGAGATTTCAATTCTGGAACTTTTAATTTCTGCGAGTAACCTCTTTCTTCTAATATTTTTTTACATTACTGTAGGTTAGGTTAGGTTAGGTCAGGTCAGGTAAGGATAGATTATGTTAGTTTAGGTTAGGTTAAGCTAGGCTAGGAATGAATAGAATTATAATGGTAATTTGTGTATTATTATAATACCATGAAAGTGAAGTTGGTCGCAACTCACCGTATTCAAATTTCTACGTCGGTCGCACCTGACCGGGTTCTATACGATTGGGTCGCAACTGACCACGGTATTACATTTTCACAAAACATCACTCACATACAGGTACTGTTTACAACAGTGGCACCAGCTGTTGTAGTCCCTTCTTGAAGAACGGTGCCGCCAAGGTATCGGGACACGATTTGACGTCATTAATGAGACCTTCACTTGTATCAAAGGGCTGGGAAACCAGCCAGACCATCGTCTAAGCGACAGAATGGCATCTTTGACCGGTTTTAGTTTGGCAGTATATCGGTTTCGATTCGGCAGTAGACAGGGCACGAGTATGGTCTAGAGGTGGGCCTACATACCTATAAGCAGTATTTTGGAACTATATTTTTGTAGAACGGATATAACAGTGATGAAAATTTGAAATATCTGTTCCGATTCAACAATAACTGAAACTCGAAATTCCCGTTCCGATTACTCGCGGCCTCGCGGTTCCGAGTCGCGGGACCCCTCTACGCAACTAGCCAGTAAACAAGTACACGAGCAACAACAAGTAAATAGGCACTACGAGTATTCCGGATACACAAGTAACAAGTAAACGACTATTACAAATATATTATGAGTATTACAAGTACGAAGCCATTTTCTTATTTTGTTTTAACAGTAACAGCTTAATAAAGTCATAGTGTAAAGTAACACTGTTAATACTTTTAGTTTCAATTTATTTTGTTATAACAAATTATATAATACAGGTACATGTATAATAAGTATATAATAACAGGTGTTTGTACGAGTTATTTTTTTGGAACGGTATCGTTCGTACCTGTTATTTTCAAATACTAGTTTAGCACACCACTAGTATGGTCGTTCGGTATTCCCGTCTGTAAAATTCCTTGAAGATCGAGATTCAAGTCTGCTTTCTGGCGGGTCCCCGGTGACCGTGTGACAGTCACCTTCGCGACTCGGCGCCGCCTTACAACCTTTCATCCGACAGTTATTGACCGTAGCTACCGCCGTCCATACCGCATCGGTTTCGCTTCCACCTGTCCATTAAACTAGAGCCTCGTCGTCCGGGGGGGGGGGGCATATCCAAACGTATGCAGCAAACGATGTAACCTTTCAACAACAACACACGCCATCGCGGACTTCAGAGCTGCCAGGTGACACCAACAGGCTCCAGGTTCGATGGTTTTTACTGGAACGCAAATAAATACAATGGAGCGTCGGGATAGTTTTGTCGGTTTTGCATGTCATGATGATCATCATAATCGTCTTCAAGGATTAAACCAAGAATGGTTTGTTCCGGTCTCAAATAGACAAAAAGATTACAGCTGGTCAATCCAGCGCTTTCTCGGACGTCCCACACCTCTCCATCCCTTCGGCTTATAGTCCAATAGTTGTTTGGGGATGCGGCAGTCATCCGTTCGGCAAAGATGTTCCCACCATTTCAGCCGATACTGGGCAATCCTGTCGAGTATACTCATAATATTCAGTTCCTGCCGTATATGCGTGTGTTGCTTCTATAATCATGGAGAGTATACTCCGACACGTGTCTGAGAAATCTCATTTCAGCCGCTTGGATGCGACTGGCCTGGCCTTTAGTTAAAGTCCAATTCTCAGACCATAAAAAAGTGTGGGGAGTGTTGTAACCTATCGAGTGGCTGCTAGGACACAACTGTTTGTTGACGTGGTTCCGGAGATGAATTTGAATCACAGATATGAACCGTTCTTCTCTGAAGACAATTCTTCTTGAAATTAATATACTTGGTTTAATTCAATTACTTTTAAACTCTAAGTCCCTTCACTTACTAGTACTTAGTTCAACAAAATAATATAACTACATTTAGTTACTCTTTAAAAGTTACAAAGACAACATATTGACCATCTCTCTTTTTGCGGCTCTCTCGGACCACCTTCCAACACAGATCAAAGCCAAAGTGAGAATATATGTAAGTTCTCTAAGAATTCTTACGATCAGATCTGGCTTCTTCAGCAAATACTCAAGTTTTTATAGTACAACATCGTGGGTGTAACCCTTAGTTTTAGTGGTGGGACTGTTCCCTCCTCTTAATTCTAAAACCTTAACTGTGATAGGCTAATTCTATTGGAAGTGAGGGTAATTCTCTTATAATTTTATAACGACTGCCACTATTCGTCAGAGACTGCATCACGTGACGCTGTACATCACTTTGGTGGGGTGTCACCTTTTAGACTAAAAGGTTCTCACTGAAATAGGACACATCTTTGCTCCCTGACCTATTACACGACTTTTCCCTAAAAACATATCAAATTTATGGCGACATTTATGTGTTCTGTCTGGCCCTTGCCACCATTTAATCTAACTTGTGTCTCTCATTAAACTTCCTTTGATTTTCATAAATCTGTCATCTTCTTATCCTAATTAGAGTGGCTTTTAACCTCCCACAGCTGTTCGTCAAGGTAAGGGCTTTATGACGTGTCGGCTACGTCATAATCCAGGGAACCTGTGATAATTGACGCTAGCCAATTATACAGGCTGCCTACGTTGTAACAAACTGAAACTCAAAACACAAGATTAACAAAATTACAATTATTCAAATTATAGGAAACAAGGGGAGGGGTTTAACTGATTTAGGGCACTCACTTTAGTATGTAACAAAGATGACATCCCTTTTATTCACATAGTATACGTAACACATTACAAATAAAGATTGTATTTGCTCTGAGGTTGTAAGGGGGTTTTCTATCTAAAATAAAATGATCATTTAGATAATGAGTTACCTCGGATCCGAGTCTTTCGTTTTCTTCTTAAGAATTTTCAAATTTACCATACTTGATTATATGATTACATTATTCCTTAAGTACCATTTGAAGAACGGTTTCATTTAGTTGAGCAACTTTTGAAGTTACATAACGAAAGTTAAGTTACAACGTATGATTACAAGAATTGGTGGTTACACCAGTTTAAATCTTAGAGCTTATTGATTGTCTTTTGAAAGTCTTTTTCATCTTTAGTTACTTATATTTTAAAATATGTATAACTCACGGAAGACGAGCTCCCGCGTCACCTCTTATATTATGGTTAGCTGTCCGCGTCTTGACGAGTGATTCTTCCGTACTCTTGTAGTCGAGGATTGTCCTCGGGGTAGTCTGTCCAGTAATGATGAAATGGATGTGATGGTGCCAGCTAACGTGAAATCGTCAGGATTCTCGGCTATAGAGTAAAGGCAGTAGAGGTCGAAGTCGTCACTTTTCACTGTTATTCACATCACCTGTTTAATTGCACCGTCGTGTTGGAGTTTACTTATTGTTTGTACATTATGTTGGAATTTCTTTTAACTTGAACAATATTTGACTGGTTATTTAAATTACAGGAGATGTCACCTCTTATATACGTTTTTCCTTTTTCTTACATGTTTGTTTCACAAAAATTGACTCACTACATTTTCGTTACTTATGTTTAGCTGTCCACACGTTTAGTGGAAGTTAACACTTAAATTAAAATACATACAAAATAACATTTTGTGAAGAGCCCCAGCGTGGAGCTGTTTACAGTTAGAAAGCCGCATCGTTAATCCCTAGTTGTTACAACAGGAAAGTTGCAACGACGCGGAGCGAATACTCCGCCATAATATAGTTCCACCTTTTATTTAATACTACAGTCTTACAGTTAGACAAAATAAACAATCGAGATTTTCCTCGTATACTGAAATTATTACACCTATTACTAGTGACTTTAAATTATTAATTCTTTATATTATGGTTTACACGTATTTCTTATTTAATGCCGGCTCGGTATACAAGTTGAATCCGGAATTCACAGGTCATAGCATGATAAGTTTAATAAAGGGTTAACAGTTTTATTCTTTAATTTTTTTTTGCTTCCACAATTTTAATTAATTAATACTAGTTAAATTTTCATATTTAAGTCTCATCACTACCATGAGTTAGTCCAGGGGTAATTGTTTTAATAGTGCGATTTAATGTTTTTTAACTAACTTCCCATTCTTCGATTTCTATTATTAAATTTTTTTTTTACAATTTAAATCGTCACAGCTTAAGTAACCTGGGGTCGCCCATAAACTAAACTTTATGATTATTGCTTCCTGACAGTTGTTTGACTGTTTAAGAACCAGGGTGATATCTAATTAACAAACCTTGGGAAAGTTCATCTGCTAGTCTCGTTATACAGACCTTGTCTGTGTTTATTACCAACTGACCATTCCTTACCTTCTCACTTCTAAGTACAATTATGAAATAATTACAGTACTTACAATTGACAATTACAACAGGAGACCCATTACCTTGTAGAATTTTAGGCGAGTTCCTTTACTTGCTGACTTAATGGTTCGCCTAATGGTCCCGCACATTAGGTTGAACTCATGCAACTTACAATGGTTTTGCATATAACAATGTAAAACTATACTGGCCCGACCTATGCGTGTGGTGTGTTGTGTATACTAGCCATCGGTAGCCAATTTTAGAACACCCCTCGTTGTTATTAGCAGCCCAATCTACCGACGAGTTGACTTTACGCAGAGCTACACAATTGATGGACGGTAGCTGGTTGCCGCTGATTCATTGTTGTCTAGTCCCTTCTAAACCACGTCTTGTGGGCGTTTAGCCGAAAAATTTAACTGCCGCCGCCATGGCACCGACGCCAATGTCACAGATAATTGAGTTTGTTACGCTCCATTAAACTGGTTAATTTCGCGCACGCGCAGTCGAGCATTAATAATAATAATAATTGTAGTCACGTTTGAATGGTGATTCGGGAATTTTAATTTTGTGTTTACTCAGTGTTTAGCACGGCCTTATAATACGCTGCGCGTCATTAAATAAATAATTGTTAACTAAGTAATAATGAATTATACAAACAATTATTGTTCGCCAATTGCCGCTATCAAAAAAACAATAAAATTTATTTTTAATTTTCGATGTCCTCAAGTAATTATTGTATTTAGACATTCTCACGTGTTCATTGCGCCACGTACCTAGTTAAATATGTGCGAGGTGTTACACACACACACACACCGTTGTATAAAATATTGTAATGGCGGTCCCATATATCGCCGTCTTTAATCATTGAAAATGAAATAACTTACACCAGAGAAGGCGTTACGCAATACATTAATATTTTATTTTAATGTATTAGTATTTCACACTTAATCCGCGCATTTTTTCACTTTTCGTTAACCATTCTGCATTAAAATAAGTACACTAGTTCATTATTTTCAAGTACCTTACTAAGTGCCTTTGATACCTTACAATTAGTAGTAGCTTTCAAGTACTGTAGCAAACATCATTTTCTCCCATTGTGGCTTCAAAAGTCTCTCTCTCTCTCTCTCTCTCTCTCTCTCTCTTCCTATGTCTGTCTGTCTCTCTCCCTCTTCTAAGTAATTGGTGCCAGAGAAAGGTACAGAGAGACTTTCCCTCTGTTCCTACTATTGAGTATACAGAGGCAGTTATTAGGTGGCAAAGTGTACAAACACAAAATTTTACCCTGACGTTCGATTATCCCCGTCTACTGTTACTGACTAGAAGGGTTGTACATAAAATCTTCTCATTTTTCACAAAACTACTAGTTTACCTGTGCAAATACCACGGTCAAATCTTAGGGATTAGACTAGACGGGTCGTAATATAGAAGGTCCTGAAAAAGGCTGGGCGTAAAACGTAAGGCTGGGCCTTTGTTTTCTGGTTATTTTTAATGCTGCAAACGCATACGTTTTTTCCAGAAGTTGAGGGATTGTAATTATTAAGAAAATTCTAACTTTATTTTGTTAACCTACAAAAATTGCAATTCGTTTTCATCGTCATCATCATCATCTTCAAAGACGGTTTGTTCCGGTCTCAAATAGGCAAAGATTAGAGTTGGTCACTCCACCGCTTCTTTGGACGTCTCACACCTCTCCGACTTCTCGGCTTATAGTTTCATAGTTGTTTGGGGGTGGGGGAGCCATCCATTCGGTAAAGATGTTCCCACCAATTCATACTGGCGATCCTGTCGAGTATACTCATAATATTCAGTTCCTGCCGTATATCTGTGTTTCTTTTGTGATCATGGAGAGTATACCCTGCCACGTGCCTGAGAAATCTCATTTCAGCCGCTTGGATGCGACTGGTACAATTCTCAGACTCATAAAGAAGTGTGGAAAGGGCCATCTCCTTGTAGAACTCTATGCGTTTTTCTTTACTTGCTTGATTAAGAGTTCGCCTAATGGTGTCGCACATGAAGTTGAACTTATGCAACTCATTCACAACATAGTTGCTTGCATTATAGACATGTAATTCCTTTTATTTGTATAGTTAATTATAAACCTTATTTTCACAATAAGGCCCATATTATAGAAATAGGCCTACTGGTTTAGAAATAGACCTAATTTGTTAAGAAGTTATGGAATTTCGCTGAAATGTTTAATATCTTTACGGGGTAGGTAGTGAGTCCCTATTCCCCCCCTCCCCAGTAGTAATGCTCCGGTCCAGTCTCCGTTTCTCATTAGACTGTTAATTAAAGTTGTTACGTTTTGTTTATTCTGTCCAGAACGTCATCATTACTTGACTCGATTCGTTCTCTCCATTCTTTCTTCACAATCATCCCAAACGCCAAAATCCTACTCCTATGAACTTTCTCCATAGTCGTCAACTGTTTCTACCGCACGCAATAGCAATACCCACACAGCTGGTCAGCGTCTTTTAGATTTCTACCTTTACACCGGATCTTATTCTTACCAAAGGCCTTATTATTCATGGTTGTTCTTCTTCATTTTTCTCCTCTATCCTGCCGTTAGCATCATTATCATCATCACCACTCTAAGGACTGGGACTTAGACCTGTTCCGGAATCCATCTTCTCCTCGGTCTACCAACATCTCTGTGCCCAGTACGGTGATAACCCAAGGCAGCCACAGGTAGACGGATATCAGGCATGCGATTCAAGTTTTCACACCATCACTTTCTGTGCTCTTCAATCTTTTGGTGAAATGATACAATGTTTAAATCGCGTCTAATATACTCGTTCCTTCTCAAATCCAAGAGAGATCAACCTTGCGTCCCTATTATAAATTTCATTTCGGCTGCCTGAATCGTTTGCATGTCCCTTTTACCAAGATTCCATGTCTCACTAGCATACAGGAATGTGAGGACAACCACAGTTGTATAAGATTTAATTCGGGTATCTTTGTCTGCCGTTAGCATATTGCTCAATTATCTGTACCTTTGAACATAATCACTGCGATTGACTGACTCGTACTTTCCCCTAACAGGACAGTGATTTTCTCACTATTAATACTTCTTATAGCATTTTCCCAAACTTTATCTTTATTTCCGTGGTTCTTATTCCCATCTCTCATCTTTGCTGTTGTTTTTTAAAGTTGTGGTTTGCTATTATTCCACGTATAAAAATTTCATACGTTTCGAGTTCTTCAATCCCTTGAAGAGTCACAACGTAACAGTTCTTTACAACAGCAGAAGTTTTTACAGCTAGTAATTGCGAATGTGAGCCATCAGACGATGTGGGGGTTAAGGTTTGTTTGCGTTTGTACATTCCTGTACAATGAAATGAATTCACTTGGTATTTGCAATGGAAATGTATATAATATTATTACGCAACGGAACATTCTCGAACAATATAGTGCGTTCTTCTACTCTTTTCTCGGCTATCTCAGCAGAGCCTAGCTGTAATGTTTGTGTGCGTACATATTGATGAAAGACAATTACGTGACACTTATCACGTGTCAACAATCGAGGCTATTCCAGACCGCACCAGTCAGGCACTGTGTTCAATGCTAGACAGTGACACTGTTTCTAGTGGATTCGAGAGCGGGACTCTATTAGTTGACATTATTATTGGTGTGGACAAATTAACTTAAACTATTGTACGAGTATAATCTTGTTTATTTCAAACTGTTAATTGTGATTGGGTGTTAATTTACTGCCAATGTATGGTGATTAGTGACTTAATTGGTGTCTTGTATTTTTTTCCACTGAACCGTACGACGATCAGTGACACCGTATTTACAATATGTAACATTGTACTTGTAGCATATATGAAATATCACGTCTGGGTAACACTGACCACCCAGGTCGCTGTAATTCTAAAATTGTATTACAGCTTACACAGAGCTCATGTCATAATGAGCTTGGTTTAAAATCGATGTTTGGACCCGCGCGCAAACATTTACCTGAAGTTTTTAATCAGGTATGTCTCAATTTCTGAAGATGAAGCGGGAAGGCCCATCATCTTACAGTTCATGAAAGAATTTTAGGATTTATTGGACTGACCGATCAAAGTGCCTAGGCTTAGGACAATGTATTCTGTTTACGTTATATAATATACAATATTAGTAGTAGCCACAGCAATAAGGAGGTGTTAGTATTTGAAAGGGAACAGTGATATGAAGTGAGTTACCTACAAAACCTGTCCCACGCCGATTCCTTACGACATTACGACGCTTCCTGTCATTTTTAGCGGCACACGCTGCTCGTCTCTGGTCGCCTATGTCACTAAAACACCCCCTCACCCTCTCCTAGAGGCTGCCACACTATCACCAACTCAGACACACTCTCTTTACTTTCAGGTACCTCCACCTTCTCAACGGCCGGTCTGCGCTGGCGTGCGAACGAAACCAACCAACACTCCTACCCACAAGGCGGAAGGGGGCTTGCGTCATGACAACCTGAGTCTGGCCCTAACAAGGACCAGACTCAAACAACTCGAAAAAAAAGAATTAAGTAAGGTTAGTAGGGTGCCTTCAAAGAATTCCTGCGAAGGGGCAGAAAAAAGAGTTACGCCAATGAAACCTTAACTATTCGTACTGTCTCCGTTAAAGTAAAAATAATGTCTTCCCTTTTTGTGAGGAGCCCTTACAAAGGCACGCCTTATGAGAGTTTTGAAATATATTGTAACGAGAATCCTATCGAACAGCCCAGAACATTCCCGCCCCCCCGTCCAGTGTGGCAGGTGTTGCCTCAGTCAAGTACGGTCTAGAGTGTTCAGGAAAATTTGAGATATGCATTTAGCCGGCGAGAGTAAGGAGGGAAAGGTATACTGGACCTATAAAAGCAAGAACGTCTGGCGTTGTCAAGTCAGTTGCGTGAGCAATTTTCCTTAGTATTGTGTTATAATTAGTGCGGAATTCTACTGACATTATTATTGCGTGTGGACAAATCTAACTGGAATTATTGTACGAGTTGATTACGAATTATTAATTGTGATAATTAAAACTGGTGTCTTCATTGGTGTCATGTATTTTGTTTTCCACTGTACCATTTGACGATCAGTTAGACCATTGTAACAGTGTTGTGGTCAGCCTTGGATTACAGAAATAATATGATTATATGAACTGAAAACATTAAGTAAAATTATCCAAGAACCGCACGGACGGACGTTCACGTGGTTCGGCATTGCAAAGTAATATATCAAACCTGTTGGCAGTAATTTATTGTACGTACTGTGTAAAGAAAGAGAGGCGAGGCGAATTTCCATCTATCAGTGCTGACAACAATAGATACATAAATTTACCTACTTTACAATAGCTGAAGGCGGACGTCTGTCTCCCACTGTATTTTACATCAATACAAGTTTATGCACAGACGATCATAAATATACAATATGCGTATTACAAATGACATACAACAACAGTATAGGCTTTATCCACAACAGTACACTGAAATATCAGACATATCCAGCCAGTGTTGATGGTAAACACTTCATAGGAGCTGCCAATGTATAGGTTAACATACAAGTACACTATCTTGTTTGAACATTTTTGTTATTTGTAAAAAAAAAAAATTATATGCATCTGTATTAAGAACACGGTTGAATGCAATAACGGAGACCATGCTTTCAGAGGCCTAGAGCGGTTTCAGGAAGGGCAGCTTATGTTTAGATTGAATATCTACAATAGCCCAGCTCATTGAAAAGCATAGAGAATATCAGCTGCCCACATACATAGCTTACATCGACTTCTAGAAGGTACTTGACAGGTTGAATCGGACCAAACTATGGGCAATAATGGCAATAAAAGAGACCCCACAATTCTTTATGTGGGGAATAAAATCTTAATAGAAGCAGGGAAACCGAGAACAGCTCCTAGAGTTGGCCTGATTAAATGTGGAGTATGACAAGGCTGTCCATTATCACCTCCTCTTTTTAATTATATATTGACGATGGCATACAAAATTGGTAGATGTGTCTTCCAGAGCATTTTATGATTGGGCACCCTACAATTGACACGATCAGGCAGTTTGCGGACGATCAGGCTATTCTGTCGGACTCGGGAAACATTTTGCAGATGAATGTACATTTGTTAAATCGAATCTGCAAAGACTCTGTCTTGGAACAAGTCAGCAATTTTGAATACCTGGGCTATAGTGTGTCTCATAATACAAGCGACGACTTAGTGAATAAGTAGCATAAGTACAACCTAACCTTATGTGTGAGACCATCAGGCGAACTCCTAAGTCAGCAAGTAAATAAACACGCCCAAAATACTACAAGGTGATGGCCCTTCCCGCACTTTTTAAGGGGTCTGAAAATTGGACTTGAAAAGCCAGGACAGTCGCATCCAAAAGGCTGAAATGAGATTTCTCAGGCGCGTGGCAGGATATACTCTCCATGATCGTAGAAGAAACACAGATATACGGCAGGGACTGAATATTATGAGTATATTCGATAGAATTGCCCAGTATCGGCTGAATTGGTGGGAACATCTTTGCCGAATGGATGACTGCCGCATCCCCAAACAACTAAGGAACTATAAGCAGAGGGGACGGAGAGGTGTGGGACGTTCGAGAAATCGTTGGAGTGAATAGCTCTAATCTTTGCTTGTTTGAGACCGGAATAAACCAGCCTTGGCTTAAACCTTGTAGTAAATGATGATGGTGATGATGATGATGATGATGTAAAAAAAATTGTCTTCTTCTTCTTCTTCTTCTTCTTCTTCTTCTTCTTCTTCTTCTTCTTCTTCTTCTTCTTCTTCTTCTCCTTCTCCTTCTCCTTCTCCTTCTCCTTCTCCTTCTCCTTCTCCTTCTCCTTCTCCTTCTCCTTCTCCTTCTCATTATTACTATTATTATTATTATTATTATTATTATTAGTTGACTTCTTCTTGTCCAACTTCCATACGTCTCAGTTTTATCTACCGCCAGCTTTAAAATTTCGGTCTGATTATAAATTCTCCTCTCGTTAATATTGTTTCCTATCCAAAGTTACCTGACACTAAAAGAAGATTTTACAATTAACAGCATGGTCATAAAGAATCAAAGCCGTCTTAAAGAAGTCTCACGCATTCTGGACAGACGCATTTGCATGCATACGTATGTACTCACGCAGAATATAAGAATACGCGGGAGACTAGGGAGTTGTTAGCGTTGGAGGGTCCCCTTAGTTCTACTATCACGAGCTAAGTCAAGTCAAGGAATTAAGCACTTAGTCTTAGTGTTTACTGAGGCACTCCATTCATGTGCTACAACATAACCCAGCATTAATAATGTTATGAAAATAGTATTGCAGAAGTGTGTACCAATGTAAAGACTAATAAAAATATCGGTATATGGAGAACCATACATGACTTCCGTTTTCTAAGATTTACATTTAAAATCATTTGCAAACTGAAATATTTCCATAGAAACTAGTTCTTTGTACTTCTTTCTTCAGCCTTAACCACAGTACTGTGGTCACTAACATATACCACCTCATGTTAGCTCACTCGATTTTCACTGATGATGCCAGTCGATGGCACTGCCAAAACGTCTGTAAGCAACCAAGAAATAAAAGTAAGAATAGGACAAGCTAAGACAGCAAGGAAACAATTAAACAGACTGCTTTGGAGTCCGCGAATAATAAAAAACAATAAATCATAATATATAAAATTATAGTAGAAAGTATAGCCCTATACGGAGCAGAACTGTGGGAAATTAATAAAAGAAATAAATACATAATAAGAGCTATGGTGATGGATTACTGGCGGATGTGCTATAGACTAACAAGACTAGATAGATTGAGAAATGTAGAGATAAGACAAGCGATGGGAATCGACCTCGACATTATAGAAACAAAAGAAGCAAGAAGACTAAATTGGTTCGGACATCTAAAAAGAATGTCGGATGAGAGATAGCCATCGAAGGTGTGGGAATGGACTCCACTCTAGAAGAAAAAAAGGAAAACCTAAATATTCATGGAAAATGGACGTCGAAGATGCAATGAATGGAAGAGGACTTTCATAACAGAACTGTTTTGACCAGCGCCAGTGGAAGATAGGATGCGAGAGGCGGCACGAGCCTTCATTAAATCGCCTAAAACAACAATTAATTGCAGATCAATAATACAATAAACACTATAAACTCCAACCAATTGGATTTATGTTAAAATTCCCTTTAGTCTGACAAATATTTACAATGTTTCCAAATTTAGATCCCATTTTTGTGCCCTGGGATTAAAATATTTTTAATTTTTCTTTATATTGACATCCACATGGAATTTCAAATTTTTATCAAACTTTTCTCAACACTTAGTCCCTGGTGCCCCAACATTTTTAAATTAAATAATGTTAACACAACATTCAGATTTTTGTTAAAATTCCTTATAATCCTTTAGCCCACATAAAGGGTTTTGATTCTGTTAAAATTCCTTATAATCCTTTAGCCCACATAAAGGGTTTGGATTCTATCAAAGTTTTTACATTGTATCAAATTTGTTGACCTCTGGAGTCCAAAAATTTCATATTTTTAAAAACGAACACAAAATTCACATTCTGGTTAATTATTATTTGGTGTTCTGCCCTAAGGCAGGTCTTCAAATGATAAAAGCTCTTCAAGCTGTCCTATCGCATGCCAGTCTTTTCGTTTCTTCGTACGACCCTCTCATTTTAATGTTATCTATTATCTTTATTCTTCTAAGCCCTCTTCTTTTTTCCCCTTCTATGGCACCCTCTATGACAGTTGTAAGCGAGCAGTCTCTTCTTAAACAATGACGTAACCAATTCCTTTTCCCATTTTCTATTACCTTCAGGATTCTTCTCTCTCCCCCTATTCTTCTTAAAACTTCATCATTCCTTACTTTATCAACCCATCTCACTTTTTCCATTGCTCGCCAAACCTACATCTCAAATGCTTCTAATCTTTTCTCATCCTCTTTCCTCAGTGTCCATGTCCCTACACCGTATAAAGCAACGCTCCACACATAACATTTGGCCAACCTTTTTCTTAAATTCTTATTAATTTTTCCACACAGCAGTCTTTCCTTCCCATTAAATGCCTCTTTCTCTATAGCAATTGTTGCTCTAATTTCAAGAATACAGGACATATCTTCACTTATCAAACTTTCGAGATATTTAAACAACTCCACCTATTGTATTTTGTTTTGCCCTATCTTTATGTTTGCCCTTATCCTCCTCTGCTAATCATTATACGCTTAGTTTTTACCTTATTAATCCTCATTCTATTAATGTTTGTTAAAATTACCTTTAATTTTATACACAATGTGAAATTTTGCAATTTTTTTTCAAACTTTGACTCCTTCACACTTTACCCTTTCACCTCTATTTTCTGGACGATTAATCACAAAAACAATAGGGTTCTATGGTATAAGTATGAACATGCATGCCAATTTTTTCGATAAGTGGTTGATACGTTCAGAAGTTGTCGTGAGACATACCCGAAACGACAGACCGACAGTCAGAAATACATACAGGCTGACAAATACTAAACTGTCGGGTTAAAACTGTGAACTAAGTGTCTTTAAACCAAGATTTAAATTTAAATCTGGACCAGACAAAAATTTAGATAAAAAAAATGCTTCCCTTGCACAATCTCTCTTACTCTCTCTTTGGCCTACAGTCACTCTTATTGTTCTACTATTAACACAGTACGACATGTCGGTAGTTTTGAATATTCGTTATTGAGTCGACTAAACGTGCGACAATAACAATATTTACTTATCGAATCAATTACTATCGAGTTTGACAGACGAGCATCTCTTGTTTGACCTGGTTTTGATTCAACGACCATTTACTGGTGCGGTGGCATTAATCATCACTTTAACTGACACTTCACGTACACATTATCATGCAACGCGCACAGTATGATAATGAAACATGTCCACCAATTATATTTGCTAACTTTTGTGTGCCGATTAATTTTAGCTTTATCTCGTGTCAAACTGATATAGCCTACGTTGTCTTTAGTCTCTATCGCACTTACTTTTTTACAAGTTTATACCGTGATAATAGTGTTACGAGATTAAGGAACAATCTACGTGTTTCTCGATTGTTCCAGAGAAATCCGGCTGTAATGTTGTTTGCGTATGTGATTTCAACATGCGTTTGCGAGACTTTTCTAGACGTCGCCAGCCGCGCGCACTGTGTCAAGGCCGCAATCAATTACGTCCTAGTGCAGAGCCGATGCGTAGTATGTGGAGTGTTCTGGTATCTGAACGGGGTATAAATACATTGCGATATATTCGAGTGCGGTTCGTAGTATTGTGGCGAAGTGTTATGTGTTTTATATTTGTGCGGGACAATTGTAATACAATTGTGTTTTATGTTAGTAGACGTTATTATTGCGTGTGAACAATTTTTATTCGATTTGTTGTAAGACACTATCTTGCTGATTACAAACTGTTTAATTGTGATAATTAAAGCTGGTGATTAGTTACTTAATTGGTGTCTTGTATTCTGTTTTCCACTGTACCATACGACGATCACTAGACCGTCGTAACAGTGGTGTCAGAAGTGGGATAGAACCGTTAAAAGTGGAAACAGTGGACACTTTACACAAGACGAATGTAATTCGTAATTAATCGGTAAACAATGGATCTCAGTCAGATGATGGAAAATATCCAGGCGCTGCTGTGGCAGACAGAGGAACAACGATGACAGGATGCAGAGGAAGCAGAGAAAAGACGCCGATAGGAGGCGGAAGAAGTAGAAAAATGACAGGATGAAAAACGCAGGCAGGAAAGAGAAGAAACTCAAGAACGGCAGAAAGCATTAATTTTGGAATCTGAAGAACGACAAAAAGAAGAACAAGCAGAATGATCACTGTTGCACACCACTATATAAAAATTATCCCGATTAGCGCTTTCAAGCTTCACAGCTCATCGTCAGATCGGAATTGAAACAAACAATGTGAAAACAAACCCTTCACCCCAACTCACCCCACCCTGCTCACACACAACAAGCTATAATTCAACTATCCCTTCCCCACCCCCTGAGCCATATCACTCCATCTGGACAGTTACATATTTTTCTAGCAAATTCCTTGTGATTCAGTGTTGTGTGTGTGTGTGTGTGTGTGCGCGCGCGCGCGCATTCCTTTTGAACCTACCCGTCTTCCTCTCCACACACGTGGGTCAGTCACACACCCTTATTTTAAAACATTCAATTAGTACAATGCAATTTAGTTCTTAATCTTATCTATCTGTCCTCTATCATTTAGTTCTTAATTATGTTATAAAATATTTCTTCATTATCAAATTTAATTTTAGTATTAATTAAATTGTCTAACCATTTTTCTCTTTCTTTCAATATTTCTAACTCCTCTCTAAGCTTCCTTCCAACTGTGTTATTTACTACTTTTACAATTTCGTAGTCTTCCAAAAGATTAACAACCTTATGGTTGTCTTCTATGAAATGTCTTGCATATAACGAATTGGTTGTTCTATTACCTTCTCCACGTTTGTGGTCAGACAACCTGCATACGAAGTTTCGTCCTGTCTCACCTAGGTACACTTTGCTGCAGTCTTTACATTTTAATTTATAAATTCCGCTTTTCTGTAATACTGGAAATTTTTCTATATTTTTATTCCTTATCTTATCAAATACCGTTACACATTTTTAATAGCTATATCTACTCCGTATTTATTATAACATTTTATAATTTTTCAAGTATGTGAACCTATGTATGTCAATGACCCTGAATAATTCTTTTGTTCTGGTTCTATTTTAGATTTTTGTATGTTAACCCTTTTCATAATTTTATCCACTATGTTGGTGTTATAATTATTATTCCTTACAATTCCCTTTATCGTTTTTAACTCCCTATCTTTTGATTCCGTCTCTTTTAAACACTTCTGAGCTCTGTAACAAAATGTATTGATTGCCGCCATTTTATATCTATAATGGTGGTAAGACTCTCTTGGTATAATTATATCAGAATACGACTCTTTCCTAAATATCCCAAACTGTAGTTTCTCATTATCTTTAATTTCTATGTTTAAATCTAAGTAATTTATTTTCTTACCTCCTATCTCTTCTTTAAATTGTATTATATATATTGATTACGCCGTAAAGTGACCTTAAATTAAAAATAAGAACAGTGTAGCCAAAAAAGTAAAAGAACAAAGCGAGAAGTTTTGGATAAAATTTGAAATAAGGCCACTTTACGGCGTAATCAATAGGCTAGATATAATAGGGAATTATATGACAGACATATAGAATTGTTAAGAATATACTCGTATGTAAAGTTAGAAGAAATATTATATAATTTTGGTTTGGGTTACGTAGAAAAGAAATTGGAAAATAAAAATAAAAAATGGTAGATAAGTTAAATAAATTAATAAGAAAGAACGAAGTAAAAAAGGAACACCTCTCTAAGAATAACAATGAAAAAGAGTAATAAACCTTACAGAGGTAACTCAAAAAGAAAAAGAGTAACCTTTACAGAAGAAAAAGAAATGTTAGCAAAAGGCTTAAAATACGCGCCGCCACCAGAATTAAATCAAGAAAAACGATTATTGAATGCGAAAGCATAATACAAAAACTAGGAAATGAAAATGATAAAAAAAGAATAAGGTGGGAAGTAGGAAATGTAGTAGATAAAATATTTAAGAAAAATTTGTATAATTCAAAAAATGAACAAAAAATCAAATCAACTGTAACTAAACTAAAGAATAAAATAAAAAAGGATTATATTATAATTACGAATGCGGACAAAGGAAATACAATGGTACTACTGAGAAAGGACGAATACATAAAGAAAACGGAAGAATTTATAAGTGAAGGACCATATGAGGAAATAAAGTATGATTATACAAGTAAGTACCAGTCAAGGATAAAACAAATGATGAAACAGATAACATTTATAGAAGAAAATAAGAAAAAGTATTTATTGGAAAGTAATCCAACAGCACCAACTTTTAAAAGTCAGGTTAAGATACATAAAGAAGGAAAACCAATTAGACCGATTGTTTCTTTTATTAATGCGCCTATTTATAAATTATCAAAGGAAGTTAGCAGAGTACTGAAAGAGAAATATGAATTTGGGACAAAATACAACATAGAGAATAATGTAAAATTGATAGAAAAATTAGAAAATATTAGAATTAATGTAAATACAAAATTGATATCACTAGATGTTAAGGACATGTTTACCAATATCACAGTAAATAAAGTTATTAAGTTAATAAACGATAATAATAGGGAGAATACAGGTATAAAAAGCAGTTGATTAAAGTAATTAAAGAATGTGTAAATCAGAACTATTTTAGGTTTAATAACAAGTTTTATATACAGAAAAAAGGTTTACCTATGGGGTCTTCATTATCCCCTATTCTTGCAGAAATATACATGAATGATTTTGAAAAGCAATTAAGAAGTTCCAATAAGTATAAAGACAATATAAAATTATGGTCTAGATACGTTGATGATGTATTAGTAATTTGGGAAGGAAGCATAGAAGAAGTGCATGAGTTTATAAATGAGGTAAATAATAAGGATAAAAGCTTACAATTTAAAGAAGAGATAGGAGGTAAGAAAATAAATTACTTAGATTTAAACATAGAAATTAAAGATAATGAGATACTACAGTTTGGGATATTTAGGAAAGAGTCGTATTCTGATATACTTATACCAAGAGAGTCTTACCACCATTATAGATATAAAATGGCGGCAATCAATACATTTTGTTACAGAGCTCAGAAGTGTTTAAAAGAGACGGAATCAAAAGATAGGGAGTTAAAAACGATAAAGGGAATTGTAAGGAATAATAATTATAACACCAACATAGTGGATAAAATTATGAAAAGGGTTAACATACAAAAAGCTAAAATAGAACCAGAACAAAAGAATTATTCAGGGTCATTGACATACATAGGTTCACATACTTGAAAAATTATAAAATGTTATAATAAATACGGAGTAGATGTAGCTATTAAAAATGTGTAACGGTATTTGATAAGATAAGGAATAAAAATATAGAAAAATTTCCAGTATTACAGAAAAGCGGAATTTATAAATTAAAATGTAAAGACTGCAACAAAGTGTACCTAGGTGAGACAGGACGAAACTTCGTATGCAGGTTGTCTGACCACAAACGTGGAGAAGGTAATAGAACAACCAATTCGTTATATGCAAGACATTTCATAGAAGACAACCATAAGATTGTTAATCCTTTGGAAGACTACGAAATTGTAAAAGTAGTAAATAACACAGTTGAAAGGAAGCTTAGAGAGGAGTTAGAAATATTGAAAGAAAGAGAAAAAGGTTAGACAATTTAATTATTACTAAAATTAAATTTGATAATGAAGAAATATTGTATAACATAATTAAGAAGTAAATGATAGAGGACAGATAGATAAGATTAAGAATTAAATTGCTTAGGACTAATTAGGTGTTTTTAAAATAAGGGTGTGTGAGTGACCCACGTGTGTGGAGAGGAAGACGAGTAGGTTTAAAAGGAATGCACACACACACACACACAGACACAACACTGAAACACAAGGAATTTGCTAGAAAAATATGTAACTGTCCAGATGGAGGGACAGGGCTCAGGGGGTGGGGAAGGGATATTTGAATTATAGCTTGTTGTTAGTGAGCAGGGTGTGGTGAGTTGGAGGTGAAGGGTTTGTTTTCACATTTTTTGTTTCAATTCCGATCTGACGATGAGCTGTGAAGCTTGAAAGCGTTAATCGGGATAATTTTTATATAGTGGTGTGCAACAGTGATCATTCTGCTTGTGATTTCAACCACTAACACAACTTTCTTCATTAAAAAGAAGAACGTAAGCAACAAGCAAATAAACCGGAAGCTCTTTATGAAGCTATGCAAAAACAACTGCAAGAACATACTACTGTAGAGTTGGGCCTCCTACGTGGTGACCTAGGTGAATTACGCAGTGATCTGAAAGGTCAAGAGGTAAGGTTGTCTACATTCAAAAAATCTGTATCAAATATAGAAC